>UESW01003863.1:2264901-2536020 GCA_900491605.1 Calamus simplicifolius
AGGGAAGAAGTTGAGTTCTCCCATCATGCTCATCTCGAATTCTCCCTGCATAACTTTGCAAATTCTTGACAAAGAGATTCGTTAGTAGCACCAAAAATAATGTCATCTACGTATATTTGTACTACAAGTAAATCTTTACTTTTTCTTTTTAAAAACAAGGTTTTATCAACATTTCCTCTTGTAAAATCATTTTCTATTAGAAATTTACTTAACCTATCATACCAAGCTCTAGGTGCTTGTTTCAAACCATATAAAGCTTTGTGCAATTTAAAAACGTGATTTGAAAACTCGTGATCTTCAAAACCTGGTGGTTGTTCTACATAAACTTCTTCATTAATAAGTCCATTTAAAAATGCGCTTTTTACATCCATTTGAAATAAGTTAATGTTCATATGACATGCAAATGCAAGTAAAGTCTAATGGCTTCTAATCTAGCTACAGGTGCAAAGGTTTCATCAAAATCAATACCTTCTTCTTGACTATATCCTTTAGCAACCAATCTAGCTTTGTTTCTAATTACTATGCCATTTTCATCTAGTTTATTTCTAAAAACCCATTTAGTTCCTATTACTGAATGGTTTTTAGGTCTTTCAACTAAGGTCCAAACATTATTTCTAGTAAATTGATTTAGTTCTTCTTGCATTGCTAACATCCAATTATTATCTTTTTCAGCTTCTTCTATAGTTTTAGGTTCAATTTGTGAAACAAATGCAAGATGATTACTAATATTTCTCATGTATGATCTAGTCCTTATTCCTTGAGATGGATCGCCTATAATCAATTCCTTAGGATGACTATGAGCATATCTCCAGTCTCTTGGAAGATCTACATCATTATGATCAATATTGACATCATCGTCCTTATGTGAATCATCATCTTTAGCTTCTTGTTCATGATCAGAAGATACTTCAATATTAAGTTTTTCAAGATCTTTTTCAATTATGTTTGTATCTTCCTCATCATCAATCTTTTCAGATCTAGTTGCTAAAGATTCATCAAAAACTACATGAATGGATTCTTCAACTACTAAGGTTTTCTTGTTAAAGATTCTATATGCCTTACTAGTTGTTGAATAACCTAGAAAAATTCCTTCATCAGATTTAGCATCAAATTTTCCTAAGTTGTTTTTACCATTATTATGAATGAAACATTTACATCCAAATGCATGAAAGTATTTTATATTTGGTTTTCTTTCATTCCATAATTCATAAGGTGTTTTCTTTAATATTGGTCTTATTAAAGCTCTGTTTAAGATGTAACATGCTGTGTTAATTGCTTCCGCCCAAAAATACTTTGGTAAGTTGCTTTCACATAGCATGGTACGGGCCATGTCTTCTAGAGTTCTATTTTTCTTTCAACTACACCGTTTTGTTGTGGAGTCCTAGGGGCTGAAAAATTATGATTAATTCCATTTTCAGTGCAGAAATTTTCAAATAAGTGATTTTCAAATTCTGTTCCATGATCACTTCTTAGAGATACTATAGTAGTGTTTTTCTCATTTGTGACTTTCTTGAAAAATTTCAGGAACATCGAGAAAGTCTCATCTTTGTGAGCTAAAAACATTACCCAAGTATATCTAGAATAATCATCTACAATCACTAGACCATATTTCTTTCCTCCTAGACTTGTGGTTCTAGTTGGTCCAAATAGGTCCATGTGAAGTAGCTCTAGTCCCCTAGAAGTTGAAACAATGTTTTTAGATTTAAATGAACTTCTAGTTTGTTTTCCAAATTGACATGCATCACATATTTTATTATTTTCAAAATCTAATTTAGGTAATCCTTTAACTAAATCCATTTTAATTAGTTTTGAAATAAGGTGTGTGCTTGCATGACCTAATCTACGATGCCACAACCAACTAATATCATTAATGTTAGCATTATCAGCAATTAGGCAATGATCACTCTTAGATAATTTTTCTGTGTCAACTAAGTAAACATTGCCATGTCTATAACCAGTAAAACAATGCTATCATCAATAGAATTAGTTACAGTGCATAAAGAAGATTTAAATGAAACATTAAAGTTTTTATCACATAATTGACTTATGCTAATTAGATTATGCTTCAAACCATTAACATAAAGTACATTATCAATATATAGATGGAGTTATGCGAACTTTACCAAGGCCCAAATTTGACCTTTACCGTTATCGCCAAACGTCACAACTCCACCTTTCTTTTCTTCTAGGGTGATGAATTCATCTTTGTCACCCGTCATATGTCTTGAGCAGCCACTATCAAGGTACCACTTTTTCTTTGATCTTTTGGCTACAAGACATTCCTGCAATATCATCAAACTTTATGTTTAGGTACCCAAGCTTTCTTGGGTCCTTCATGGTTAGCAGCACAAAAATTGTTCCTTTCGGAACCCATATTTCTTAGCTTTAATATTTAACTTGTTTTTTTTAACGTTTTGCATTCAAAGGATTTGTGACCTTTTTCATTACATTTAAAACAAGTTATATTACCTTGGTTGGCTTTTACAAAAATATTCTTTAGTGATTTCTGTTTTCTTAATGTGTTATATCCTAAACCAGCTTTGTCAAAAACAGCTTTTTGACTATCTAGGATCATGTTAAGTTTAGTTGAACTTAAGTGAATTTCTCAACAATGTCTTATATTTTTTAACATCTTTCTTAAGAGAGTCAATTTCTTTAGCTTGCTGTTCTTTATCTAAAGCTAAAGTTTCTATTTGATCTTTTAAATCTTTAGTTGAGTTTTTAGTTTCAGATTTTAATGAATCTAATTCTTGATTAAGATTATCTCTTTCTTTCCTAAGTTCTTCTTTTTCATTAGTTAAGTTCTTAACTTCTAAAGCTAATTCATTTTTACTTTTAGCTAAACTAACATTATCATTTTTCAAAGACTTTAATTTCTTTTTCAACAATTTAAAATCAATCATAAGTTCATTAAAAGCCTCAAACATTTCATCAAATGTAAATCATCATTTGAGGTTTCGGAACTTACCTCATTGTCATTGTCGTCGTCGTTGGCCATGAAACAAATATTGCAACTTCTTTTTGTTCTTCTTCTTCGAAGAAGATTCTTCAGTCCATGTTGCCATATGCCTTCTTCTTTTTCTTGAAGGCCTTTTTCAAGTGGACAATCATATCGATAATGCCCGGTTTTTACACTCATAACATACTAAGGGCTCTTTTCTTTTCTTTGTCCTTGTCCTTTTTCTTTTCCTTTTCTCCTTCAAATTTGTTTCCAAATTTCTTTTTTGGAAGGGCCTTTTTCCTCAAAATCTTCTGAACTTCTTGGCCAAGAGAGCAGTTTCATCATTATCTTCATCACTACATCACTGCTGCTCTCTTCCAATTCTGCAGTCTTGAGGGCAAAAGTTTTCCTTCTTTTTGTTTCCTCCTCAACATGCTGCCTCATTGTCAATTCGTGGGTCATGAGGATCCTAGAAGCTCCTCTAAGGGTAGTGCATTGAGGTCTTTGGCTTCTTGGATTGCTGTGACTTTTGCTTCCCACGATCTTGGCAATGACCTGAGTATTTTGCGAACAAGATCAGCATTAGTATAAACTTTTCCTAAACTTTTCAAACCATTCACTATATCGGTGAATCTAGTGAACATGCATGTGATGGTTTCAGTTTGTTCCATTGTGAACAATTCATATTTATGAACCAAATATTTATCTTTGATTCTTTTACTTGGTTTGTTCCTTCATGTGTAACTTCCAACCTATCCCAAATTTCTTTAGCGGAATTACAAGTAGAGATGCGGTTGAATTCATTTGAATCTAAGGAACAATATAAGATATTAATGGCTTTGGCATTAAGTTGAGCCATTCTCCTATCATTATCATTCCAATCCCTTTCGGGCTTTGGAACAATAGTGCCATCAATAAGGTGTGTGGGTGTACTAGGTCCATTTAATATAACACCCCAAAGCTCATAATCAGAAGCTTGAATGAATATCCTCATTCTAGCTTTCCAATAAGAATAGTTTGAGCCATTAAAAAGTGGAGGTCTATTCGTAGAATGACCTTCAGCAAAACTAGAACCACTTTGTGTTGCCATAATGACCTTTAGCTCTTGATCGTGAGATCAAACTCTAAATGAGCACTATGCTCTGATACCAATTGTTGGCCCAGATGGCAACCCAAGAGGGGGGGGGTGAATTGGGTTCTTAAAAAATTTAAGACTTTTAACAATTTAAAATGAGATGTGCAAGTGAAAGGATTAACTAATAAGCAAAGCACAAACAGTAATATGAGAGATAGAGAAGAGACAATTAGGCACGGCAAACACAAATATTTTTATAGTGGTTCGGTGCAACCAACACCTACGTCCACTCCCAAGACTCACTTGGGTCCACACTATAATCTCTCTAGATTACAGCCGAGTTGTTTTCCAAGCTCACAACTCAAACTTGTTGTTTTCACGGGTGCACAACGAACCCAGCTGGTTTTAACTCGGGCTTACCAGCACAAAACCCTACAAGTTGTTTTTCTAGGGCTCACAACTAACCCAACACAAGCACTCCGGCTTGCAACGAGGTATGCCAACCTCCACTAATTCAATCCACAGATTGAATCAGCAAACAAATAATAAAGATTGTGTTTGAACAATAAAGTGCTCCCCTTGAGCAGATATACAAATTAAGTACAAAATGATATAAGGTTAGAAAAGCCTGATAATTTTGCGATGGTAGATGCTTGGGCTTTCTCCCTTCTTCTCTTCAACTCCTCTAGAAGTGTTGAATCACGCCTCAGCTAGATTCTTGACCGTTGAAGACTTTGGAGTTGAGATGAAGCTTTTCCCTCTTTTGAAAATCCGCAGATTTGACCTTTGAACGCACTTGGATTTTCTTCTGGCTTTTGTGGAATGATGAGAAGGAGTAGACGAATCTTTCACTTGGATTTCACTCCTTTTGAATCTCTCTACTTTGAGCTAAAAGATTTTTTAATAACTCTGTTTTTCCCTCTTTTGAAATTTCTTCTTTTCTCTCTATATCTTTCTCTCTTTCTTTGTTGAAATGGCTCCTCTATTTATAGATTCTGAAACAATATAGCCGTTAGAAACAAAGAAAAATAACCGTTATTCAAAAATATCCGTTGGAGCTGATGTGTCATTAAAAAAAGATTTCGCCCAGTTCGAGCTCTGAGTGCGAGTCGGCTCGAGCAATCGAATCCAAAAAAAAAATTTCCAGGGGTCGACTCGCGAAAACTCGACTCCTGAAAGTCGGGAGTCGACTCGCGAAAAGCTGGGAGTCGACTCGAGAAGGCACTCAAAAATTTCTGCCGTCTGAGTCGAGTCGGCTCGCACAGCGAGTCGGCTCGAGAAAGTTCAGGGGTCGACTCGGAAACTCTCGAGTCGGCTCGGGACTGATACAAAAATCAGAAAACATTCTGATTGCTTTAAAACTTGTCCCAATTAAATTTAAAATATAAATTTGACTTGAATACATTAATTATGTTTTAACATAGATTCAAGACATGTTTCAAGAATTCATTGATTGAAATATAATGTATAAAAATTTCTTTTTGAAATCATTTAGCATACAACATGAAACATCTTTTTCTAATTGATTCAAAACTCATTTGATATTATTGAAAGTTCATTCCTTTCAATTTGAATAAGCTCAATTTTTGATAAATAAACATATTGTATTCTTTAAGATACTCATGGCTTTTGGAAATCATCAAGATCAATAAAGTTGGGGCATTTATGTTTCAATAATTTCTCAACACCCTACCTTGCAGAGTGTCAAGTCTTGGTTAGGAAAATGTTTCTCAATGAAAGACTTAGGCGAAGCTGCCTATACCTAGGGATAAAGATATAGATCTAAGAGGCTGATTGGTCTAAGTCAAAGTACTTACATAGACAAAGTGCTGAAAAGGTTCAGTATGCAAGATTCCAAGAGTACTTGCCTATGCTCATGGTATTACACTTAGCAAATCTCAATGTCCTAACACAAAAGATGAGCGAGAGCGCATGAGTAAGATTCCTTATGCTTCACCAATAGGATCTATCATGTATGCTATATTGTGCACTAGACCAGATGTCTCTTATGCTTTAAGCATAACGAGTAGAAACCAATCAGATCCTGGTGAGAGTCACTGGACGGCTATCAAGAACATTCTTAAGTATCTGAGAAGATCTAAAAATGTGTTTCTTGGTGTATGGCGGATTGGAAGATGATCTGGTTGTAAGTGGTTACACAGATGCAAGCTTTTAATCTGACAAAGATGATTTTTGATCACAGTCAGGATATGTGTTTTGTTTAAATGGTAGTGCTGTTAGCTGGAAAAGTTTGAAGCAAAGCACTGTTGCTGATTATACAACTGAAGCTGAATATATAGCAACATCTGATGCAGCAAAAGAAGCAGTTTGGATCAAGAAGTTCATTACTGACCTTGGAGTGGTTCCTAGCATCACAAATCTTGTTGATGTTCATTGTGACAATAATGGTGCTATCGCACAAGCAAAGGAACCTAGGTCACATCAGCGATCCAAACACATTCTTAGGTGTTATCATCTCATTCGAGAAATCATTGAGAGAGGTGACGTAAAAATATGCAGAGTTCCAACAGATGATAATGTTGCTGATCCATTGACTAAGCCTCTACCACAAGCAAAGCATGATCGTCATGCTAGGTTCATAGGTATTAGATACATTGATGAGTGGGCCTAGTGCAAGTGGGAGATTGTTAGTAATAGTACCCTAGGCCTATTATATGGACATGATATTTTGAATATTTATGAGCATTTACTATTATCATAATTTGTATGTTTATTATATAATAATGCCCTTGAATAATATTATGAATTATTCTAAATATCCCTAATCGGTTATTATTGTGGGAATAACAATAAATTAAGATTAGTATGAAATTTGACTGATATTCATGGGATGAATATGTGTATGAGATACAAATCAAATTTATATGTATTTGTTGAGAACAAATATTAGACAAGACCCTCCTTGAGATTAATACATGGATCAAAGTCATAAGTTAATCTCTAGTAGCTGTATCATTAAATCCTTACACCTGAGATTGCTATAGTTCTCAACATGAGGAATATTATGTTTTGACATAATCAAACGTTGTCTTTAACCGGATGATTATAAAGATTATGATTGAACATAATAAGAATCATGTAGTGAGATATGAGTGATTAAGATGGAATTTGTCCCTCTTATTATAAGAGAGATATCTCTGGGCCCCTCGATGATTGAGACTGAGAAATGCATGGCCATGCTCAAATGAATTGATGGAGATCAATATCATTTGTCTAGTCAGTCTAATTGGGTTTCGAGAAATTAAAGATAGAGCGATATAAGGTTGACTTTATCCATGCCTTATATTCTATCAAGATATCATGTGACAAAAGGATTATGACAATAGCTACTTTAAGGTTGTCTCAGAATATGAGCTTTCATTTAACTTGGGTAGTCATAATGTCTTGCTAGAGGCCGCTTATAACTTGTAGGATCAAAATGTGATTTAGGCCTACTGCCAACGTTAATTGAACCTATAGGGTCGCACACTAAGAATAGACAATAATGGTTACGGTTTGTTACTTTCTATGTAATTTAAAATGATGAGATTATTTTAAATTACAAATAATAATTAGTTGTCATTTAGATTCGAGTTTAATTTTAAGAAAATTTAAATTCGTAATTTAAATTATGACAAGTAATTAATTATTATATTTTCTTATTGGATAAGGAAATAATCTATAAAGGTTTTTGGTTAAAATTTAAATCCTTATTTTGTAAGGACAATGATTTAAATTGTCATTATTTAAAAAGAGTTTTAAATAAATTAATTAAAATCCTAGTTAACCAAAAACCTCTGTCAGACTTGTATATATATATATATATATATATATATATATATATATATATATATATATATGATATATGTTTTAAGTCGGTGAGGCATTTGAAAGGTCACGTCGATTGGGGCATTTGAAGCGTAGTGTCTTCTGCCTTAAAAATGGATAAACAGAGAGTTGGAAACATGGTTCATTTTTGTAAAAAATGGACTTGTTGAACTAGCGTTCAAAACTATTTTGGTGTTCGTTCGTGTGTGGATACTTATAGAGGGTGGTCGTCTTTCTGAAAGGCAGCACCTTTGAAGATTCGAGCAAACCCAACACAAGAACAGATGGATTACATACTGATCAACAAAAGGTAATATTTTTTGTTTATCCTTCTTTCGGTTTTATGAAACGCATGTGATTCTTGATGGGTTATGGGTTATGAAATAAATTTATTTTGTTTCTGCTGCCATTTTATTCCAATTAGATTGGGATTTTCTATTCCGTAACCCAACATGTGGCCCCTACTGGGAAGAAGGATGAGGGTTTCCAATCAACTTAGCGGGAGGGACAGCAACATGACACGATCGTCTCTAGCCTCAAAGTTGCCATTATGGGGTAGGGCCATGATTACCAGTTCAGGGCCTCATCCTCGCAGGTGATAGAGACAAAAAAGTCATGGAGACCAACCAACTAATGGATTGCAATAGCCAGATTCCGAAGGATGGCACCTCACTTAATGGGTGCCTTCCTGATGTTGATATGTTGGATGATCAAGCTGGGACTCAACTCCCCCAACTATTAAATGAAAATACTTATTTAGAATGTCAGAGGAGCTCAAAAACCTTCATTTCTCTCCTCCTTTGGGAGACTTATGCAATTACATAGTTTTGACATTTGTGTTCTTTGATAAATCCGATTATCGGGTGATATTTTGAAAATCCAATTGCTTATCCCGATTCAAGAGGTAGGTTTCCAGATCGTGGTCTTCTTATGTTGTGGAGTCGATGGAACTATTTGGAGGTATTTTGTCTCTTTGGCGCAATACTTCCATTAGAGTGGATGCCTTTCATCGGTGTAACCAGCAAATTGCCCTTGTCATCTCTAAGGAAATATCTGCCCTCTAGCTCCTCTTGGGTGTTTATGCACTTTCGAGAGAGACGTGTTCTTTGGTCTAAGATTCACTCTCTTTTTGCTCAGAGAGTTCCATCACTCATTACAGGAGATTTCAATTGCATTGTCGGGGCCAATAAAAAAAAGGGGGGCAGACAGCCTGGTGGTTCAGCGAATTCTTGGAGTTTGGGACTTTCATTTCTTCTGCTGGTCTGCTATACTTGGGGTTCTCGGGTCCCCAATTCATTTGGTGCAATAACCGTCAGGGATCTGCACGAGTCTGAAGAGATTGGATAGGGCTATGGCCATGGCCACTGGCTTCAGATTTATCCATCTACCACTGTTACTCATCTATCAAGGATTGCTTATAATCGCTGCCCCATTTTGATATCCACATATATGATTGCTCAGCAACAGAGACCATTTCGATTTGAACAGTTTTGGACTTCATATTCCTTTGCTCGGACCCTTATCTCTCAGGTATGGAGTTTACCTGTGAGAGGTAGTGCTACTTATAGGCCATCTAGGCGCCTTGAGCTAATAAGGCGTAGACTCTCTAGATGGAATATACTGAATGTTGAGGATCTAGTTAGGCAAGTAGAGTAGGTGGAAGATGATATTACTATCCTCCAAACCAAAGAAGATCAGGAGAGCTGCCTTATTGATCATGACATCACATCTCTCCGAGCTAAGTTAGATCTTCACTACTCTTTCCTACAACAGCAAGAAACTTTTTAGAGGTAGAGATCTCGGATAAAGTGGATTCGAGACGAAGATCGCAATACCAGATTTTTTCACCAGGCCACCCTGAAGTGTCGAGCAGCTAATAGGATTCGATGACTTGCTGATGAGGTGGAGCATTATCGGGAAGATATTCACATTATTAGGGATTAGTTTTTCACTTCTTTCAGTCTAAATGATCAAAGCGCACTGGTGAGGAGTTTCTTGTCCACTTGGTCCCGACTGCTAAGAAGGTCTCAGCATAGGAGAATGACCTTCTTATCATGCCGATTACAACGAATGAGATATGGATGACTGTTTGGGATCTTGGGCCTGACAAGGCCCCTAGGCCTGATGGGTTTCCACATTTCTTCTTTCGCTATTATTGGACTATAGTGAGCCAGAATGTTGTGCAAGCTATCTAGAGTGTTTTTCATTCCGAATCCATTCCTACTGATTAGAATCAAACTTTCATTACTCTTGTGCCTAAGCGCTCTGATGCTTCCATCCCTCAGCACTTTTGGCCCATCAACCTTTGTACTATCTTGTACAAGGTCTGTGCGCGTATTATAGTCACCCGCCTGCAGAATGTAATATCTCGCTTCATTTCTGTTAAGAAAGATACCTTTATCAGAGGGCGTTGCATTACTGATAATATCTTTATAGGCCAAGAATTTATACACGACCTCTAGAGATATTCTGCCTGCCAGTGTCTCATGGCTGTTAGGCTAGACATGGAGTGAGCTTATAACAGGGTGAGTTGGGCTTTTCTGAACCGCACTCTTCATGAATTTGGGTTTGATGGCCTTTTTATAGAATGGATTATGGTCTACATTCATAGGCCATCATTCTCTCTTATCATCAACGATAGTCAGACTGCTTTCTTCCACTCTGCTATTAGACTGTGTCAGGGATACCTCCTATCTCCTTTCCTGTTCATCCTTATTACTAATAATATCTTGTGCATTCCCTCAGGCATAGGATGATCTTCGCATTGCCCCTTTTACGGTGGGCTCCATGGCCCCTCAGTCTCTCATCTTATGTTGCTGATAATTGCATATTACTGGGCCAGGCTACTATCCATAATGCGATGACCTTTGCTCCCATTATTTAGCTCTACTGTTAGGCCTCTGGTCAGAGAGTAAATCTACATAAGTCTATGATCTGTTTTAGTCCAGAGATGACTATTATAATGAGGGAGGCCATCCTCCAAATCCTGGGCATTACTACTCAGACTGACCGGCTATCTTATATGGGAATCCCTATTACGAAAAGATAGCCGCAATGTAGTGATTACATTGACCTAGAGCATTGGATCCATGACTGTCTTGATGGCTGGCAGGTCACGAGATTATCCATGATGGCGAGGATTACCCTTCTACACTCGATTCTCACCTCTCTTCCTCTTTATCTTCTATCCAATGTTGTTATCCTGAGGACTTGTCTGAGAATGATAGATAGATGCTTTAGAGACTTTCTCTGGACCTCCATGCAGGATGACAATGATATCCATCTGCTGGCATGGGACACTGTCTGCTTATCAATTTCTAAAGGTGGCCTTGAATTCAGTCTCTAACAGTCAGAAGAGAGGCATTGATTGCTAGGCACGCTACGTGGTTCCTACTTGGTCCGCATTGCTTCTGGAGCTCTTTTATGTGGGCTCGTTATGGGGCTTGGACTCCTTCTATGGATTTTTAGTCTTTCCATGGATATTCTTCTTTCTGGAAGGAGGTCTGCCGGCATGCTCCGACGATCTTGAATAATATCTCATGGATGATTGGTGATGGATCCTCGATAGATGTTGTTTAGGATATGTGGATTGCTAAGCTCCCCCTCTCACTTTGGCGTACTTTTATCAGCATGGATGTTCCTAGCAGCATGAGAGTAACTGATTTGATCTCTAGGATCATACATCCTGGCATATTCCCACGGTGTTCCGATTCTTTGG
Source organism: Calamus simplicifolius (assembly GCA_900491605.1). NCBI lineage: Eukaryota > Viridiplantae > Streptophyta > Magnoliopsida > Arecales > Arecaceae > Calamus > Calamus simplicifolius. The sequence continues at coordinate 2,276,464 of UESW01003863.1, forward strand.
GGGAGGAGTTATTTCACATGATACTTTCTATTCCGCTCATACCGGTGCACTCATCTGATACCAGATTATGAAAGAGATCATATCTTTCTAGTGCGTCTATCAGGGACCTGATGAAGATTTATAAACCACAGCCTTAGTATATGATGGATGCAGCATGGATCTGGAAGCTTCCTATCCATCCCAGGATCCAGCTCTTTATCTGGAAGCTTGCATAGGATTGTCTTCCCACCTGCTCCTTGCTTACTAGGAGAGGAATGCTCATTTAGGCTACTTGCCCATTATATGAACAAGAGGAGGAGATCACTAATCATGCCATCTTTAGCTACCCTAAAGTGAGATAAATCTGGCAGATGATGGGTTACCAACCTAGCGAGAGTGCAACTGGTTCTCGGAGGACTACTCTATTGAGCGACATTTGGAGGAGAATCCGGCAGTAGGGCGCTATGTGCGCTAGCACAGCCTATCAGATCTGGTTATCGCGAAACCAACTTATTTTCACTGATGATGTTGTATCTCCCCATAGGGTAGTGAGGAAAGTCATATCCTTCTCTGAAGAATGCACACTCTATGGTTCTGCTTCTGATTCTGATAGCTCTGGCCACTTGGGCTCCTCTGCTGCCTCAGCAGCGATCTGGCATACAGTCTTTATATTTTGGGAGCCCTCCCTCCAGGGTTTGTCAAATCAATTTTGATGGGAGAGTTCAGAGAAGATGTGCTGGCTCAGCATTTATTATCCGTGGGACTAATGGAGCAATATTGGCAGTGGGTGGCTTCGATCTTCTAGACTCCTCGGTTCCTCTAGCTGAGCTTTATGCAGCTTGGGCAGGTATTTCATTCGCCACTCGGATCCTTTATGCTCATTGTCTCTTCATCGAGGGGGACTCTACTACGATCATCCGATGGGTTCGACAAGATTACTGTGATCATATTCCAAGCAACCCTTTACTCCATAATATCTAGTTTATCCTTCGGGAAGTTCACATAGTCCAAATCTGGCATGTTTACCGGAAAGCTAATACTGCGGCGGATTGGGTGGCGGCCTCTGTGGCCTATCACTTCGGATTTTGGATTTGGAAGCAGAGAGACCCTGCCCTACTGTACTAAAGCAAATTCTATTTTCTGATGTATCAAGGTTGACTCGCACTAAACTAGTGTGATCACCCGCTTGTATCAAAAAAAAAAAGACAAGATGAAATTGGATATAGGGAGCTTACCTGAATTCTAAATTTTTTTCATCAACCTACTGTCTTGTGAAAAGAGAGGAATCGTATCACTTCTCTTCTTTCGATCTGCCAACAGTTTTATTTTGGAAGATGAAGGAGAGGTTAGGACCCAAGTCCACAATTTCTTCAGGTCAAGTTGGTCAGAGCTTCCTATGGATCCTCCTTATGATTTAACTGCAGTGGTGCCCATTCTGATTGACGTTGATAGGGAGTTCTTGCGGATTGATTTTGGATGAGGACGTAGTCCAAATCATTAGGTAGTGTTTGAAATAGGGGATAAAAGGGGGGATAAGAGGGGATATTCCCTCTTATTCCCAAAAGCCATAACTATAAGGGATAGCTAGGAATAAAGTTAACCAAAGGGATAATTCATGGTTAATCATGGTTAACCATGAGATATCCCCTCAATTTATTTCCTAGAAAATGCAGGAATAGCTGGTTATCCCTCCAAATAAGAGTAAAAAAATGTTATCCTATGGATTTACCTTTTTGCATTTGATAGGATCAATGGGATAGCTAAGGGATATCCCTAGGGATAGCCAAGGGATAAACTCTATCCCATACACTTATCCATGGATAATATTTTTTCTATCAAACACTACCTAAAGCTCTACTTAGGATCAGATGAGGCTCTCAGTATAGATGGGATCCCTCCCTCCTTATAAGCATTACTGAGGAATAATTGGGGAAGATGTTTGCACTGCTGTGAAAACCTTTTTTTTTTTTCATGCCCACAATCTGGAAAGCCACATTTGTTGTGTTAATCCCCCAATACATTAATTCAACTTAGCCTTGTCACTTTAGAAAGTCTCTGTAATACAATTTACAAATTAGTAGCAAAAATTAGGATAGGAAAGGAGTTTTGGCCCTTCATTTGCTGTGAACAACCAATGCAGAACTGAGCTCAAACTAACTCAAATGAATATGCTATATGTGTTTTTTTTTTCAATTTTGTATTTTTTTCCCTAATGATGTAATTTCAATGACATTTCATCCATATAATATCATATATCATGAAGTTGAGGAGGACTGACCACAAATGAACTCATACATCAATATACTATATATTTTTTTTAATTTCAATTTGTTGGTTGCTAATTATGTGATTTCAATGGCATTCCATTCACCGTGCATACATCATCTCTTTGAAACATGAAATGTTAAAAACCTTCATTATATCCTAATTTTTATTGTTATATTTTTTTCTAAAATTTCAGTTATTATTTATCTTCACTATTTAAAATAAGTTTCAGACTAGCTTTTAGTATTTTAGTTTATCCCATTGAGAGGAACATATCTTGATCTCGTTTTTTCGAACCTTAATGCCAGTTGAACAACGTGAAGCATTTCTCTTCTTTGGATTAATTAATTACATAATCTTGTTAGATTTAACATTAAAAATCTCATACATGAATCTAAGTTTACTTTCCCATTCTTCAAGCATGGTAAATCTGTGAACGGTATTGTTTGTTCATTCACATGCAGTCCTAGAAAATCTTTAAATTCTAACATCTTACGCCTCTAAAATGTATGATATTTGATAGAAAATGGTTGATTTATCCAATACACTAAAATTTAACAGCATTAAAGGGAACCTAATTAATGGGCCTTTTTGGTGTCACAATGTAACATGGACTCTAACCTTATGAGAAATGGTGTGGGTGGTTATGTGCTGGAAATATCCCTAAAGGATCAAAGAAATTAAACAACCTCTTTCTCTCTCTCTCCCTCTCTCTCAAAGTGGTAATGATATTTCTCAAAGAACTGCAAGATTTTGACCCTGCAGAACCTTGAATAAAGCTTGAGCTTTATTCAGGCCCCTTGTTCATCAATTATGACAAGAAAATACCAGTGATATGACACAAGATTTTATGATAGCTAAAGTTTGAAGACTTCATAGATGCCAAGAAGCTAGTTGTTTCAAAGTTCCCATGTAATCTGATTGCTTGTTTGAAAATGATTGATATACCAGATGAAAGCAGCATTGGAGACCAGATTCTTAGGACATGGAATGCTATATGTCATTCATGTAACAATGAGACCATAGCAAGCAAGGCCAGGCTCTGATCTTATTTCATTATTTGCAGACCATCATCCTATATTTTGAATGTAGTATTTTTGGCTAAACTATACTTTTGAACCGCAAACTTTCACTCAAAATTCATTTTAGCCCATAAACTTTCAGTTGTTATCATTTATTTCCTCCAAGGCGTTTATTAAAATTGATAGAATAGATTAGATGATGTGCCACCACTCCAGTTTGAGAGAACCAAACTCAAGTTTAAACCAAAATGAATTTGAAGTGAAAGTTTAAGGTATATTTTAGCCAATATTTTCTCTTAAGAGAAGTGAAATTATCATAAACTATCTACCAAGATTTTAAAAATCACCTGCATGATGGTGGGCCAAATGTGTATGTTTTGAAAAAGGCTATGCTATGATATTGGATTTCCCTTGCATACATTTTGGGCTTGACTAGAATGCCAACTATATCTGATCCATGATTTTCAAACCTATTTCATTCAAGTGCATCATGTTCTCCTTGCTGTTTCAACTAGAAAAATGTGCTTAATTATATGCCTTCCTAAATGCACCATCATCTCTTCCTTAGTAGTGCTCTAACTATGAAATCGCTTGTCTTTGACCCACTACTAGCAATGCTCCAATTGCGAGATCACTTCTCTTCACTTGTTCATCACCAGTTTAGCCAAGAAGATGGAGAGTTAAAAGCAAAGGAAACTGATATATATATATATATATAGAACCCCAAGTTTTGGTCAAATGGGTTTTGGGCCCAACTAACATATCAAACATTTCATCTTCTTCCATTAACTAGTATGAGACCATCCTTCACATATAAATTCTCAACAATTAAAGAATTAGGAATAGTGGATTGTCTAAATTGTTTCAATTGATTAATGGCAAAATAAGTATGGACTGAGCTTGAAGCAATTTTGTATTTAGTTTGGACTAAACATCATGAACTGGGCCTGAAACAAGTTGGATAGTATCTTGAATTGGTTTTAGCCCAATCCAAGTTGTCAAGTTCATCAAAACAGAGCCATGTTGAGCTCAATGTTTAGAATTAACCTCAATTAACTAGACTTGATCAAATAATAAAAGGGTGAAGCTTAAGGATCCAATAGATAGCCCCACAATAATCCAACACCATCCCTGAGCCTCTGCCTGGCACGTGCCCATCTTAGGCTTCTCACGTGACATCCAGCGTCAAGAAGAACGACAATTAAGTCTCAGTCAACAGTCAGCAGTCAAATGTCATGGTCAAACTCAACATTCCGCCGTCCAAATTCAATAGATCCAACGGCCCTTGTGGCCCCATCTGAATTCAATCTTCCCCTCTATGATCTCCCACCATTAAAACGGGCGGCAGGTGCACCAACCGGACCGCCTGGGGCTACTGCCATTGTTGGGCCGGTAATCATGCATGCATGCATGCAGTGAGAGATGGTATCCCACCGTAGGAATTGAATGCTTTCAGGTTACCACCTCTTTGTGTTCAATGTTCTGCTTGACTCGTGGGGAATCGTTATGAATGCTAGCTGTCCTCCTGGCTCCTGGTGTTATTTCTCTAGCTAGCGATCCATCTCGCCGAAGCTTTAAAGAAACAATGCATCAGATTTCGTGCCCATGAAGTCATGCAGTAACTCGGGTACGTGACACATAAAGTGAGTACGCAAAAGCTATACTTGGTCCATATTTTGTAATATTTGCATTGTTTTTTTTTTGGGGGGGCGGGGATAAACCGTGTATTAAGTTTTGCGTGCAAGAATTCTAAGAAGGTGAAAGAGTCAAGGTGAAGAAAGTTTATGGGTCATATCACTTTTAATCCCAATGATAGATTACTAATAGTTTTGGGGATGTTACTAGGATGTCTAGCATTGCAGTAGTAGAGATCATAGACCTTGTAATTCTTTGATTGCATCCATATATACATGCATGAGAAATTCAAAAATCATAAAAATGGGTGCATATAGACTTGAAGAATTTCTTTTCTCTCTCTCTCTCTCTGTGTAAAAACATGGCACCCTTTTTAATTTATTCTTGGAGGGGTAAATGTTGTGGCTACTGGCTTCTCATTTTAGGTGTTGAGTGGTAAGAGACATCAAATTTTAGAGCTGTCTTTAGGGTAAATTGTGTGTAGACAAGCATAAATCTAATAAATTGGTATGGATATGAATTAATCTTGTTACCTTTGCAGAGTTACTTATTTTTCATACATTCCTTAGCAAGTAAATACTTGTAATTACCAACTCATTGCATCGATAATGAATGACAAAAGGTAGCAATTAACCTTGGAGCAACTTATTGGGTAAACAATCATATCAATTTTAGAGGTCAAGTGAGATAATAATGAAAATTTATTTCTTGATCATTCTCTTGTGTCTAGATTCATAATTATATATATATATATACACACACATACATGCACAATATATACATAAATACATACAATCATAGGGTTGTACAAAGATCAATTTTTTTTTTAACATCATCAATTCCATACAATTCTTTTTTTTAAAAAAATAATTTATACTACATGACGCGGTCCTAATAGCGTGTGGACCATATATGCACAACGCGTTTTGAAAAATAACATTAAACATACCGCGTATAGAACCTACTAATATATTATGATAGAATCAAATTTATTAATGATAGCTATTGGTCAATGATCATACAGTAAACTCCTATTTTTTTTCAATTTGATTGCTAGTAAAAGGAAGAGGGGAAACCCTTATTTGCACCTAGATGTGGGCTTTGATTATGTTTCTCTTTGCATGTAGAATGTAGGTTAAACTCAAAGAAGTAGTGAAACCAACCCTAATAATAATAAGAATAATAATTGATCTACAACCATTCTTTCTGGCTTAGCATTTGGTAGTGCTTTCTTCTTATTACCATTAGCTTGAGGTAATAACAAGCTGGCTGAGCCTGTTTCAAGAGAATAAGGAAGAAAGAGGGGAAGAGAGAGAAACTAATTCTATCAATATGAAGAAGTTCAGAACTGTGAGACATTGTGAGCGTCTTCTAGCGGCTGAAAGTTCTAGTGGGGTCATTGACTGTCAGTCAATGGGATTACCTCCTTTTGTTTTTGCCTCCTCATATTGCGTGAACCGTGGACCATCCATGCCCATGACCCAGCGTCCCATTTCAGACTGCCCAGTACTTCGCCAATATTCTCCATGCTGCTGGGACTTCGTTGGACTATTATATTATGAAAAGTCTTATTGCACCATTTTTTTGGTGCAGTAATATGCATTGATCATTTGTATATATTAATACGCATGCGATGATATGAATCTTATTGTGTATCGCTTGTATATCAGCATGTGTGAACGTTTAATCTGTATGATCAATGCGTGCTTGCTGCACTAAAAAAAATGGTGCAGCAAGTCTTTTTCTTATATTATATTTAAGAAGAAGGTGCAAGGGTGAGAGAGAGAGAGAGAGAGAGAGAGAGAGGGAGGGGGCACCAAATGGAAGCATGTCATGATCCTGTTCCTTTATCATTGGCCCTGTGAAATAGGTTGGATGTAATTTTTATTTAACCCTCACACAAGCATGGAGCAACGCTCACAAATTAATTTCTTGATTAATATTTTGTTGGATTGCGTTTTTCACAAAATAAAAATTACCCAAACAAAAGAGAAGAAGACAAAATATAAAAATTTCTGCTGTCATAATGTTACTGGAATAATGAATAGAGCTGTGATAATTGAAGCTGTAATTCTTATTTTACGATAGCATATTACAAATTTTCTTTTGCCTTTTCTTTTCTTCTCTCTAACTTTTTTTTTTAACTATAATATACTTGTGTTTCTCAAACTTTTCCTTAAAACTAATTCCGACCTTTAATCTTTGAGTTGCTACAGTTTAGCTTCTCTCATCTTAAGAATATTGTATTTATGATCTTATTAAAATTGATAAAATAATTGATAGATCGCTATGGTATGAATACATGGATTGATTGATAGTACATTAGATATTCTATCAATTTTAATTGATTTTATATAACAAAAAATTATTAATGTAATATTCGTAAAACATAAGAAACTAAATTAAAATGAATTTTGAATAAAGGTTTGAGGATAAAAAGTATATTTTATTTATTTTTTATTTTTTTAATGATAAGTGGTTTGAAAGGGATAGACACAAAGCTTCACCTAATTTTATTAAGATAAAGGTAGAATAAAATAGATGATACTACGTAACGTCAAACAGGATTTGCTTAGTTGCCGGTATTTATAGGGTTGTAGAAATGAGATAGATTCATGGTAACATGCAATACTTTTTTAGAATTACCAAACAGATCTTGAATTCTACTCAATTTTTGATCCTTTGCCAGATGATTGTCTGAATTGTTCTCTAGCAGAAAGTTAGCTGATGGATGTTTAACAATTCATAAAAGCTAAGATTTATTCACATCCACTGCAAGAAAGACTTAAAAATTTTACACAATTATTGATATTTGTTTAATTATTTTTCCCCTGAGTTTTAGCTCTCTGAATTGGTACTGATTTTTGTGAAGTTACTGTATCTTTTCCAAACTTGCAATGCTTGCAGATTGATATCCTACCTTCACAAGTAACATATGATCTTGAATTAAACAAACTTACTAACCGGTGTGAAGTTATACACTTACAAAGCAAAGAACTCCAAGATTTTTGTTTTGGGTCATAAAATTTGAATTAAAGAACAATAAATTTCTCTTTTTTCCCCTTTTTTTTTTTTCCCTTCTACTTTGTCATCACACTAGCTTGCTCTTTAAGAATGTGTAGTGTCATTTAGTACAGAAGAAACAAACAAGCCATAAATTATTATGGTACATTTGGTACATTGTAATGATCATAGAGAACCTGCACAAACAAATAATAAAAATATTTATCTAATTTAAACATTTTATTGTAATGAAAATGACCAATATTTTTGTAACCTACGGATAACACCTTACAAAATACAATGGTAAGATAATAACATCATGAACATCTTGTTATGAATAATAAACAAGTATTTTTTTTTTGCTGAGTTTTTTTTTTAATTTGTACACTATTTTCATGCATGTTTTAAACTTAACAAGAGGGTAAAAATCTATTACTCTAGCTGTTTATTTCAATCTTGCTGAACCATTTGTTGGCTCTTTGGCTTGCATAATAGTAAAAATTAACATATCATTACAAATTGATGTATTAGTATTAATTAACATACTTAATAGCAACATAAATTAGTTTATTAGTATTTTTTTCTTCATTAATCTATCGACAATAGCAATAAGGGCTAGAAGTTAAGATCTGCAAATCTTACACAACCATAACTATATATAAAATAAAAAATTAACATATTTAGATTGTATGGAACAATATAACAAAAAAAATCTATTTTCCTTTGCAAAATTTGTAGATTTTTTTAAAAAAGAAAAGTTGGATTGAATTTGATCTTATGCATATGAGGAGGAAGAGAATCACAAAGAAAAACTCTTTAGTCTTCTTGTTATTACTTAGGGATTTTTGCAAGATGAAAGTATGGGCTTTGATTGACGAAAGTAAGAATCATGTTTTATTTCTCTAGTTGAACTTTATGCAGTTTAGGCAGATATTTTCTATGTTACTCGGGTCCTTCATGCTCATAATTTTTTTATTGAGGAAGATTCTCTTACTGTTATCCAATAGCTTCGACAGAACAGTTGCGATCATGTTTCAATCAATTCTTATTTCATAATATCTGATCTATCCTTCGAAATATTCATAGATTTCAGATACGTCATATCTATCTGCAGCTGACTGAATGACGGTCTCTATAGCATATTATTTTAGATTTTAAATTTAAAAATAGAAAGATTTTTATCTTACTGTATTTAAATAAATTATATTTTTTATTTTACCGAACTAATTTGATCATTTGTCTGTAAAAAAAATATAAAAAAAATCATGTTTTAAACTTTGACTTTCCCACTCATGGAGGAGAAAGCATCCGGGCCTTTTTCTTTGTTCAAGGATGGAGGCCAGCTGCCATAGAGTTTAAAACTTCTAATAGGCGTCCATAGCCGTACCTTTGCAAGTAAGTAAGTAAATAATAAAAGTGACTCAAATTTAGATGTGAAAATTAGTGCAAAGCAGATGCCCTGCGGCATCCTTCTTGTGAGTTATATTGATTGAATGCACATGCCAACTACTCATTTTCTTGTACTAGCTGCATAATTTCCAAGGATAAGTTGTCCATTTTATTTTTTTACTCAAAAATCACTGTATTATGTTTCGAGAAGTCACTGGAATATAACAATGTGTCGCGCAGAATGATAGGATTGAATTAAAGAAGTGCCAAGTTTGGTATTTTGTTAGTGCATGATTTTTAAATTATATTATCATCACTTATGGTGATCGAACAATATCAAATGGGCAAAACCAATAGAATTTCTAATCATTCCATCCAGCAGAAATATAGATAATATTGTTGGAGTTAATTTATAATTAATGAGAGTGGAAGTCTAAGAGTTGTTATATTTTTTATGTGAGTTAAATGAGTCAAAAATTCTAAAAGTTATCTAAAAAATTAAGAATCAGAGAAAATTTAAGAGTCATTTAGATATTCAAAGAGTTAAGGATTACTATGTATTTATAGGGTAGACCAAAAGTCACTTTATATAGTTGTTAAATCGGACCTGCCGGTTGAACCGGATTCGGAGGCCAAGCCAGTCCTATTCTAAAATAAAACTAGATAGGTAAGAGACCCGAAATAATCCGGTCAACCCGTCCGGTTCACTTGTGAACCGGTCAACCTGGTCTAAATCAGATGTCGTTTCAATTTTCTTGTCTTTGACGTTTCAAAGTCTTGAGAGTTTATGCAACTTTTTCTTTCATTGGGATAAGTTTTATGGAAAAAGAAAAAGAGATCATTTAAAGAAGAGCATTGACAAGAGGGGAATAAAAAAGGAAAAAAGATGAAAATATAAAAATTTCATGGGAATCAAGAAGGAAAAGTAGAGACATAAAGAGAAAATGATGAAAAAAGAAAACTCAGATAGAAATTTTCTTTAATTTTCTTTTTTTTTTGAGAAAAAGTTAAATCAGACTAAATGAGTATACAGATTGAAAGAAAGCAAATTTAGAGATTAAATAAGATACCAAAAAAGATTTTTTAAAAAAAAGAAGATTATAAAGATTAGTATTCATATGTTCATTTTATTAAAAAATAATTTTTATTAATATAAATATATTTTGTATATTAAAATAATTGATCTATGGTTCAACCGGTGACCCGATGGTTGAACCAGTGACCCGATGACCCAAGCCTTTGGCCGGGTCAATGTTCGGACCGGATCTGACAACTATATTATTATATAGAATAATATGTATTAAGTCTAAGCAGTATGGAGAGCTTTATAAAATAATAATATAAATATTTCTACCACTCCAAGCATTTTTCTTTGAGCATTATCAGAGTGTTACCAAAAAAATTTCAATAAAAGTGGTATCAAAGCAAAAGAGCCAGAGAGCCTGGTCAATCCTAAAGCAAGAAAGAAAGCCATAGAGACAGAGAATCAAAAAGCAGTTTCAAAGCTAAAGAAAGCTTTGAGTGCAAAAAGTGCTCGTAAAGGAGTTGCTCGTAAAGCCATGAAATATATCCTCCATCAAGGTGTTAGGTTTTTGGGTTAAAAGAAATCCGTTGAGAAGTATACAAATCTAAAAAAAGACTTTACAAAAGAAAGGAAGGTAAGAGTAGTCTTCATAGGTCAAGGATAAGAGACCTTGCTTACAACATCAATTGAGTAAATGAAGGATGAAAAGGTAATAGTTGTGATTGCACGTAATGCTCAAAGAAATATTTGAGAAACTAATTTTTCTTCAACAATATATAAAAGTGAGAGTTTGGACCAGATCATTCTCTAAATTTTATGGCAACAGTGATTTTTGAAGATGTAAGTAAAAGTTTTATGATTGACAGTCATATAACTATTACAAAAAAGAAAGCAGAAAATAATACAGTATTACAAGAAATTATCTATTTAAAAAATTGAAGATGTCAAAATATTTGTGCCATGAAGCCTATGAAGAGATGAAGAACAAATATGAAAATGTAATTAAAGAATTAAATGAGCTGAAGATGAAAAAAAGAGTTATCATAGAAGATGAAAAAAAGGATAATTAAAGAAGATACAAGATATCCACCTTATATATCAATGAGAAAAGCATTTGTCATAAGAGATTTTTTTGTTGCGAAAATATTATGAAAAATTACAAATTAAGAGGAATGTTGGAGTTAATTTATATTAATACGAGTGAAAGTCTAATAGTTGTTACATTTTATGTGAGTTAAATGAGTGAAGAATTCTAAGAGTTATCTAGAAAAATTAATTAAGAATCAGTTAGAAAATCTAAAAGTCATTTAGTTATTCAAAGAGTTAAGGATTACTATGTATTTATGGGGTAGATCAAAAGTTACTTTCATATATATATATATATATATATATATATATATATATATATATATATATATATAGGACATATGTATTGAGTCTAAACAATGTGAAGAGTTTATGAAATGATAATATAAATATTTTTTTTCACTCCAAGCATTTCTTCTTAGTATTATTAGTGTTACAAAAAATTTTCAACATATATCACGTTGCTAGAAGTATGATCTGTAGCTAGTGAAATAGTTTCATCACTAATCAATTTTACAATTATGACAAGACGCACCACCATGATAAGAATAGCTTTGGATACCAAAACTAGAATTTGTCTTAAAAAAAGAATTACATTTAAGGATGAAATTCTTTTCTCTTGTTTTTAATCTTCCTTTTTTTCTCTAATTATAAGTTTCAGAACCTTACACTATTTTGCCTTCTTAGAATTAAAAGGCTACAAGGCTCGCCTTTGACCTCCATACCTCTTCTTTCTCACTGATCTAAGCGAGGGCCTTAGTCTGACAGCCTTCGATATGTCTCACACTCTCTTCTATCCTATTGGAGTATCAGCTTAAGTATAGATTGAATACTCTTTTATGAAAGCTAATAGATCAAATTCCATCTTATCTCCTAATTTATCATTCATCTTATCATTTCTATGACTATTTTTACGAATTGTGACGAATCTTGCTTCACTTAACCGTAAATCTATAATTACTTATCTTATTATTCCTATTATGCTCGTGAGTTCCTTCATCGGATATTTTTAATGATATAAAATAGATAAGGATGATGCGATGGTAACAATGGAGTGGGAAATAGGGCGACACTATTAATACATACAAATAATATTTAATTCTTCATTTGATACCTTGCAGTAAATCGCAATTGAGGAGGCATGATTGATGCCTACATAAATATCTAAAGAGACAACAATGCAAGATCCAGACAAAAAATAAATTATATAAAAAAAAAAATCAAAACCACAACCCAAGGAGGAGTTGAATTTTGGAAGAAGAGGACCGGCCTAATTTGGTATCTTCTGCTAGCTTTTCCACAAGCGCTTGTAATGAGGCGGCGGGCGTGGCAACAAGACCCACTTGCATCGACTGAAAGCCCGTGCCATATTTTGCAGAGCTCTTTTTTCAACCGATGTCATCTAATGAATGCAATATATAATAATAAAATATATTTTTTAAAATAATATTTTTATTTTTATTAAAATAATATATATATATATATATCTATATATATTTAAAAATATTTTTATTTTTTATTTCATGTAAAATTTAATTTACATAAAAAAAATTGATGCTTCTTAATATTTTAAAATTGGATCGAACAATGAATCGGCTTAACATTTGGATCGCGAGTCAATCGGTTCGACTGAATAAATTTTTGATCGGATCGGATAATATTATAATTATATTTAATTTAATAATATAAAATAATAAAATATAAATATAATTTAAATAAAAATTAAAAAAATAAAAACCGAGTTGAATCAGTTGAAATCTGGTCGATTCAATGGATTTTTTTGATTTTTACCGGATCATATAAAAGTCAACTTTAATAATAAAATCGGACTGATGACCAGCTTCCGGTTGGATCGATTGGACCGATCGATCCAATCCGATCCAATTTTCAAAACACTGAAGTGACGCTTTAAGAAGCGCCACTTAAAATGATGCTTTTTACTTTGTCATGATAGATTTAAAAAAAAGCATCATTTTAAATGATATTTTTATATTATCATAATAAATAAAAAATATTATTTAGATAATTTTTTTAAAAAACATAATTTCATTTTAAGTAACACTTTTAAGAAGCGTTTATCTAAAAAATTAAAAATAATATTTTAAATAATTTTTATTTTATTATATATATATAAAAATAATATTTTAAATAATATTTTTTTAAAACATTAATTTTACAAAAAAAAAATTCTCGATTTGAAGAACAGCTCATATTTGCATGCCATCAATGCTTTATTTCAACAAATTTTCTCTTTCCAGGACTCATGAATGACAGATGGATGGAAAGGGAGAGGGGTCACGTGAAGCGAGGCCGCCAGAGCGGTCGAGTCCACAAGAACCACGCCAGTGGCGACGTCTGTCTTCTCTGCGCCACAAAACCTAAGACCCACCCGTCAGACTCCATCCTTCCACTTGCTCGAATATATATATATATATATATATATATATATAATAACTTTTCTGCTCACGAGAATCACAGCCTCATGATCAACAAATTATCTGCAAATGATAAAATATAAAATATAAAATCCTCGTACTTAAATAATATATAAACATAAATAATAGTGAAAGCTTCGAAAAGTACAATATCATATAAATATAAAAGGAAGTCAAAAATATAAATTTACAATCAACGTACTTCATAACTCTATCTATCATGTATAATTAATAAATGAGTGCAGGATGCTCCATTCTGAGACTCCAATCAATCGGGCAGTTGCTTTGTGATGATAAATAGTGGTGAGTATGGGTTCCATACTTGTCATCATCTTGGTTGCTGCTTGGGCATTAATGTGCAGAGATATAGATTGGTGGAGAGTTATATGTTGATTGATGACAGATGCCCTTGCATCAAGATATCGATAGATGTTAATTTCTCAATCTACAAACTTTCTTTATTCTTTTTTATAAATTTAGAAAAATAAATTATGCTGCAGATTATGTAGTAAATTTGACTCGATCGTGATTTTGGTAAGTTGATGCATAGGTTCTTAATTTTTTTTTTTTTCTCCTTACTTCCACCTCAAAATTCATCTAGTTGCTAAATTGGATCAATGATTTTTGAATGGATTTTATTGGTTCCCTTGGTCAATCCAATCCTACCAACTTTTTAACCCTAAACTTTTCTTTAGATTTGGTAATTCAGTTTTTTTAAACATATCAAACCAATAATTTGATGGTGCTTACCATATAATTTTTTTTTCTTCTCTTTCTAATATTAGATTGAATTTAATCACTCTAGCATTCCAACATGGCCAAATAGGATACCAGTGGCCAAAGAAATGAGGGATGTGCATGGCTCTCTAGTGTCATGAATTAGAAAATCTTATTCTATGTATGATCCCCTTCTAGGACTAGGCTTTCCTCTGCTAAGCCTTTCATTTAATAAAGTCATCTTTCCAAAGGTAATTAGTAACATCGGTTGAAAAACTCTTGGTGTATCATGCGCAGTGTAGAAACGCGAATACCGCACGCGATGCGTAATTCGCATTTGCATGCATGCACGTGTGGTCGAGCGTGTGAAACAGAAAGAACGAAAATATTCTCGCCGTACATGCGTGCGCGATGCACAAAACCTTTCGAAAGTCGATTTGTTGGTTGTTGGTTTATAGGCTTTGTATTTCCTACTCTGTGAGTAGCCCTTGTTAGACTTAATTTAAATATATTGATCACGATATCAATATGCGGAAATATGATATCAATATATTATCATGCAAGTTAAGATCGATAAAACCTCCAGCCATTATTTTTAATTTTCTTTCCGATGAGGATAAGAAATTCGATCTTCTTTGAATTAGCTGCACAGGATCTTGATCTTCCTTCTCTCTAGGGATCTTGATTGAGTTCTTTCAATCAATGAGCCATCGTACTCTGATGGTGTATGCCCTCAGGATGTGCTCTTGATCAGGGACACAATGCCTCCGTTTATTTTGATTTTCTTTCGATAACCTTGTTGAAAGCATTAGGAAGGGTTTCCTATTTATACTCAAATCCCTTCACCGCCTGCTCCCATCAAGCAGGCGTTCAACATTTAAAGGGGAGGTCGTTATCACTTATTAATTAGTGAAATGATAGTAATAAAATTAGGACCATTGAAAGCGACGGGTTATTACATTCTCCCATTTGGTCCGTATTTTATCAACACTGAACAAGAAACTAAATATATAAATCATAGCGATAGGTCCTCTATAATTGAGTATTATCTTCTATGTATTACAATGCATTCAATTTCTTTACCACTATTCCAAATGTGCCAACATAACATAATGAATTAACCATATGTTTATTCAGAGTTCAAAAGAAAAGTTTGTCATTTCTCAAAAGTTAAATAACGTGTACACCTGAATGAGAAATAAACAAATAATTGAAATAAGAGTTTCTTTGTACAAATTATATCCATAAATATCATGGAACCAACTCCCATTCTTATCACATGATCCTTAAAATTCTTAATTGGCATGCCTTTAGTCAAAGGATCAGTTATCATCAATTTAGTGCTAACGTGTTCTATGACCACTTTATTTTCTTTAACACGTTCTCTTATGGCTAAATACTTAATGTCGATATGTTTACTTCGACTACCACTCTTATGATTTTTAGCCAAAATACAGCAGCTGAATTGTCACAGTACAGTTTAATTGGCCTAGCAATAGAGTCAACAATTCTAAGCCCTGAGATGAAACTCTTCAACCATACACCTTGCGATGTAGCCTCAAAACAAGTAACGAAATTCGCTTCCATAGTAGAGGTAGCAGTCAAAGTCTGCTTTACACTCCTCCATGATATGGCTCCACCAGCTAACATAAATATAAATCCTGATGTTGATTTTCGAGAATCAACGCAGCCAGCAAAGTCCGAATCTGAGTAGCCCTCTATCTCCAAATGATCAGTTTGTTTATATATGAGCATGTAGTCCTTGGTCCCTTGAAGATACCTCATGACCTTTTTAGCAGCTCTCCCGTGGTCTAAACCTGGATTACTCTGATATCTTCCCAACATTTCTACTGCAAATGCAATGTCAGGTCTTGTGCAAACCTGAGCATATATTAGGCTTCCAACAGCTGAAGCATATGGAATGTTGTGCATCTGTTCCCGTTCAAGTTCATTTTTAGGGCACTGGTTCAAAGCGAACTTGTCGCCCTTCATTATAGGTGCAACACTTGGTGAACAATTTTTCATCTGAAATCTCTCCAAGACTTTATTGATATAAGTTTCTTGAGACAATCCCAAAATGCCTCGAGATCTTTCTCTATGGATCTTAATGCCAATGACATAAGATGCCTCACTCATATCTTTCATATCAAAATTTTTGAAGAGAAATTATTTCACCTCATATAGCAACCCTTTATCATTGGTTGCAAGTAGAATGTCATCCACATATAGGACCAAGAAATAAATTTTGCTCCCACTAACCTTCTGGTATATACATTGATCCATGATGTTCTCTTCAAAACCAAAGGAAGAGATTACATCATGAAATTTTAAATACCACTGACGTGAGGCTTGTTTCAATCCATATATGAATTTCTTAAGCTTGCAAACCAAATGCTCACCATCATTAGAGGAAAATCCTTCAGGCTGTTTCATATAAACCTCTTCCTCTAGATCTCCATTAAGGAATGCGGTCTTCACATCCATTTGATGTAACTCAAAATCAAAATGAGCTTCCAATGCCATAATTATTCAGAGAGAATCTTTCTTGGATACAGGAGAAAATATCTCCGTGTAGTCGATTCCTTCCCTCTGAGTGAATCCTTTGGCAACGAGTCTTGCTTTATATCTCTCAATGTTGCCTTGTGAGTCTTTCTTTATTTTAAAGATCCATCTACATCCAATGGCTTTTACACCATCAGGCAACTCAACAAGATCCCAGACTCGATTAGATGCCATAGATTCCATTTTGTCCTTCATGGCATTGAACCACAAGTTTGATTCCTTAGAACTCATGGCTTGTGAAAACGTTTCAGGATCATTTTTGGCTCCAATGTTATAGTCAGATTCATGTAGATACACAACATAATCACTAGGAATTGCTGATTTCTTTATTCTAGTTGATCTTCTTAATGTTGTGTCAATGACCTCTTGAGGAGTATCTTGCACAACTGATTGTTGATGAACAACATGATCTTCTAGATTACCATCAGCTTGTGAAATCTCAATGACTGGTTGTTGGGCACTTAATTGAGTTTGAGGAGTGCTATAAATAACAGCCAATCCCTCACTTGAAGTGGAAGCTGGAATAACTGAATGATCTTTCTCAGAAGAAGCCAAATACTGATATTGATCACTCCCACTGATCAAGTCATTCTCAAGAAATTTTGCATTTCTTGATTCCACAATCCTAGTGCTGTGAGATGGACAATAAAATCTATAACCCTTGGACTTCTCAGCATATCCAATAAAGTATCCACTAATTGTCCTTGGGTCTAGTTCTTTTCTTGTGGATTATAGACTCTTATTTCAAATGGGCATCCCCAAACACGTATATGTTGCAAACTTGGTTTTCAACCTTTAAATAACTCAAATGGCGTTTTGGAAATAGCCTTGGTTGGAACCCGATTCAATATATACGCAGCAGTTTTAAGAGCTTCAGTCCACAAGGATTTAGGTAAGTTGGAGCTGACAATCATGCTCCTTACCATGTCCAATAATGTTCGGTTTCTCCTTTCAGCTACACCATTTTGGTCAGGAGACCCTGGCATGGTGTGTATTGTGCAATAATTTCATTTCTTCAAGAAACCGAGCAAACGGACCAGGTGTTTATCCATTCTCAGTGTATCTACCATAATATTCTCCACCTCTATCTGACCTTACGATTTTAATTTGCTTGCCGCATTGTTTCTCTACTTCTGCCTTAAATACCTTAAAGGCATCTAATGCTTCGTTCTTATTATGAAGTAGGTAGAGATACATATATCGTGAATAGTCATCAATAAATGAGATGAAGTGTCTCTGACCATACGAATCCATATCTGGGCTACAGATATCCATATGTATGATCTCCAATATTTCCGAACTTCTCTTGGCATCTTTCTTAGACTTGTTGGTTGCTTTCCCTTTATGCAGTCCACACAAGTGCCAAAATCAATAAAATCAAGAGTATTAAGTACTCCATCTTTTACTAATCTTTTAATTCTCTCAATGGAGATATGAACTAATCTCCGATGCCACAAAATAGAGGAATTCTCATTTATAACACATCTTTTCATACCAGTTTGGGCGTGCATCACATTATAGGTGGTATTATTTTTCAAATTAATTTGAAAAGATTGTCTGACAATGTATCATTCCCAATAAGCTTAGATTTATAAAATAAATCAATAGAGCTTTTATTAAAATTAAAGGAGTATCCTGCTGGTACAAGCCTTGACACTGAAATCAAATTTCTAGAGAAACTTGGAATATAAAATGTCTTTTCCAAATCCAAATAAAACTAGAATGTAAAATAAGTCTGCATGTCCCAATTGCTTCCACATGTGAACCCATCTTGTTTCCTGAATATATGCTTTGTTCACTTCCCAATTGTTTCCTTTGATTTAGAAAATCCTGTAAGGTATTTGAAACATGGATTGTAGAACCAGAATCAATCCACCATGTGTTATGACATATAACCAAATTGGATTCATGACATACGAATGAGGTTAGAGTACCTTTCTTGTCAAGCCAAGCTTTGAATTTGAGATAATCTTTCTTTATATGCCCTTTCTTCGCACTTGGACTCCTTCTTGTCTTCTGTATGGATGGATACTTTACCCTTTCCTTTGCGTTTGGCTTTTGAGAGCTTTAGTCTTTCTCTGAGTGACTAAATGTGCACTTTCTTCCATTTCTAAAATCAGCCTTCTTTCCTCTTAAACATACATGGTCAGAAGTTCATTAATTGATCATTTATCCTTATGTGTGTTGTAAGATATTTTGAAGGGACTATACTGTTGTGGGAGTGAGCTCAAAATAAAGTGCACCAAAAAAGATTATGACATCTCAACCTCTAGGGATTTGAACTGAGCCGCAATGTCCCTCATCTTCATGATGTGCTCACGCACACCTCCAACCGTAGTGAGCTTTATTGATGATAATTTTGTCATTAGGGTGCTAGCTAGTGCCTTATCTGAAGACTCAAATTGTGCATCAATAGCCTTCAGAAGTTCCTTGACATTTTTGCACTCAGGAATTGAACCACGTATACTAGCAGAAATTTTAGTACGTATGAACATCATACTGAGGCGATTGGACCGTTCCCATCGTTCATACGCAGCAATCTCAGCCTGAGTGCTAGTAGATGTAACTGAATATGGTTCATCCTTCCTGATAGCATAGTCAATATCCATGCACCCTAATTGAAGAAGAATTCTCTCCTTCTATAATTTATAATTATCACCACTTAAATCGGGAACGTCACATTTTATATCAGAAATATTAACAGGCAAAATAGCTGCATAAAAATAAAATCATGTTCATGTAATTGAATTTGAGGCATATAACTTGATGTCATGTTTTACCAATGTAAACATGCAATAACATACAATAACTACCTATGGGCTAAGTTATATACTCAAATAGACTCATTAACTTAATGATGTGACTAACAAATTATATTCCTTTCTTAATTCCTGTGGGTAATTAAGAAAATAATTTATTATCACATCCTAATTAATTATATTAGTGCAATAAAAATTTCTGTGGGATAAGATTCATTACATTAATATATTAGTCACAATTAATATCATCTAACCTTATGTGATCTTTGCAACTCAATATATAATTTTGATTAATCAAAGATGCTGTGGCTACTCCTCAATTAATCAAAATCATATTGATCACATGACATTGAATTCCATTATATCCATATAGATTAACCAATTTAGCATGATTATTAGGTAGTGATCTTAATCAACGTAACATTTCCAAATCAAGATCTGAGTTAGTCAAATTGGCCAGGCCAGTGAAAGAGAAGTGGGGGTCCCCCGTTGCTTTCCTTAGGTCAGTCAATGGAACCAATTAAGTAACCACAACCTCTTTACCTTTCTAGACACCAACTGACCAATCAGACCTTGAAATTGCACTGTGATTTTTACACTACCACCAAATTCATGCATAGAATAAATCTAGTATGCAGAACAGGAGACAATATTTCAATTATCTATTTAATGAATTTTGAAATTATCATCTAAGAAAAATTTTTGTTAATTAAAACACGTCCGGCCATAACTCATTATTCCCTTGGGCCAGTCTATGCAAAACACCGTAGGCATAGAGACTCAGGAGGTGTATTTTAATACAAAAATTTAAACTTAAGAAATAAATGATAAAAACAAATCATGTCATATGATTTAATAAAATATTAAACAGATAATAAATGCATTTAAAATTCAACCAATCAAGATTTTAAATCCTGTGAGAGAACGGAGAAAATCAAAAATCGAAACAAGCCATGTTTTCTCTCTTTTTAATATGTCACCGCATGTGGTTATGGAAGCCATGTTTCCGCTGTGTTTTTTTCTTTACTTTTTCTTTCTTTAATGTTACGTTTCTCTCTTTCTTTCTTTAATGCTATCTCTTTAATACCAAAAAGCCGAGAAACCTTTAATGCCATAAAGAAATCTTAAATAGAAAAGGAAGAGATTCGAGAAACCTTTAATGCGAAATCTTTAATAGAAAAGGAAGAGGCCACATTTTGTTTCCGCAAAAATCGGAATCTAAGATAGGTTTAATGGTTTCTGCTCAATTCCGTAAACAAAAATCAGAACTGAGCAAAAATCGAAACCTAAGATCCAAAAAAAACTAAAAACGGAAAACACGCGGCATAAATTGTTTGAAAAGAAAAACTTTAATGGAAACACTCATAAAATAAGGCAGAGGTTTAAAATGCTCTGATACCAAATATTAGACTTAATTTAAATATATTGATCACGATATAAAATATGCGGAAATATGATATCAATATATTTATCATGCAAGTTAAGATCGATAAATACCTCCGGCCATTATTTTTAATTTTCTTTCCGATGAGGGTAAGGAATTCGATCTTCTTTGAATCAGCTGCACGGGATCTTGATCTTCCTTCTCTCTAGGGATCTTGATTGAGTTCTTCCAATCAATGAGTCATCGCACTTTGATAGTGTATGCCCTCATGATGTGCTCTTGATCAGGGACTCAATGCCTCCGTTTATTTTGGTTTTTCTTTCGATAACCTTGTTGAAAGTCTTAGGAAGGGTTCCCTATTATACTCAAATCCCGCCTGCTCCCATCAAGTAGGCGTTCAACATTTAAAGGGGGTCATTATCACTTATTAATTAGTGAAACGATAGTAATAAAATTAGGACCATTGAAAGCGACGGGTTATTACAGCCCTTCTAGGTGCTGCTTCCTCTGAATGCACCAAGTGACTCTCTCAACCTATTCTTCTGCATTCTGATGCAAATGCTGACGAAGTTATAGCAGAAGCAGTGTCACAACATGGACAAATATGGAAGTAGGTTGCTGAATTCTGCCTTTGGCCTGCCTCTTTCTCCTCAGAATGGGAACAGTGATGGGCATCTTAACATGAGGGACAGCTATGGGACCTCTAGGGGACCAAAAGTATCTCAAGAACAACCAATGGCGGTGACCGATGGCCTCATCGCAAATCCCTTATTCATCGTCGCCATCATCCTCGAAGCCAGCTTGATGATACTAACATGGTGCATGTGCCAAAGCCACCGAATTCACTAAATTAGCTTCTTCTATGACATATATGCATACCTAATTGCATTTTTTTTCTTAATTTGTTGCTTTATAAATTCAATTCACGGCATCAACATTTGATTACCGAAAAGGAAGGAAATCTATTACTACCATCAAACTAACACTACATTCTACTAGCAAAAACACAATCGAATTGATTCAAATATATAGCACTAAAATTTGTGACATTAATTGAGCTCCCTCGCATCAAAAATATTCTTGCGTAGATATTTCCATATCTTACATCAAATTTTGTGCGCTATGAAATAAACTTGAACCTAAACATGGTCCCTCCTGCATGTTGAATGAAGCCAAATTGACTAGCATTCATCATAAAAGTATGCTTTTCTAGACCATGCACCTGTCCCGAGAGTAGAAGACAACTCCAGTCAATCGATAACAGGTAAGGATGTCGGTTTTTGGATTCAACGGCGGAATTGTGTAATTTGATTCCTAATTTTATGGTCAAAATAACTTCATGCTACTATATCGATCAAAAACATCACGATCGTTTGCTGTAGTAGTTCAGATCTTGCCAATAGCTTATAATTAAGGACCACTGTACGTCACCCGACATGCCATGATCGATGCGGTTTTGACCTTGGGGATTCAATGTGCTTCCAAAAGAAATCGATGCGGTTTTGACATTGGGTATTCAATGTGCTTCCAAAAAATTTCAAGCCACCATTCCCCCAAGATTTAACATCTGTTAATGGTTTGGTTTGGCCAATCTTTATCTGTATGGAAGTATGATAGTACTAACCAAGGTTGTCAATTTCGTTTCGGATTATGTTTCGGTTTAGATTATGAAACGAAATATTTCGGTATCGAACGTTTCGGTGCTTCGTTTCAGAATATATATATATATAAATTATTTATAATTCATCTTTATAAATAATAATAACAACATAAAAAAGTTTTTTAAAAGTTTGAAATATATATATATAATAAAAATTTATTCATAATTTATATTCTTCATAAATAATAATAACAATATAAAAATAAAGAGTTTGAGTTTTAAGAGATGCGACCGTGGGGATAGGGTAACTAGAAATTTTTTTTTGTTATTATATATATATTTTTTTAAATGGGGATTAGGGTAATTAGGATTTTTTTTGATATTATATATATATATTTTTTAAAATGGTTCTGAAAGGTTTAATAATTCATAAATTGGTCCCCAAAACATATTTTATCCGAAACATACCGAAACTGTCGAAACGGCCGAAAATGGCCGAAATACATCGAAACGCACAGAAACGGTCGAAAATTTTTCGAAACGAAACGTAGTACTTATCTTTTCGGATAAGCTACCGAAACGAAACGTCTCGGCCGAAACTACCAAAACGAAACGAAATTGATAACTTTGGTACTAACTGCACTACCTTTTCTCACACTGAGCCAATCTTTACCTTTACCTTTCTGACACAGAAGTCTTAGAGTCCACGAATCTTTTGGCTTCTAGATAGTCTATTTTTAACCCGTCTTTTTTTGTTATTTTAAGCAGGAAAAAAGAAAGGCACGATGCCACCCAATTCATTCTTCACCATACTTGCTTTAAGGCCATAACTCTAATCAATGATCTAATTTAGGTTGCGCAGGAGCATGTGGCAATAAGAAGTTGTAGGGTTTGTGCAGATGTTGTACTGTAGTACCCTAATAATCTGAAACTTTGGTGTAGGTTCACACATAAATGTTGTGAGATGATTTTCTACCCTTGGTTAGCTAGAGTGAGAATGACATAGCGACCAAACTCTAGAGTTCTTTAAGACAGATCGGCTCGTTAATAGGGCAGATTAGCCTTCTTTTTCTTAGAGAGGAGTGTTTTTTATATGAGTTGGCTTTTTTGGTATAATAGATCGGCTTTCTCTTTTTCATTGAGAAGAGTTATTTTAAACATATTGGTAATAAACCTATTCTTTCTCTTGAAGAAAGTTCTTTAGAAGAGTTGGCTCTTTTGATAGAGCAGATCGACCTTTTGTTTTTGGTAACGAAAATTCTTTCAAATAGATTGATAACGAACCTGCTCACTTTTCTAAATAGAGTTTTTTCAAGTGAATTATTTTTTCTAATAGCTCAACTAGCAATGGAGAGAGTTCTTTTGACTAAGATAATGATAAAACCAACTCCCTTTCTTTTTAGAAAAGTTCTTTTAGATGGATTAGCTTTTCTGGTAGAGTAAGCCGACCTTCTTTTTTAATGAAAAGAGTACTTCCAAGCAAGCCGATAGAAGAAATTAGTTCTTTCTTTCTCTTAAAAGAATTCTTTCAGATGGGTCAACTCTTTGACAGAGCAGACTGAGCATTCTCTTTTTTGGTAAGGAGAGTTTTTCTAAGTAGGTCGATAAGAGAAACGAAAACTCTTTTTCTTTCAAGAAAGATTCTTCTTCTAAGTAAGTGACTCTTTTAGTATAACAGACCAATTCTTTCTCGATAAAAAGAGTTCTTCTAAGTGGATTGGAGGGATGTACTAGCTCTCTCTTCAAGAGAGTCCTTTGAAACGAGTCAGTTCTTATAATGGAGTAAATCAGCTTTCTCTTTCTTAGTGAGAAGAGTTCTTTGGAGTCATTCGATAGTAGGAATTAGCTTTCTCTTTCTTTTGAGAAGAATTTTTTCAAGCAAATTGGTAGTCTGACGGAGCGGACTAGGCTTTCTTTGTTTCAGTAAGAAAAGTTCCTCTAAGAGGGTCGAAAGAAGGGTTCAACTTTTTCTTTCTTTCAAAACGAGTTCTTTTAAGCAAGTTGGTTGTTCTAGTAAAATAGAGTGGCTTTTTCTTTCTTATTGATGAAGATGGTTCTTTCAAGTGGTTTGGTAAGATTCTTTCTTTCTTCTAAGAGTTCTTTCAAATAGGTTAGCTCTTTCAGTATAATAGGTTGGCCTTTTCTTTCTCGATGAGGAGAGCTTTTTGAACGAGTCTACGATGCTCCCTTGATGAACTCTAATCAACTAGTACTTTGAACACTCTTCACACTATCTCCCTTTTAAATGAAGTTTGATTAGAGATACTTATAAGAAATATACCCTTCGTATACGTTAGTGTGTCATCTAGCCTCTCGAACTTATGAGCATCTAATCTAATGACTTTAGCTACTTCATAGAGGTTTTCTTAGTTCAATGTAAGCTTAACAACAGCTTTTGTCTAAGCCAATGCTTCTATCTTTTGTAGAACAAGGTCTCCTAATGTGAAGAGTTTTTCTCTGACATAAGAGTCATGATATCTTGCTGCCCTTTATTAGTAAGTTACTACTCGAATCTAAGCCTATTCCTGAAGCTCATCTAGTAGATTTAGGTTTACTCGTTATCCTTTCGAGTTCTCCTAAGCATTGAAGTATTGGACATGTTAGGAGGGTATATTATATCTCCTTATTATGGGTCCTCACTCCTAAGGTGTCTACAAGGTTCATTTCTCAGTGGTTTTATTATAATGGCATCGGTTGCACTAGTAGTGTCGGTTTCATCGGTTGTGCTAGTGGAGGAATTAGGTTCTAGACTGGTAGAGAAAATAAAATGTAATAGAAGAAAAAAGAGAGCACGTAGAGTAATGCGTTACTATTGAAGGTTGATTATGGAGATTAATTACATTGTTGTGGTTCAGAACTTTACTTCAATATATAGATCTCATATCTTATGATGAGATTATATGGATAGCTTGAATCATAAATTATATACCTCACCATGATAAGCCCATCTTTCTCGGTAATACCATGGGAGATGTTCGTTCCCATCAACCTATCAAGAAATGTGCATCTGTTAACCTATCAAGTATGTATTTTCGAATCATACTATCAATCATATTATCAGTAGTGTTGATGCTGATCAAGTTGTCATATATTATCGGCCTACTAAAGATTAAAAAATTACCTTATTATTAGTCACTTTTCAAACATCAAACTTTTCATATGGAAATGTTACCAGTAACATCACCCTATCTTGCTTGCATTTATATATATAAACACAAGTGGAGGGAAAACTCATGAGGCAAAAGGTGTTTATCCATGGATCGTTGCCATATTTTCTTGGTGGGATCAATTATGAGGAGCTACTTGGCACGGCAGTAGCTTAAGGTCAAAATTGGCAGCCTAACTACCCTATATACGTTTAAAATAAAATTCAGAACAAGGTCTGGCCGGCGATCGATCTACTTTTGTTCTGTGATCTGAAATGACTTCAACGCGAACTATGCACGCATGATAAGGAGACAAGCACTTAGATCATGACGCAAGAGTGACATGTATTGTTGATAGGACTATATATATATATATATATACACGTATATTTCATGCACCATCTCAGTCACCCCTTCTGGGTCAAGCTAGAAAATGGAACAAACGGACAAACGAAGGGCAAAAAGGACTCTCTCCAAAGTAGGATTCATTCATTGGAACCATTGGACTTGAACTATATAATGAGAACGAAAGCGTGGAAGAAGAACGAATCCTACCAAAGAAAGGAAATAGACTTTTGAGAGAAGACTCTGCAAGATAAGTCTTGAGAGAAGACTGGAAAAGTCCTATATATATGGCTGGGGTATCCCTCATGCTGACCTGATCAATATATAAGACTCGGGTTTTGATCGTCTTAAGAATTCTCGAGAATTGGACGTGTTGACACCTAGGGGATATGCCATCGCTTCACTTTCAGGAGGACTCGACGCACCATATGACTCTTGTTATTTCAATCCAAAGAAGTGTTTAACACGAAAGGGCTTACCGTGCTGGCATAATATCTGCAATATATGCCTACAGTTTTTTTTTTTAAATTCCTTTTTCGGGTGTTGTACAAAAAGTTTAATTAAGTAACTCTAAATGTTGTACATGTATAATATTTAGGATAATAATTTATAAGATTGAAAATATTAAAAGAAATTTATTTAAGTTTAATACAAAACTCTGCATGATATTAATTAAGTCTACATATATATATACATACATACATATATTCTATAGGCACTAGCTTGTTCAAAATAAATAGCTTAATTATCTGAATTAATAAATAACTAGTTTAGATGGTAAATAGAATTGCTATGAAATAAACATAAATTATTTTAGACATAATGTATTTCAAAAATAAGGTATATTTATAGAGATAGAATGTACAGCCTCAACGTGTCTCGTATCTTAAGACGCAAAATACCATATTTTTGGTCCAATAATTTATGTTTACTCTTGCAGCATTTTTATTTTTTATTTATATGTTTTTTTTTATTCTTAATATGTTTTTATTTATTTCATTATTTTTAAAAAAAAGCACATAATGATGGCTTCGAGATCAGCTTGGGCATGAGCTTGATTGACTAAATCCTCTACCTCCCTCCTTTTCTCTTACATGATGCATCTAGACACGACCACTCTAATCTTAGAGTCACTACCTCTTAAAGGTGACCATCTTAATAGTCCCTTCCCTTCCCTTTATCTCCCTCTCTTCTCAATTTCTTCCTTACATGGCCCAGCTCCTCCTCCCTTCTCTCATGTTTCTCCCAATCCATCTCTTTCTCTTCTCTTTCTACTATTTATATATTTAGTTGATAAAAGATCCCTCTCTAGATCTCCACCTGTATTGTAGTTCCTCCCTCTTTAATGTAACCATAATATAGGTTCTCATGTAAAGGGAGGAGACTACCATATTGGACAAGAAAGCTAGATTCAAGATCTAGATGTAGGCCTCATTGAGTTAAACCCTAATCTTGTTACATTTAAATTGATAACTTATAATAATTTGGTGATAGTTAAACCCTAGTCACTTCCAATGAGTTTTGAGTGATGTAAGTTATATTCTTAAAATCCTCATCCGCGAAGGATTATGGGAATATCAAATTATAAATATTGATATTAAATTTTATTAATTATGGTTTATAAAAAAAAGTTTAGGCCTAA
This sequence comes from Calamus simplicifolius, assembly GCA_900491605.1. Lineage (NCBI taxonomy): Eukaryota > Viridiplantae > Streptophyta > Magnoliopsida > Arecales > Arecaceae > Calamus > Calamus simplicifolius. Next base: position 2,304,457 of record UESW01003863.1, read on the forward strand.
AGTTCGATAAGATTTGCCCAAATCATCTTCTATTTACTTAAAACATACGTTTACTAAGTTTTCAAATTTTGAAGCATTATTTCATTAATTATGATACTTATGTATTTGCATGAAATTTTAGAGATTAATTTAATCAAGAAAAAATGTGGTTTTTCAAAGATACTTAGTTTTATTTAAGAGTTCTAGAAGTTGCGTCTTGACAACTGGTTATTTGCATTTACTAAGTGTTAGAGAAAATTATGTTTGAGTGGAAGGAATATTTTGTTGGACTTGACATGTTCGATAAGTTAAACTAAGTAGAACTTATTGGTAGAAATATGTTAATTGCATATTATTAAAATATATAATTATTTTATTTATTATTTTTTAGAATTAGATATATAAAAGCATTTATTTAAAATAAATTTCATGTTCCCTTATTAAATGCTACAAATCTTGAGTTATACCAATTGGTATTGTGCATAGTTGAGACAATGTTAACATAAAGTGTTGGATGGCACAAGACGTGTGCTACTACTAGCACGCATGACACAACCATATTGATTGGAACATATCATATTTAGCATAATATAGAATAATATTAATAGGTTTTGGCACGATATCAAAAGTAATGCTATACTCCTTGTACTTATCAAATATTCTTTTTATCCATATAATTTTAGATCGAACAAGATGATAATATAGTATGAGAGCTTTTAGATTTTTTTAAAATTTATGTGCATTTACAATTAGATTTTTATCATGTTTACAAGAAAATATTAAAATAATTAGAGACCTTTGCATGAAATATTGAACCTATTATTTCAAAGCGCTTGAAGTACTTCTTTGAATATCATTTATTAAAATTAAAAATATTTGGATAGTTATGTATGATTAGATGATTTTATAAAATGTTTTAGCCATCATTGTAATTTGAAAAATAAGATAAAATAGCATTAAGCAATCAGATTTTATCAATTTGCCTTAAACTTTTTAGTTTGCCTATATTTTAAACCCTTCTGTATGTTGGTATTTAGATCACTTCAAAACTAGATAACTTTGCATCTACTTCATAGGACTTAAATATAGTAATCTGGACCTTTTCTACAGATTAAATGCTGTAGTCTTGATCATGCCACAAAAATAATATGGCCGTAGTCTTCTTGGTAAGTTGAGATAGTATACTTTAGAAAAATGGTGATAAACTATTTATAAAAATACTTTCATAAAAATTTTAGTTTTAGTAATGGCTTATAAAACACTATTTGGATTCATATTTGAGATACAAATTTGGTAATGATTTATATACAACTCCTTGAAATTATATGTGCAAGCTTGATTATTGAAATACTATTTGATAGGGCCAGTTGACCCCATGGAAAACGAAATTTTTGGACGGCCCCAAAGGCCCAGACTCTAGCGCCAGCGACGGCCTCCAGCGATGGCCCCAAAGGCCCAGACTCTAGCGCCAGCGACGGCCTCCAGTGACGGCCCCCACCGTCGGCTTCCAGCGTCGGTCTCCTGCGCTAGCCAGAGGCCGACGGCTCAGCGTCGGCCTCCAGCGTCGGCTTCCTGCGTCGGCCCCTAGCGTCGGCTTCCAGCGCTAGCCAAAGGCCGACAGGCTTCAGCGCTAGCACCTGAGGCCGGCACATCAAAGGCCGACGCCCGCCAAAGGCCAGCCTCTCCAAGCTAGCCGGTCCCGGCGTCTTCACGCCAGGCAGCCCCTACTTCCCCAGGCAACTCGGCCCCGGCGTCCCCAAGCTGGCCGGCCCCGGCACATTGCTGGCCGGCCATAGCGTCTCCGAGCTAGCCGGCCCCGGCACATCGCTGGCCGGCCATAGCGTCTCCAAGCTAGCCGGCCCTGGCGTCTCCAAGCTAGCCGACCCCGGCGTCTTCATGCCCGGCGGCCCCTACTTCTCCAGGCGACTCGGCCCCAGCGTCTCTAGTCCCACCGAGTCGGCCAAGGCCATCCCAGGCTGGCACGACCCGGCCCCGGCGTCTCCAATCCCGCCGAGTCGGCCAAGGCCATCCCAGGCCGGCACGACCCGGCCCTGGCGTCTCCAGTCCCGCCGAGTCGGCCAAGGCCATCCCAGGCCGGCCCGACCCGGCTCCGGCGTCTCCAGTCCCTCCAAGTCGGCCAAGGCCATCCCAGGCCGGCACAACCCGGCCCCGGCGTCTTCAATCCCACCGAGTCGGCCAAGGCCATCCCAGGCCGGCATGACCCGGCCCCGGCATCTCCAATCCCGCCGAGTCGGCCAAGGCCATCCCGGGCCGGCACGACCCGGCCCCGGCGTCTCCAATCCCGCCGAGTCGGCCAAGGCCATCCCAGGTCGGCCGACCCGGCCCCGGCGTCTCCGGTCCCGCCGAGTCGGCCAAGGCCATCCCAGGCCGGCCCGACCCGGCCCCGGCATCTCCGGTCCCGCCGAGTCGGCCAAGGCCATCCCAGGCCGGCCTGACTCGGCCCCGGCGTCTCCGGTCCCACCGAGTCGGCCAAGGCCATCCCAGGCCGGCCCAACTCGGCCCCGGCGACTATTGTTCCGCCGAGTCGGCCAAGGCCGTCCCAGGCCAGCCCGACTCGGCCCATCATCTCCAGGCCCACCAGTTCGGCCCCAACAAGACGGGACCCCCGGTTCCCGCCAGATCAGCCCCAGCAATTCAAAAATCCGTTCCCCTGACGCGCGCCGCCCGACAGGGCCCGACGCGCGCCGCCCGACAGCGCCGATGCGTGCCGCCCGATGGGCGCGCCGCAGCGCCAACATGTGCCGCCTGATAGCGCCAGATCCGAAAATCCAACGGCTCCGCCGGCTGATGGGACGCGGACCCACGTGATCGTGCCAGCGTCACCCCCTATAAAAGGGTAAGCTACGTCGGGAATCGGGTAAGGCATTATAACGCACATTTTACACACTTGATGCCCTAACTCTCGGAGGAACTACCTGATCCTTCTGAGACTTCTCCCTCCTCAAGAGCTCTCTCGAGCTCCTTCTCTGATGTGACCTCTGTCACTAACTTGGGCGTCGGAGGGTCCCACCGGAGAACCCTCTCCGGTCTTGGGACTTCTTTGCAGGCAACCCGGTGAGGAAGAAGGGCCTCCATTCCCGACGTCCAGGAGGGGTGATCGAGCGTCATCAGATTGGCGCGCCAGGAAGGGGGCGCTAAGAAAAGTAGCGAACGATTTCCCGAGCTACATCCTTCATCCCCTTTTTCTCCCAGAAGCCATGGTGGTGACGCGAGCTCAGGATGCCTCCGTCAGCTGTCCGGCGGGGCTCATCCCGCCAGCTAGACAGCAGGAGGCCAATCCCCCTGCTGCCAGCCTCCTGTTGCCAGCCCGCCACCGGACGCCGCTGTCCAAACGGCGGAGCAGCTGGCAACCCTCTCCCAGCAAGTTCAGAATCTCACTGCCATGGTCCACGGACTCCAGCAGCAGCAGTCCGTGGCCACCCAGCACCAGACTGCTCCCCCCGCCAGCCAGAGTCGGCGAGGGGAGGCTCCCCCCGGCGAGGGACCGGCCGACGTCGAGCTTCCCCCAGGAAGCCTCGCCGCGAGCCTCCCAAGCGGCCACGGTCCCCTGGCCACGGCCCCAGCGAGCTTCCTCCCAAGCCACATCATCACGAGGAACCCAGGCGGAAGTCCCGACTTCCGTCTCCATCTTCTGCCTCCTCTTCTTCTTCTTCCTCCGAGCCATCCGGAGGGCTCCGACGATCAACCGCCAGGCGGAGGAACGCCTGGAGGAGTACAACCGGCGCCTCGACGAGCTCGCCAGGAAGATAAACCACCAGCCGGAGGAAGAGTTCGACACTCGTCCTCCTTACACCCGCCGCATACTGGAGGAACCGGTTCCCTCCAGGTTCCGCTTTCCCCAGGTGGACCCGTATGACGGTACGACCGACCCTCTCGACCACCTCGAGAGCTACAAGGCCATGATGCAAGTCCAGGGCGCCTCAGACGCCCTTCTCTGCAAGGCCTTCCCTGCAACCCTGCGGAAGGCCGCCCGTGCGTGGCATTCACGCCTGTCCCCCCACAGCATAGACTCCTTCCGGGAGCTGGAGAGGGCATTCCTGGCCCACTTTGACGCCTGCCGCCGGATCCCAAGGGTGGCGGACAGCCTCTTCTCCGTCCGCCAGAAGGAAGGAGAGTCCCTGCGGGACTTTGTGTCCCGATTCAAAACCGCCGCCCTCGAGGTCTACCATCTCGATGATGCGGTGGCCACCCTGGCGCTGAAGCGGGGACTCCTTCCGTCCCGCTTCACCTTCTCCCTGGACAAGAAGCCCCCGAGCTCCTACTCCGACCTCCTCCTCCGGGCCCAGAAGTACATCCGGGCAGATGAAGCCGACCTCACCCGCCGGGAGTCTTCGAAGGGCTCCAGCCATAAATCCGCTCGCCCTGAGCCGAGCGGACCTCCTCGACATCGCCGATCCGACCCCCCTCGCCGGTCCGACAACCGCGCCGGAGCCCTGTCCCCGACGAGGGTAAGCTCACCCCTCTCCTTGCCCCTCGATCCCACATCCTGATGGAGATCGAGGGCGAGCCCTACCTTCAACGTCCTCCCCCATGAAGAAGGGTGTGTCCCGCGACAGAAGCCGCTACTGTCGATTCCACCGGGACTACGGCCACGACACCGACAGCTGCTACAGTTTGAAACGGGCTATCGAGGAGCTCATCCAACGGGGCTACCTCGGCAAGTACGTCCAGAAGATGCCACAGCCGCTGCCGGCCATCATGGGGCCTCCACCAGCTCAAGCCGCCGTCGACAACACTCCCACGGAGCGGACCGTCGGGATGGTGTCCTGGGGGTCAGCCTCTGCGTCCAAGCGGCCGAGGGGGGAGGATGCTCCAAATAATGTAATGCCCAGGGGGGAGACTGCTGTAATGAAAAATGTAAACAATGAAGGCGTAGTCGTCGCTATGACGATCGCCAAACACCCTGTAAAAAGGATTTTAGTTGATAGTGGCAGCTCAGCTGACATCCTTACTTACGACGCCTTTGTTCGGATGGGTTTATCTGTTGACTCCCTTCAGCCCGTGGCGACCCCGCTAGTTGGATTCACCGGAGATTCTGTGAGGGTCGAGGGCGAAATATCCTTGCCCGTGACGGCCGGAACCCCGCCATGCCAAAGCACCGTGATCATGAAATTCCTAGTTGTGAGGGTCCCTTTGGCATACAACGCCATTCTTGGGCGTCCCGGCCTGAATCTTTTGGATGCGGTTATCTCCACCCGACGTCTACTGGTGCAGTTCCCCACCAGCGAGGGAGTTGGAGAAATGCGTGGGGAGATAAGCCCGGTCTTACCTTGCTATCATGCGGCGTCGAGCCCACTGGAGGCCGACCCGGCCCTGGAGGCGTCTGACCCTAGAGATTCGCCAAAGGAGGGGAGCCCGCCGAGCACCTCCTGACTTTCCCTCTCAACGATGACCCAACAAGGACCGTCCGTGTGGGCGGACTCCTTTCCTTGGAGGACCGGGAGCGCCTCTTAGCTTTCCTGTGGGCTAACTCGGACGTATTCGCCTGGTCAGCATCCGACATGCCCGGCATTTCTCCGGAAGTCATCACCCACAAACTTAACATCGACCCGCACCACCGTCCAATCCGTCAAAAGAAGAGGAGCTTTGCCCCGACCGACAAAGGGCGATTGATGAAGAAGTCAACAAGCTGATCAGCGCCGGCCACATCCGGGAGGCGCACTACCCAAGCTGGCTGGCCAACGTAGTCATGGTGCGCAAGGCAAACGGGAGCTGGAGGATATGTATAGACTTCACTGACCTCAACAAGGCGTGCCCAAAGACAGCTTCCCTTGCCAAGAATTGACCAGCTGGTCGATTCCACCTCTGGTCACGAGCTTCTCAGCTTCATGGACGCCTTCTCCGGATACAACCAGATAAGGATGGACCCCAGCGACGAGGAGCACACCTCCTTCGTGACAGAGAAAGGCATTTACTGTTACAAGGTGATGCCTTTCGGCCTCAAGAATGCGGGAGCAACCTATCAGCGGCTGATGAACAAGGTGTTCCAGGACCAGCTCGGCCGGAACATGGAAGTCTATGTGGACGACATGCTGACGAAGAGCACCCCGCCGCCGACCACATCTCTGACCTGGAAGAAACTTTTAACAACCTCCGTCGCTTCCAAGTCAAGCTGAACCCTAAGAAGTGCGCTTTTGGGGTCACGGCAGGTAAATTTCTGGGCTTTATGGTGACCCAGCACGGAATCGAGGCGAACCCAGAGAAGATCAGCGCCATACTTGACATGAGGCCGCCGTCCAACAAGAAGGAAGTGCAACGGCTAACTGGAAGGGTAGCGGCACTGAGTCGTTTCCTCTCTAGATCGGCAGAGAGGTGCTTGCCTTTCTTCAAGGCCCTGCGGAAGGTGAACGGTTTTCACATGGACGGACGACTGCCAGGAAGCTTTCGACGGCTTAAAGGCGTTCCTGTCCTCCCCACCGCTCCTCTCCAAGCCGGGAGACGGGGAGAGTCTTTCCTTTACTTAGCCGCCTCCTTGAAGCCGTCAGCTCAGTCCTGGTGCGCCTGGACGCTGACGGAACCCAAAGGCCAGTCTACTACGTGAGCAAGGTCCTGCATGACGCCGAGGTCAGGTATTCCAAAACAGAGAAAGTCATTTTCGCCTTGATAGTTTCCGCCCGGCGTCTTCGCCCGTATTTCCAAGCCCATCCTATCGTGGTGCTCACGGACCAACCTCTCCGAGCCATCCTGGCCCGTCCGGATACTTCGGGTCGACTCGCCAAATGGGCCATCAAGCTGGGGGAGTTCGACATCTCTTTCCAAGCACGACCGGCCTTGAAGTCCCAGGTCCTGGCCGACTTCCTGGTCGAGTGCACTTGGGCGGAGAGATCTCAAGGAGGTCCCCGGGGAGCAGCCCAAGCCCGAGCCGAGGGACGATGGAAAGACCTGGATCCTCCACGTGGACGGCGCATCGAATTCTCAAGGAGTGGAGCCGGCCTCATTCTTGCCGGGCCGGAAGGAGAAAGAACCGAGTGCGCCCTGAGATTTCTTTTTGAAGCCACCAACAACCAGGCGGAGTACGAAGCCCTGCTGGCCGGGTTAAGATTAGCCCAGGAGGTTGGAGCAAAGCACCTCAGAGCCTACACGGACTCGCAACTCGTCTCCGGGCAAATCAACGGAGAGTATGAGGCGCGCGACCCCGTTATGGCGCAATATCTGAAAAAGGTTCAACTCTTGACCTCCTCGCTGCCCTACTTCAGCATCAGTTACATCCCCGGAGCGAAAACGCAAAGGCGACATCCTCTCTCGACTGGCTACCTCCGCCGACGGCCTGACAAGGGACGCCTACATCGAATATCTAGAAAGGCCCAGTGTAGAGGGCGGGGAGGAAGTCCTCCCGCTCACCCCAGAACCTACATGGATGGATGCCTATGTCCGCTACCTCACCGACGGCACCCTCCCTGACGACCGCAACGAAGCCAGATTGCTCAAGTGGAGGGCCTCCAAGTTCATCCTCCTCGACGGGCGCCTATACAGAAGGTCATTCTCCTACCCGTTGCTTAAGTGCGTAGGCCCCGCCGACGCCGACTACATCCTCAGAGAAATCCACGAGGGCATTTGGGAATCATCTGGGGGGCAGATCCTTGGCCCAGAAGGCTCTCCGTCAGGGGTACTTCTGGCTCACTATGAAGGAGGACGCGGCCAAGCTAGTTCAAAGGTGCGACGGCTGCCAGCGCCACGCGCACATCCAGCGTCAGCCGCCTGCCCCGCTGAGCCCACTCTCGGCTCCGTGGCCCTTCGCCCAGTGGGGAATGGACATCCTTGGACCGTTCCCCCCAGCTTCAGGGCAGCGGAGATTCTTGCTTGTCGCCATCGACTATTTCACCAAGTGGGTCGAGGTCGAGGCGTTGGCCAAAATCACGGAGAGCAAAGTTAAGACTTTCTTCTGGAAGTCGATCATATGCCGCTTTGGCTTGCCTCACACCCTCGTCACGGACAACGGTCGCCAGTTCAACAACGAGGCATTCAAACCTTCTGCGAGGAGCTAGGCATTCGCCACCGATTCACCTCCGTCGGCCACCCCCAGACCAACGGGGAGGCTGAGGTCATGAACCGCACCATCCTCAGAGGGCTCAGGACTCGCCTAGACGGCTCCAAAGGGCTGGGTAGAAGAGCTCCCCAGTGTGATATGGGCTACCACACAACGCCCAGAGCCCCGACGGGCGAAACTCCTTTCAGCCTCTCCTTCGGATCCGAGGCCGTCATCCCCGTCGAGATCGGATTGCCCAGTCCACGTGTGGAGTCCTTCAGTGAGGAAGCAACCCCGCGCTGATTCGGGCCAACCTAGACTTCATCGACGAGGCGCATGACAGAGCGAGACTGCGCATGGCGACCTTTCGCCAGCGAGCGGCTAAGTACTACAACGCCCGGGTTCGTCCCAAGGTTTTTCGCCGCGGAGACTTGGTGCTACGAAAGGCCGAGGTATCAAAGCCTACCGAGGGGGGCAAGCTATCCCCCAACTGGGAAGGCCCCTACCGTGTCGCCGAGGCGCTCCATCGGGGGGCATACAAACTAGAAGAGCTTGACGGGAAGCCCATTCCACGTACCTGGAATGCGGACAACCTCCGCCGATATTATCAATGATGTACTCCCAGGGGCATAAGTAATAAAGAAAAAGGTCCTTTCTGGCGACACAGTTTGTCTTCCCTTGCGCAAGTCTCTCAAAAGGAGCTCACTGGCATCGCGGCCCACGGGACACCACTCGGCCCCGGCACGGCGGTGCCCCCGAGTTGGTTAAGACCCTAAAGGCTCCGTACCCGCTGAGTCGCCACTTGGCGGAACACAAACCCCCAGGCTGGTTCAAAAGGAGCTCACTGGCATCGCGGCCCACGGGACACCACTCGGCCCGGCACGGCGGTGCCCCCGAGTTGGTTAAGACCCTAAAGGCTCCGTACCCGGCTGAGTCGCCACTTGGGCGGAACACAAACCCCCAGGCTGGTTCAAAAGGAGCTCACTGGCATCGCGGCCCATGGGACACCACTCGGCCCCGGCACGGCAGTGCCCCCGAGTTGGTTAAGACCCTAAAGCTCCATACCCGGCTGAGTCACCACTTGGGCGGAACACAAACCCCAGGCTGGTTCAAAAGGAGCTCACTGGCATCGTGGCCCATGGGACACCACTCGCCCCGGCACGGCGGTGCCCCGAGTTGGTTAAGACCCTAAAGGCTCCGTACCCGGCTGAGTCGTCACTTGGGCGGAACACAAACCCCCAGGATGGTTCAAAAGGAGCTTACTGGCATTGCGGCCCACGGGACACCACTTGGCCCAGGCACGGCGGTGCCCCGGGTTGGTTAAGACCCTAAAGGCTCCGTACCCGCTGAGTCGCCACTTGGCGGAACACAAACCCCCAGGCTGGTTCAAAAGGAGCTCACTGGCATCGCGGCCCACGGGACACCACTCGCCCCGGCACGGCGGTGCCCCCGAGTTGGTTAAGACCCTAAAGGCTCCGTACCCGGCTGAGTCGCACTTGGGCGGAACACAAACCCCCAGGATGGTTCAAAAGGAGCTCACTGGCATCGCGGCCATGGGACACCACTCGGCTCCGGCACCGCGGTGCCCCCAAGTTGGTTAAGACCTAAAGGCTCCGTACCCGCTGAGTCGCCACTTGGGCGGAACACAAACCCCCAGGCTGTTCAAAAGGAGCTCACTGGCATCGCGGCCCACGAGACACCACTCGGCCCCGGCACGGTGGTGCCCCGAGTTGGTTAAGACCCTAAGGCTCCGTACCCGGCTGAGTCGCCACTTGGGTGGAACACAAACCCCCAGGCTGGTTCAAAAGGATCTCACTGGCATCGCAGCCCACGGGACACCACTCGCCCCGCACGGCGGTGCCCCCGAGTTGGTTAAGACCCTAAAGGCTCTGTACCCGGCTGAGTCGCCACTTGGGCGGAACACAAACCCCCAGGATGGTTCAAAAGGAGCTCACTGGCATCACGGCCCACGGGACACCACTCGGCCCCGGCACGGCGATGCCCCCGGGTTGGTTAAGACCCTAAAGGCTCTGTACCCGGCTGAGTCACCACTTGGGCAGAACACAAACCCCCAGGCTGGTTCAAAAGGAGCTCACTTGCATCGCAGCCCATGGGACACCACTCGACCCCGGCACGGCGGTGCCGCCGAGTTGGTTAAGACCCTAAAGGCTCCGTACCCGGCTGAGTCGCCACTTGGGCATAACACAAACCCCCAGGATGGTTCAAAAGGAGCTCACTGGCATCGTGGCCCATGGGACACCACTCGGCCCGGGCACGGCGGTGCCCCCGGTTGGTTAAGACCCTAAAGGCTCTGTACCCGGCTGAGTCCCTCGCAGAGGTTTCACACCCCCGAGGCGGTTCAAAAGGAACCTAACGACTCGGCTCTCGGGTCACCCCTCTAGGGTTCAAAAGACTCCCAGACTCCGCTTTGGGAGAGAATCACTAGCCGCCCTCAACTAACCAAAGAAGGCGCGCAAACGTCCATCCAAGACGTCCATCCAAGGCAGCCAAGGTAAAAGTGCTACACTCCTTCCGCTTGGCTGGTGCGGGGCACGCAAGCTCAAGGAGTTTGGGGGGCATTTGATGGGGCCAGTTGACCCCATGGAAAACGAAATTTTTGGACGGCCCCAAAGGCCCAGACTCTAGCGCCAGCGACGGCCCCCACCGTCAGCTTCCAGCGTCGGTCTCCTGCGCTAGCCAGAGGCCGACGGCTCAGCGTCGGCCTCCAGCGTCGGCTTCCTGCGTCGGCCCCCAGCGTCGGCTTCCAGCGCTAGCAAAAGGCCGACAGGCTTCAGCGCTAGCACCTGAGGCCGGCACATCAAAGGCCGACGCCCGCCAAAAGCCAGCCTCTCCAAGCTAGCCGGTCCCGGCGTCTTCACGCCAGGCGGCCCCTACTTCTCCAGGCAACTCGGCCCCGGCGTCCCCAAGCTGGCCGGCCCCGGCACATTGCTGGCCGGCCATAGCGTCTCCGAGTTAGCCAGCCCCGGCACATCGCTGGCCGGCCATAGCGTCTCCAAGCTAGCCGGCCCCGGCGTCTCCAAGCTAGCCGACCCCAGCGTCTTCATGCCCGGCGGCCCCTACTTCTCCAGGCGACTCGGCCCGGCATCTCCAGTCCCACCGAGTCGGCCAAGGCCATCTCAGGCCGGCACGACCCGGCCCCGGCGTCTCCAATCCCGCCGAGTCGGCCAAGGCCATCCCAGGCCGGCCCAACCCGGCCCCGGCGTCTCCAGTCCCGCCGAGTCGGCCAAGGCCATCCCAGGCCGGCACAACCCGGCCCCAGCGTCTCCAATCCCGCCGAGTCGGCCAAGGCCATCCCAGGCCGGCACGACCCGGCCCCGGCGTCTCCAATCCCACCGAGTTGGCCAAGGCCATCCCGGGCCAGCATGATCCGGCCCCGGCATCTCCGGTCCCGCCGAGTCAGCCAAGGCCATCCCAGGCCGGCACGACCCGGCCCCGGCATCTCCGGTCCCGCCGAGTCGGCCAAGGCCATCCCAGGCCGGCCCGACCCAGCCCCGGGCTGGCCCAACTCGGCCCCAGCGACTATTGTTCCGCCGAGTCGGCCAAGGCCGTCCCAGGCCAGCCCGACTCGGCCCATCATCTCCAGGCCCGCCAGTTCGGCCCCAACAAGACGGGACCCCCGGTTCCCGCCAGATCAGCCCCAGCAATTCAAAAATCCATTCCCTTGACGCGCGCCGCCCGACAGGGCCCGACGCGCGCCGCCCGACAGGGCCCGACGCGCGCCGCCCAACGGTGCCGATGCGCGCCGCAGCGCCAACATGCGCCGCCTGATAGCGCCAGATCCGATAATCCAACGGCTCCGCCGGCTGATGGGACGCGGACCCACGTGATCGCGCCAGCGTCACCCCCTATAAAAGGGTAAGCTATGTCGGGAATCGGGTAAGGCATTATAACGCACATTTTACACACTTGATGCCCTAACTCTCGGAGGAACTACCTGATCCTTCTGAGACTTCTCCCTCCTCAAGAGCTCTCTCGAGCTCCTTCTCTGCTGTGATCTCTGTCACTAACTTGGGCATCGAAGGGTCCCACCGGAGAACCCTCTCCGGTCTTGGGACTTCTTTGCAGGCAATCCGGTGAGGAAGAAGGGCCCCCGTTCCCGACGTCCAGGAGGGGTGATCGAGCGTCATCACTATTCATATTAAATAAATTATTTTATGTTGCACATTCATATATTATTGGAATTTCTTTTTTATACTTGTTTGATCCTTTTGTTAATGGCATTGGTTGCTTACTGGATTTTTAGCTCGCCTTTGTTTCCTTCTTTTTTAAGGCTTGAGGTAAAGGAAGCCATGGGTGACAAGTGAGCTTAGAAACTTTTTGATATTATAGTTTTGTAGAGCTTGTGAAATCTCTTAAAAATTTTGAAAGGTGATTATGTTGACATTTGAACTGTGATTATTTGGGATTAGTCTTTGGAGACCATAAGCAGCTAATTCAAGCTTTCTTTTACTACAAGAATATTTGGTTTTAGCAACTTCAAAAATTTAGTCGCTAAATAGCGACATAAAAAAATTTAGCAATCACTCAACGATGAATTAGCAACGACAGTTATTAGCGACGAAAATCTCGTCGCTAACTAAACACTAACTAGCGATGCAAAATATCAGCGTCGATAATTAGCGACGCCACGACGTCGTCGCTAATTAGCGATGCCCATGTGCGTTTCAGCGGTGCGCATGGGTGTCGCTAATTAACGACGCAAAAAAACGCGTTGATGGCGCGCACTCGTTCCCGATGACATGCGCGCGCTGGATTAGCACGCGCCTTGCTCGTCACTAATCAACGACGCTCAATGGCGCATCGCTGGCACGACCGCATTCGAACTAACCGGCGCATGCACCCAATTGCCCACGATCGTACGGGCCCACCCATGCAAGTGTCAAGCACCCTCGCACACCGCCCAGGAGCCCGCTCGCCACTCTCGCGCTCTCTGGTGCAGACGCACGATGAGAGCGCCAGCGATGGCGCGGTCGCATCGCTGCACGGCAAGACTTTTGGCACAAGTTGTTAGTTGTGATACAACATTTGTCAATGAACTAAGCATGGGTAACCAACAAAGGTTATCTTCAATATGGAGACATCTAGTTCTAGTGAAAGAGCTTTGATAGACTAGTCATTGAAGCTTTACTCCAAAGGACCTGAGGATCTATAGATGCAGCCCAAGTCAAATTATAGTAATATTTTTTTTATATTGTTTCACAAATCTATTCCCCTATATTATTTATATGTTTTATTTCCAATGGTTGAAAAAGTCATCAGCTTTTTACCTTCAAGTGTTGTACTGACTTAAAGACTATTCAAATAGACCTATGATGGACCTTATCGAAGCATCTTGATCGATCACTTAAACAAGAAAATTATCTTACTTTTAAAGTAGCACTCAGGATGCTTCTAGTTTAAGCAAGTCTATTTTTCTAATTTTTATTTCTCAAAAACTTGAAAAATATTTATTAAAACCAATATAGATTTATGCTAGATGGTAGACATCAAAATACTTTCTTTGGACGCCTACAATTCAATTGAACAAATTTTGGGCCACCATGTACAGGGGTGCGATCGACATCGTCCCGCCTCGCACAGCCCTCCCGTGCGCGACCGAGCATGTGCACGCCAGTGATGCACCGCTGGAATGCATGATTTTGGGATGCATATTGGCACGTCGCTGCATGGCGTGCACCCTTTGCAATGCCCACACGTCGCTAATCAGACGCCAGAAAGGCCGCGCGCCCTCGTGTGCATCGCTAATCCGGCACGCAAGGCCTAGGTTCATGTGCCCAAAAGAGGGCACGTGGCCCTCCTAGTGCCCGATTAGGCCTCCCCCACCCTCCCCTTCTTCTCCACCCATTCTCCTCCCCCCCCCCCACTGCTGCTCCCCCCTCCCATTGGCCAGCGTCCGCCCCCCGCCTGGCTCACCTTCCAACCTCGACAGCCCCCCCGGCTCACCTGCAAGCCCCGACAGCCCCCACTGGTTCACCTACCAGCTCCGGCCACCCCGGCTCCCCCCCAGCTCACCTCCCAGCCCTGGCCCTTGGCCTCCTCCTCAGTCCTGGCCCCCCTCAGCCCCGGCTCCCCACGGATCGGCCCACTCGACCCCCAGGCTCCCCTCGCCTAGCCCTCGGCCCCCCCAGCCCCACCCCCCTAGCCGATGCGCGCGGCCCCTTGGCTGCCCCCCCCCCCCCCCCCCCCATTAGCCCTAGCGCCCCTCCTGGCCGACGCTCGTAGCCCCTTGGTTGCCCCCCTAGCCCTAGCGCCCTCTTGGCCGGTGCGCGTAGCCCCTTGGCTAGCCCCCCCTTGGCCCTAGCCCCGTTCGGCAGGCCCTTGGCCCTAGTCCCCTATCTGGTAGGCCCTTGGCGCCCCTCTTGTTCGGCCGGCCCTTCGCACCCCTGTTTGGCCCCTAGCCCAGGTAATCAGGGTTTTTTCTAATTCATCATAATTTTTTAAGTGTTAGGATGCTAATTTCTTGTTTATTGCTATCTATTTTGAAAGATCTCCATATGTTATCAAGTGTTTTTAGAAATAGTTTGTTTCTCTATTTTTGCAAACTAGAACTACAAATAAGTTACACTATTTGCTTAGGTTCATAGAAAGCAAACTATTACCTCTGCCATGTCATGCAATAAAATTTAGTTGATATTAAAATATGTTATGTTAGTGTTAGTTATATGCACTATTATTATTGATTGTTGATTATATAAGTTAATTATTTTTTATTAATATGTTGTATAGTTTTGAAAAGAATAATTAGTAACCTTCGATTATTAGGAATAGTGTCATCGAAATCAGATATGTTTGTACTTGAATATTAATACCAATATTGTTGATCCAATGCTTGTTTTGAAATATATTTTTTTAGGTCATACATAATTATTTAAAAATAAATATTGATTTCTCATGGATGTATCAGAGGGTTAAGGATAATTTTCTTAATCCTAAATTTGTTAATGGAGTAGAAGAATTTATTGCATTTGCATATAGTCAACCAGAGTGGATGGATGGATCCAGAATCAGATGTTTGTGTAATCTGAGAAAGTGTTAGAATAAAGCTTATAGGGATGTTGAAACAGTTAAAATTCATCTTTGTAAAAAGGATTTTTTGTCCAGTTATTACATCTGATACTATCATGAAGAAATTGAGTCTAGAGGAGAATCAAGTAATCAGAGAGTAGATACAGTCTATAAAATAGCAGAGAATTATAATGTGGCATCAAAAAATATCATATACAAACTAATTATGTTTTCATGATTTTTTAGATTAATAATCATTCTTTGAATGTTGATGACATTTTCATTAAATCTCTAGCACAATGGCCGCTGTCTAGAGTTAATACATACATCAGATATTTTGTGAATGGATACAAGTTTTAGATTGAGTCTTTGGTTTCTTCAAGAGCAACTCAAAATTAAGGGATATGTGTGCAAGGTTAAGGTGCAGATCAACAAGATTATTATGGAATGCTGCAGGAGATTATTGAAGTTGAGTATCCTGGTTGGCCTATTAAACACATTATATTGTTCAAATGTGAATGGTTTGATCCAACTTCAAATGTAGGGACAAAAGTGCATAAAGATTATAATCTTGTTGAAGTATGTCATAGAAGAAGGTTGAACAAATATGAACCATTCATTATGGCATCTCAAGCTGAACAAGTATACTATTCAACATATCGAAGCCTTCAAAATGATAAGAGAGATTGGTGGGATGTGAGTAAAATAAAACCACGGGCGATCATTTCTATGCCAGTAAGCTCATCAACGCAAATACTTGAATTCTTAGCTTTTCAAGAAGATGTCATGGAAGCACATGCAATCCAAGATAATTCGCTTGATCTAAATCCAATATATAATGATCCAACTAATGCTTCACTTAAAATTGAGGATGTGGATGAGGTCTCAAATGATGAAGAAGATGAATATGAATCACAGTTAGAGATAGAATCTGACGAAGAACCGAACTTGAGAATATAAACGATAGTGACTAAGTATTGAAACCTCTTATTATAATTTAAAAATAAAATTTTTGTTTGTGCTTTTTTTGATTCATTCTGATTCTACTATATATACAGTACTATGAGGGGTCGTGAACGATTCATAGCTTGAAGGCGATCTGCTAGCACGGGCGATGACTCTCTTGATGCAGCACATGATAGCTCCTCCGGACAGGAGCACCATATCCGAGGGACGTTTGCCGAGGAGATGCCAGGATCATCTGCCAGGCCATATCGGGCAACAGTTCTTCCTCCATCGGAAGGAGGAGGCTTCTATTGGTTGATGGTCAGTAAATATATTTCTATCATCATATAAAATTATTCATATAATTGATATGTTATTAAAGTATATCTTATGTTTTACTATACTTGCATAGATTTGTAGAGAGACATATTA
The DNA here is from genome assembly GCA_900491605.1 of Calamus simplicifolius. Taxonomy (NCBI): domain Eukaryota; kingdom Viridiplantae; phylum Streptophyta; class Magnoliopsida; order Arecales; family Arecaceae; genus Calamus; species Calamus simplicifolius. Next base: position 2,320,826 of record UESW01003863.1, read on the forward strand.
TCTCAAGGTGCATCACCAATATATTTAAGAGGTGTGCAGATCCGAAGAGGTACTATTGGGAGCACCTTAGTGAGGAGGGGAGAGATCGTTCTACTGGACAGAGTTTTATGTATGTATTTTATATTTGCATGATGTTTAATTGCATTTATAATATCATATTATCAACATTTGTTTGTATCATTTATTTATTACAATATGCATATTCACAATTGTTCAGCTTATAGAAAGAATTTAAGTGGGATCCAGCCCTCACTCCTTCAGTTAGAATAACTTGGACTTCACTTGCTCGCCTCCGATACTATGATAATTTATGTCACTGGTGGAGGGCATTGAAATGCCTCGCTCATATCTTCGATTCTATATGGGATGGCTAGCAGCAGCAGTGGGCGGATCCCCAGTGACGGAAGAGGTCAGCCACAGCTAGCTCGAACCATCGATCCAAGAAAGGTGGTTCGGGCACTGATCTTTTTTGCTACACGGCGGGATCCATTTCGATTGAGGAGCATCGATGTCGTCTTATAAGTATATAAATTTATTAGTTATGTATACTTATTAATGATAATTTTTTTAAAAAATGAGCATAACTACAAATTTGAAATGTTGTTTTTCAGAGGCTGAAGGAAGGCGTCGATCCAAGGCATTGGCAGTTGTTCAAGGTAACCCATATAAAAAAAGATGGGTCTTGGATCGATAGTCGCTCTCAGAGTATCGGAGTAAGTAAATCATTGAAAACATGATGTATTTATTTATATATTTTCTCCAATATGAGTTGCATTATATTTAATATGTACTCCTTGCTGGCATGTATGGATGAGCTATTATCTTAGACCATACAACCATTAGAGAAGGGAGGGTCCATGCCTGATCCTTCACAGCAAAGCGGCCGCATCTTCTTAGAGGCTATTGGCGCACAGCCAAACAATCGTAGAGTTTACGGTCTGGATGCCAAAGCTTCTGCATTCTTTTCCCAATGCGGTTCCTCTTCTTTCAATCAGAGTGGCACCGACGATTACGAGTAGATTGAGTGTTCCATCGCAGAACGTATGAGATCAGAGATAATGACGGAGATCATGGACATCCGATGAAAAACAGTGAAAGGAGCGCATTCGCTATGAGCAGTAGTTGAAAAAGATGCAGGAATTGGTCATGCGTATGTCGCAGTCGACGCAGCGTCCCGCTCCACCTCCAACTCCAGATGACCCTTCCTTCAGTTGATCAATGTTTATATTTTGACATTATATTATACTTTATGATGTATTAACCTTTTTTTGGATTTATGTGGTACTGGTTTCTATTATTAATATATTAATTTTTAATATTTTATTTCTATTTTCAATGAATTATTCTATTTATAAATGTATTTTTAAAATTTAAATATTATTTAAGTAGGTTAATTAAAATCAAAGAAAATTTTATAAATTTTATATAAAAAAATTAGCGATGCCAATGGGGTGCGTCTCTAATTAGCAACGCCATAATGGTGTCACTAATTAGCGACACCAATGGGTGCATCGCTAAAATTAGCGATGCCTGATTAACAACGTCTCATGGAGTTGTTAATTGAGATTAGCGACTCTTGACTGGTGTCGCTAGTTAGCAATGCCAGTAATGGCGTTGCTAAAACAGTCACTAATTAGCTATGAAAATTCTCAGCGTCGCTAATTTTCACTGCAATGATCATTTTAGCGATAAAATTTTTGCGTTATTGTTGCATCGATAATTGGATTAGCGATAATTTTTTTGGGTTTAGCGACGCCTGCTAATTTCAAAAATTCTTGTAGTGTTTTGGAAAATTTGTTAGTTTTGAAGATTTTATCCTATTTACTAGATGCTAAAATTGCTGGTTTCTTTGCATTCTCCTGGGACCATACTCTATGCGTGTGCTGTAGGTTACCATGTACCTTGATTCATACCTTTGGAAAAGGTTATGGTAAAAGCTATGATGCAATCCTTTGTGTAAATATTGATACCAAAATCTACACAAATCTTGGGTTCTTTAAGATGTTGAAGGTGACATGGTCATGTTGTGATGAACATGGACTGATCAATTATGTAATATTTCGACAGTCACTGCAGATCGATCCAGTAACGTCTGAGATAACTGTTCGGTGATGACTTTTGCCAACCATCAAATATTTTGGATTGCTTGTTTGATAGGTTTGTTCATTTATTTCGCTTTGACAATTCTCATGCCTTTTTAATAAATTAAGAAACGGGAAAAAAATTTATTTTATACTTCACAATCTTGATAATCACAAGAAATCTTGGCATATAGTTTGCTAAGAGCCATGTCGAAAGGAAAATTCTCTGGGGTCTACTTGTCTTCTAGTATCATCTTTTCATGTGCAGAGTATATCTCCTCTTGTGGCAAGACTCAGCCTCTTTCGTTGAAAAAATTTATGGCGAGTTAATGCACTTGTCCAATTGTAAAGATCATGTTGAAGATCCTTGTGGAATTCCCCTTGCTTCTTCTATTTTCTACAATAAGCAATACAAAAAATAGTGTGGTCAGAGCTAGGATAAAGTTAGCTTCATGCTTCTTCCTTTCTCCAGGAGTATGTATTGTTCACATCAGGGAAAGCATGTATTTAAAAGTTATGAGTGTTCCATGAGGATTTTTTTGGATCTTTCAATGGTTCTCCATGATAATCACTCACATTAATGTCAGTATCCCAAAGGGTTAGCCATGAAGAGAGAGTGATGAATATATGAGTGGCGGAGAGATGGGTAGAAGGGACATGAACCAAATTAAGGGGCAAAACTAGGTGCAGTGCTCCTTTTTACGCAAACTGTGATGGGTTCGTGCTTTTAATGCAAAAAGGGCTTTTGAGACATAGTGTGAGTTGAGTGCACCATCAAAGGTGAGAGAGGAGGAGGGGACCAGCCACGTAGCATCCTGTTTAATTACTGTATTAATTCTTTTTTATTTTAAATTTTTTTATACGTCCCTTAATTGCTATATACATATTACTTTTTTATTATTTTTTTAAAAATAAAGCTTCGATTTTAGAATTCGATCACACTTCTTCGTACTCTTATACAATACTTATTATATTTGAAGTTGTTATTATTCATGGCACCATCTGCAAATAGACAAAAGCATTATAAAATTTATTTTATATTTATTATGTATGATAAAAAAATAATTATGTATAATATAAAAATAAGGATGTACAAAGGAACGGTGTTAGCTAGGATAGGAACCGCGTAGAGAAACTTTATATAATGGGCTGAGTCTTTTAAGGTTTGAGCTAATAAAGGATTTTTCTTGAGCTGTACGTGGTCGATAGAATGTAACTTTCATTGAAAGAAACGAAGGGGAAAAAAAAAGGGTTTAGATGAAGGTCATATTTGACGACCAGAAAGCGTCACGGGGTTCCCTTGATTCCACGGACCTCGCATCCAAGTTTGGAGCAGAAACTAGACTTCACCTCACATTCCCCCTCGCATAATCTTCGACAGGTGTCGACGTCTAAAGCATCTTGCAAGGCATACCACTGCAAGGAATCTCACAAGGAATCTGACTCCACGTAGAAAGAAGAAGCATGTATGCATGCATCTATGGAGGCTGGGCTTTCGGAAAGACATGAGAGAGAGGGCAACACTACAGACAAACCGAAAAGAGAATTTATTAGAAGGTCAACAGAGTAACAAGACTAGAGCTTGTTAACGAGAAAAGAGGATGAAGTAAAATAAGTACTGGTAGAAAAGATTCGATGGAGGAGGGGGGGAGGGGTAGAAACCAGTACTACTGAGAGGAGAGGCTACCGCCAACCTGTCCTCTCTTATCGTGAGGTCTTTTTCTCATCTTTAACTCTTCCATACACCCCTCTCTCTCTCTCTCTCTCTCTATGTAGGCCCTCCCCAAGCTATGAGAGCCTTATTTAACCCGCCCTCCTCTCCTCATCCTGCGGTAGAATAGATCTAGAGAGAGATCGATAGAAGGGAAGAGAGGGCAATCAAAGTGGTAGTGGTGGTGGTGTAGTACTAATCGCAATTAATATACTAGTGAACAATCTTTATCTTAGTATTGTGCAAGTTTAACCAATTCCTCTCATCTTCCCTGCCCTTGCACCACTCCAACAGGATCGTAAGAAACCACTTGTATACAAGTACTTAAAGGGTCGGACGGAGGGAGGGGTGATGATCCCAGACTGCACCAGTTTATGGCAATTACAGCAGCCATGAGCGCAGACGACGGAAAGGATGGTCACGAGCACGACCTCGTAATGCCCGGTTTTCGCTTCCACCCCACCGAAGAGGAGCTCATCGAGTTCTACCTCCGGCGCAAGGTTGAGGGCAAGCGTTTCAACGTCGAGCTGATAACCTTCCTCGATCTCTACCGCTACGACCCATGGGAGCTTCCTGGTTTGCCGCCGCGAACTAATTAATCTCTTCTCGCTATTATATATCTTCTTCCCCTTATCTTTTCTTACGTTATACGTGAAAGGTGCGCGTCTGTTGTTGATGATGTCTTTGCTTTGTTTGTGGACAATATGGGGTTGGGGACAGCATTGGCAGCAGTTGGAGAGAAGGAATGGTTCTTTTATGTGCCTAGAGATCGGAAGTATAGGAACGGCGACAGGCCAAACCGGGTGACGAGGTCGGGTTACTGGAAGGCTACTGGGGCTGACCGGATGATCAGAGCTGAGAACCATCGATCGATTGGATTGAAGAAGACCCTTGTCTTCTACTCCGGGAAGGCTCCGAAGGGCATCCGAAGTAGCTGGATCATGAACGAATACCGTTTACCACATGGCGACACAGATCGGTATCAGAAGGTAATTAACTTTTTGATAAATATTATCAGATCTAAGTCTTTGTGAGGGAGGAGGTGGTGGGTGAGGAGGAATGAAGGGGAGTCATGTTCTTTTGGTGATCCAAAAGACTGGCTTGGCATGATTCATGAGTCTGAAATTTTGCACCACCGCACTTTTTAAAAGTTCTCTTCTTTCATCAGTTCCCTCAAAAGAGAGAAATTCTCTTTTAGAGATTGATTGTTTATTTTTATAAGCAAAACTTTTTAGTGGCAGTAGCAAAATTTATATTCAAGTTTACCACTGAAGGGAAGCTAGGTTTTCCAAATTCTTTTCTCCAGATTTTATTTATGGTTGTTGTTGTTGTTGTTGTTGTTGTGTGTGTGTGTGTGTGTTTTTTTTTTTTTTTTTTCCCAATAGAAATCCTTAGGTTTTGTGAATTAGGGTTTCTTCGTGGCGTTGCTTCACCCAATTAATATGGACCTGTTGCTTCAATTGCCACTGTACTCGTTGAAAAGAGATAAATAAAATAGAATTCTTTCTTCGGCCTTGTCTTCCTTGTTGTCTACAAGTTTTTCTTCAATCCGTGCCCTTTTCTTCAGCTTTTCATCTCTAATGTTGGTTTTAGGGCATCAAGAAGGATTAAGCTTAAGAAGAAGAAAGAAGAAGTAGAAGGAGAAGGAGAAAGAGAATAAGAACAAGAAGAACTAGGCTTTGACAAAATTTTTTTCTCGTTCTCCTTCTCCTCCTACTCCTTCAAAAGTTTCTTCTTGTCCTGCTGCTGCTGCTGTGAAATTTATTTCATCAAATTTGCTGTTTCTACAAAGTAGACATTATGTTTGGACTTTTCTGATGCTCTTTAAGCTTTTTATTTTTCTTTAAACTAATTTCTTGTTGTCTGCTACTACTCTTCTTCCTCCTTCCATCTTGCTGCCGCAACTTCCTTGAGCTCTTCTTCTCTCTTCTTCCCCCTCCTTTCTCTTCTACTACTTGAACATCTGAAATTCATGGAGCTCTTCTTCTCTTCTTCTACTTTAACATCTAAAATTTGTTTTTATGCGTTAAGCTTTTCATGCCTTGGGCTCTTCTTCTCCCTCCTTCCTCTTCTACTACTTGAACATCCGAAATTCATGGAGCTCTTCTTCTCTCCCTCCTTTCTCTTCTTCTACTTTAACATTTAAAATTTGTTTTTATCTGTTAAGTTTTTCATGCCTTAAACTCTTCTTCTCTCTTCTTCTCCCTCCTTCCTCTTCTACTACTTGAACATCTGAAATTCATGGAGCTCTTCTTCTCTTCTTCTCTCCCTCCTTTCTCTTCTTCTACTTTAACATCTGAAATTCGTTTTCATGCGGTAAGCTTTTCTTTAGCAAAAGCTCATGCTCCCCCTCGTCCTCCTCCTACTCTTCAATTCTCTCTGATACTTCTTTCCTCTTCCGCTGTGGAGCTCTGATTCCAGTTTCCTTTGCAGGTTGAAATCTCTCTCTGCCGAGTCTACAAGAGACCTGGGGTCGACGACCACTCTCAACTCCCTGGCACGCTCTCCTCCAAGGCATCCTCTTCTAGAGCGACTGAACCAGATAAGAAACACGGCTCATCTTATCAACCACCACCAAGCTTCCAAACGTTTGCAGGAGACTGTTCATCATCGGTGATGGAGAAGACGCACAAAATGGGAGCTGGAAGCAGCAGCACCCACATGTCTGCACCCGCGTTGCGCAAACCTACTCTCTATGGATCAACACCGTCGGTAGCTTCATTGAGCTCAACCACATCAACTGAAGAAGACGGTACTTCACTTCACCATCCGAAGAATTCGAATGCTTTGCTCCCAGTTTGCTCCCTCCTCACTTCTGCTACTTCCTCCATGGCCAGTCCTACCATCGACGAACTCAATAGTTTGGTAGGTTACAACCAAAACGGCATGAACCAACCCAACCAGTTACTCCCATTGCCACTGCAACCCCATTTGCTTCCTCTCAACACGCTGCCCGTCTCATTTCCCACCATTTCAGACAAGATCTGGGAGTGGAATCCCCTCCACGAAGTTGGTAGGGATTTCACTGGTTTCAAGTGACCGTCGATGGCCTGCTAATATTCTTATATACACTGATCAATTGTCCCAGGACTCATATTTTGCTTTTCCTTTTCCAACATATGTAGACGTCTAAACTATATATTTTCCTGTGGGTGAAAACTTATCGTAGTTTAGGTTTGTAATTCCACTAAATTTCTATCAGATTATCTAGCTATTGTTATCTCGTGTTGAGTTCTACTCTTCTTGGATACTCCAATTTTTATGTTATGACTTTGGTCGGACAGTAACAAGGAAGGGATTTTCTTTTAAGATTAGAATTCCGGACATAAAATACTGATCACATGATTGGTAGAAGACTTGCAGAGAGATTTGTCTGGGAGGTGGATATGGGACGTGAACACCATTGCAGGCATGTGATTGCAGCATTGTCTTTTACTTTGGGTGGTGGGACTGATCAAACTCAAGTAAGCATTCTGTATGTCTGCTTCTGTGATGGCATGCAGCTGAAGTTATGGAGGATGATAGATGTTTTAGATCAGTTGTTGCAGAAGCTAGAGTTTTCTATTATTTGTTCTCATCTATGAATTTAAAATGACTGAGATATAGGCATTTTATCATCTTCTATGGTCTCTTATAATTTACAACGTATTTCCTAGTTTGGTAGTACTTCAGATTGGCAGTCATGAGAGGATCCTATGCAGGTCCAGTCTTGTAGTACCTCATTTCACTTTCTCACCACTGAAAATGGCTGGAGATAGAGGCATTTTATCATCTTAGAGAACATAAACTTTCTTCCTTTTTTCATGTGTATTCTAATCTAGAAGACATTATAGAGATATGGGCATTTTATCACCTTCTAGTGTCCCCTTTCAGATTGGTAATCAATCATATGAGAAGAGATTACATGCAGCCCGTGTAGGTCTCGTGTTTCAGTACCACATTTCATTTTCTCATAAATGAATTAGAATTTTATTGAGATGCAGGCATTGTATCATCTTTGAGAGCTTAAGTTTTCTTCATTTTGTATGTATTCTCATCTAAAAGACATTTTAGATCAGTAGCCATGAAAAGAGCTTATATAGCCTATGATACTAAGCTATCTCTGAAGCTATCTTGCACTCATTTCACTTGTTCTCCACAATGAAGTTAAAATGACTCTAGTCACCATCTTCTGTAGTCCTTTTCTTTTAATTTGGGTACTGTTTTCTTATATGGGAAGTATTTTAGATTTGCAGTCTTGAGAGGAGTTTGGTGCCTATATAAATTTAGGCTCATATGATGGAAGGTGTTGTTGAAAGCTAGCCTTCACATTTTACTTAACTTTAATTAATGTTCTCACGAATGACTGAATGAGCATAAAATTTCTCAGATATAGGCATCAATGATCTAGAGCTTTTACTTTTTTGGATTTCAGCTGTCTTTCTAGGCTTGGGTAATCTCTCAGATAAAAAAAATAGTCATGAGAATGGTGTGAAGCCAAGATAGATCTGAGTTCCTATCGTGTTCTTGCACATGCCTGAGAAGTCCACCAATATTGAGGGTTTGTCCGAGTTCAGTCAGAATTTATGAGCTGCCTGCATGCCCATAAAGAGAGATTTGGAAGTGCAGATTTTGTGAGCACCTCAACCACCTCCACTGCTAGCCTCAGGCCCACTACAAGAAACCATGCAACCACTCTCAGCCTGAAAAAAGCCATGCTTCAAATGTGAGATGCATTTGTATGCATTAGTGGTGATGACTTTTGAATACACACAAGGAAATTCCTTATGACCATGTTGGGTCTGCTATTCGGTGAAACCATTTCTCTAGGCATGTTTCCCTTCTGTTTGCCCTCTTAACATATTTCCATTTTTCCATATCAGAATCATAGTAGAATAGCAAATATGGTGGCTCAATAGTCAGTACAATACCACAAGAAACCAGATGTTCCTTGGTGCTTTAGCTTCCATTGACTTCCCAAAAATCCCTTGGCCTGTTAGGGAGTTTGAAGGGGAAAGGAAAATAATGGTAAGGGAAAGAGAGGAGAAAAAAAAAGTAAAGGTAGGATAATCATCAAGAGAGTCATTATCCTCTCTTAGTTTTTTAGAGGATGAAGAGGGGGAGAATAAAGGTAATTATATTAGAAACAAGGAAGAGCTTCTACAAAATTTTTACCCCTTCTCCTCCTTTCCTCTTCATTGCCTCAAATTATGTCTCAAGTTGGGGTAACAAATTTTTACTTTGAGGAATGGAGAGTAATTATTCCCTCTATTCCCCTTCTCTCATTAAAAACTTGCTTAGGAGGTTACGTTCTTCCCTTCCCCTTCATTTCCTCTGATTCATCTCCCCTAGAGAAGTCCTTGGCAAACATAAATTAGCTAAAATTAAGCTGTCGACCAAGAATGGCCACATGACTAGGCTTGGTATTTGTTTGGTGAACTTTCAATCAAAGAGCTTTCATTGTAAATCATCTGGTAGAAGTCCAGTCCTAAAAAGTAGCTTCTAATATATTAAGGCAGGCCAAATATGACTGTGAAACCCTCAATTAGTGAGATTATTTCATAGATAATATTATAATAGCATGTTAACTCAAGGGCTACCCTGAATTCATTGTTCTAGTCCCCTGCCAGATAATAATTAGATGAGATTGTAATAGCATCTTACTCAAGGGCTACCTGAATTCATTGTTCTAGTCCCCTGCCAAATAATAAATAGAGAACGGTTGATCTGGTTTGGCATCCTGGTACATCATGTTAAGAATCCATCTTTGTTAGCTCCGTGACTTGTGCAACTACCATCACAACAATATTTATTATTGTAGATGATGATTCGTTTGAAATGAGCCACAACACCTTAATTTTTAAGAAAATGAAAACGAGTACCAGAACAAAAATAAGACGAAAGATTGTCGACAAGCAACTCCTCTTGCACCTTTGGATTCAAGAAGCACTTGAGCAAGCCAACAACTTCGAGCGCAACTGGTTGGCGTTTCACTTCTGAGGGCCAGCTCTTCAGGAGGTTCAGGAACCAAATCACACTTGAACAAATTGAAATATTCAGATTTTCAGAACATTACATTAACTAAGATTTCAGCAGGCAAGAGAAAAATTAGTTTTTGATGAGAAATAAAGAGTATTGATAATCTGCATGAATGAAAATGAAGCTAAATAGGCCACCAAATTCAAAGGTTTGGATTTTGCTATTGCTTAGCTTATAGAAGTACAAAATGCAATACATTGTGGATTATGATCAGATACCTTTCCCCAGCCAACATCAAACTAAAATCACAGATCTCATGAGAACTCACAGGAATGAAACAATCTCTCATCAATAGCTGCAAGTTCAATATGTGAACGTTCAGCCTTTCAAATATTTATATTTGGAAAAATAAGCATAATAAAACAGTAAATACCAAAGAGCATGAAAGGAAACAAGAAAAACAGGAAACAGTGCTAATGATACGATTCATACAAAAGAATGGAAACGGGCTACAAGTCTACCTACAGCATTGAATAGCCTCAACGAGACCATGAGCATTTCATGATTAGTCTGTGAAATCATAATTAGAATTTGCATTGAATTCCCATGCAGGACCACCAATCTACTGTTCAGTTTCACATGTAGAAATCTCAGCACATCAACCCATGACCCCGCTTAGACATATCACCATTAATTTCAAAGATTAATGTGCAACTTGATGGATGAAAGTTAATGTGCAACACCGCCTAAACATATCGCTATCAATTTCAATAATGTGCAACTTGCAAATAGATGAAAGTTAATGAATTTGGTCTAGGTTTGGATTGAGACCACTAATGATATATCCAGGGTTTTAAATCTAGTGAAATGGTACCATTCTGAATTTTTCATAAAACAAGATGTGCCACTATCCCATCTCGACACTTGGAACAAGAAGTGTCTCGAAACAAGCTGATTGGGATGCTCAGTTGATGATAGAATAGTGTCGTGCCGACACTTGGGATGGCAACCCATTCCGATGTCTAATAGAATATCCTATCGAATATATCAGCATTAACTAATAAATATTGTGTTGTTGCCTCTCAACAGAAGTCCTTCGGTAAAAATCTTCTATTGGTTGTAGGCATTTAAATTTTGTGAGCCTTGCATTGATAAAAAATTATGGTATAACTATCACATAGTTTTGTTGCCCAAATATAAAAAATAATAATCTTTATTATACTACACTTAATTAAGTTCTTTTAAAAAAATTAACTAGCAAGAATCTGCACTTAAAAATTTTACAAATAAATTAAGTGTAGTATAATAAGATTATATGCAAGCAATCACAGTAAAATAGCACAACCAAACACAATAAGTTTATAGTGGTTCGGCACCAAACCTAACACCTACATCCACTCCCCAAGAACCCTTAAGAATTTCACTAACAATCCCTAACCGACCTGGCTAGCAAACTTGTTTACGGGCATAAGTAAGCCTTACACGAAATTACTCGAGTAGACCTCTATCCTTACATATTTTACAACTGTGAAACTCAAGCACAAGGCACAAAATAACAGAGTTTATACAGCAAGCTCCTTAAATGAGCAGATATTCAAAGAAATACTTTACAACTTTTAAAGAACACTCCTTAAGAGGGCTTCTTTCTTTTCAGCACACTGGAGCAATGAATGAAGCCTTTGATGAAGCTTGAATGCTCTTCAAGAGGTAATTGGAGCTTTAATACCATGCCAAGAATGGAACAATGAATGCTCTTCAAGTGGCTTCAAAGATATTCAATGTAGCTCTCCAACTATTTCTTTCCGTAATAAATCTCTCTTTTCAATGATTTTTCTTTCTTTTTCTTGCTTTTTCTTCTTTCTTAAATCACTGTACAATGGGCTATTTATACACAACAGAAAAAATATAGCCATTTACATCCGTTGTGAGATAGAAGAATAAAAATGAAATTGTATTGAAACGTTAGAAAATAGCCATTACAAAATTTTCATACAGATTGGTCGACCAATTGGTCGTCCAATAAATTTTTGCTCTCTATTTTGGTATCAAGTTGCAACCGTGGACGTCCAATTGGCCGTTCAAAACATTTTCATGCGAGTATCAGAAAGCAAACAGAAGCCAAACCTGAATTGGACATCTAGTTGGGCGTCTGCTTTTTGAATTTCATGAAGTTGGACGCCCAACTGGGCATCAAACAAAAGATTTCCATGTGTTGGATGCTCAATTGGGCGTCTAACACTTTGTCCTCACAAAGTCGGACATCCAATTGGGCATCTAACTTTTTGGTTCCTCATGTTGGACACCCAATTGGGCATCTAACCAAAAGTTGGATGCCCAACTGGCGTCTAACTTGTGGTCACATGAGTTGGACGCCCAATTGGGCATCTAACCTACGTTCAAGATGGATCAAACCAAGTTTGGCACAAGCAGAGGTTAGAAAAAAAAAATTTACAAGGCAAGGGATGAAGTTTTGGCTGCTCAATCTATACAAAGGCTCTATAAGATAGTTAAGTCAGTATAGTATAACTCCAAACAAAGTGAGATGTTTTGAAAAATAATTTTCATGTGAGAAACATCCAAAGACAATTTTGTATCTTGAAAAAACATATGCACACTAAACACATGAAATCAGTTGAACAAACTTAAAATCCAAGTCTTTTGAAAAACTCATATTGTATCACAAACTCTTTTGAACTTAGAAATCATTTCAAACTCTTTTGAACTTACAAATCATTTCGATTTGAAAACGCATTCATAAAAATATCACTTTACCTGTGTTATATGTCATTTGATTTAAAATTTACCTCAATTGAAAGTAAGCATCTTCTTACATGATGGATTACCTGAAATTACTTAATCTCAACAATAATATCATTAGTACCATACTTAATTATTTTGTATTCATCAAAATCAATATGAGATCAACAATCTTCCCTTTTTGATGATGACAAAACTATTAAGTATACAACAAGAGATAAAAAATTTCAATCATAACATTCCTTGATAATTTGAAGTATAAGACAAAGACATAATTTGATGAATCATTTCAAACAACTATGCCAAAACTAAATTTTGTAAACTAAGTATCATAATTCAAAGTATTTTTGAAGAACATAGAGGATTTTGAGTTGAATGATTCGAATTTGAGGAAGTTTAGATCATATAAAGCATTTTGAAAAGAAGCCAAAATTTAGCGTATCGTGCCGAAACTCTAAATTTCATGAACACTTAATTTTCAAAAGATACATTGTTTGTCTCCCCCTTAAGTTTTGAAACTTTGAAATCTTTAAAATAAAGTACATGTATATATATAGCTTTTCAAAGACAAGAAATGGTTCCATTTCTTCCCAAAATGTGAATTTGAAATCATAAAATCATAATGTATGTGGTTCCATTTCTCCCCCTTTTTGTCATCAATTAAAAAGAAGGTGAAAGGATGTGCATATATTCATTGTATGTCTTTCTTTCCAGGAATGGTATAAATAAATCAACTAAATATTAGAAAAATATCAAAATAATTTCATACAGCAAAGCATTTGATACAAAGTACAAACCATGTCATAATCAAATACATAAAGGTTTACACATACTAACATACACATCATTCATAAATATTATACAAGCCTATATTATATAGGTCCATAGCATTCGGTCAACAAAATATAGAGTTCATCATACAAACATCTAATCATAACATCATTTGATCTGGACCGGGCTGAGCAGAGGAGTCATAGGAGCGTCCGCATACCACAGGACAAGAAGAAGATAAATGTGGAGCAGGTCAGCATTGTGGAACTTCTGGCAGGATAAGCTGCTGCATAAATCCATAAACTTCTTGAATCATACTGTGGCATTGTTGAACAATACTAGCAAGACAAGAGAGAGCAACTTCAGCAGTCTCAGTCTTGTTTTTGTTAGTAGATATTTCACATCCTGCCAAGTCAGCTTTTTCCATCAAGGAGTTCATGTCATTCCACAGCCTATAAATCTCACGATACATTTTCTCAATATCCACTATCTCTTCATGATGAAAAGCCCTTCCATTAAGAATAATAACAGAATGCTCTAAGTCATCCAAATGCATTCTAATATCAGAAAAGGAAACATACATGGATGAAATGTGGGGAACCATAGATGAATCACTAGAGTGTGAGGTACTGTCTCCGGAGCATCTGACATAAACAACATCAGAAATCCTCCTAACCAAAGTGTCCATATCATCAGGGTCTAATTTGAAAGTAGTGGGACGACTCGATTGGTTAGAAGTTGAAAAGGGTGGTGGTATATGGGATGGATTGTTGTCAACAGATGGATTGTTTTCAGTGGGTGGAGTGCTGTCAATATGCATAAGATCATGTATTTCAAATACATAAGGGTAAGCAGGAGGTGAAGATGCAAAAGCATGAGATGAAGAAGCAAAGCATGAAATGTAGAAGGATAATCATGAGATGTGGAAGCATAGACATGACATGCAGAAGGTCCCTCCCCCTGGATAGGTGCAGCAGGTTCTTGCACCCTCTCCTTGTTTCTAGTCCATTGACCATCTATTTTGGACATATCGATACGGTTAAAGGAACGCTCATTATAAAAGTCCATATGGCCTAACTTACAGGCTGTCTCACCTCTAACTCTAATTCCAAAATGTGTGAATACATGGGTGAGGAGAAGGCCATAGGGTAGAGCCGCTCTAGGTCTACCAATCACTTCCTTCATGACACAACACATTAAACTCAAAAAATTCATAGGACTCTAGCTAACAACATGGTACATGATACTAAGGTCTCTATCATTCCTATAGTCAAAATTACTACTTTTAGGAGCTAAAATTCGAGAAATTATATGGTGCAGCAACCTCATTTCTGCATTTAGGTCTTTGGCAAAAATCTTGTCAAAATGGGAAGCATCCTCTACACCAAGAACAATTTCAATTCGGTAATCTTTACTACCAGCTGAGTCCTCAAATATACCTCTAGCAGGAGCTTATAAATGGATTCTAAAGTGGCTGCATCAAATTCAATGCTAACTCCTTTTACAATGGAAGAAACATTACCACCACCAAAACTAATATTGTAATAGAATTCCCTAACAAGATCAGGATAAATCGATACTTCTATTTTAAGCAAGTAACTCCAACCTTAACTTTCCAACAAACTACTAATCTGAAAATTTTTATTTGCTAAGAACTTAAAATTTGCTAGTCTACCATAGGCAATAGATCTACTAACCGTGGAAGGGAAACTAGAAGTTTTAGAGGGGGAACCTTCTCCATGGCCTCGGGAAGAAGAAGCACCACGAGCAAATCTCATCTTTGGTGCCATAATTTAAGGTATTGATATGAAGGAACTAGGAAGAAGAGGGTTGAAAATGGAGTTTAGAAGCTTAGAAAAGGCTTGAAGGCTTGGAGTATGGTTGAAATGGGAAGGAAGGAGAAAAGATTTCAGCATAAAAGCTCTCCCCAGCTGTCCAACATGGTGTTGGTCGTCCAATTGGACTTCCAACATCAAAAGTTGGCCGTCCAGCATCAAAAGTAGACGTCCAACTTTTGTTCCTTGGTTGTCCACTTCCAAAAGTGGACGTTCAATGGCCAAGTTGGTCATCCAATGGGGGATGGCAACAAAAGATTCCAATATTCCAAGGGTCAAAATGATGACACACGACATTCAAAGATCAGTGGAGATTAATTCAAAAATAATCAATAAAAATTCTCTAAAATGATGATCATGAAGATAAATCGGTGGGGTTTCATATGAGATAAATTTCATGCAAAGATTACAATCATAAGAGAGTATAAAAATCAAACAATCATAGCAACTCACTAGATAAAAGGGTTAAGTATGCCAAGCCCCTTTCTAATTTCATAAAACTTATCAAAAGGCTTTGTGAAAATATCTGCGAGTTGTTTATTAGTACATGCATGCTTAAGCACAATATCACCATTATTAACATGATCTCTAATAAAATGATGTCTAATCTCTATATGCTTTGTTCTAGAGTATTGGATATGATTCTTAGTTAGATTAATTGCACTAGTGCAATCACATTTTATAGGTATGCCATTAAGTTTGATGCCATAATCTTATAGTTGTTTAATCCACAGGATTTGAGCACAATAACTTTCAGCTACAATATACTCAGCCTTGGCTGTGGACAGTGCCACTGAAGTTTATTTCTTACTAAACCATGAGATTAAATTAACACCTAGAAATTGGCAAGTTTCACTAGTTAATTTTCTATCTAATATACAACCTGCAAAGTCTGAATCAGTGTAACC
Source organism: Calamus simplicifolius (assembly GCA_900491605.1). Classification (NCBI taxonomy): domain Eukaryota; kingdom Viridiplantae; phylum Streptophyta; class Magnoliopsida; order Arecales; family Arecaceae; genus Calamus; species Calamus simplicifolius. Next base: position 2,336,847 of record UESW01003863.1, read on the forward strand.
TATTAAGTCAATGCTAAATTATTTATCATACCATAATCCTAAGTTTCTGCCATTTAAGTACTTAAAAATTCTTTTAACAACAAACAAGTGTGATTCCTTAGGATTAGCTTAGTATCTATCACACGTACAAACACTAAACAGAATATCAGGCCTACTAACAGTTAGATAAAGTCAAGATCCTATCATGCCTCTATACAATTTCATATCAATACTCTTATCTGTACCATTAGAATCTAGTCTACAAGAAGAGCTCATAGGGGTACCGATACACTTAGATGTCTCCATGCCAAATTTCTTCAAAATTTCTTTAACGTGTTTGCTTTGGCAAATGAAGATCCCTTCATTGCTTTGCTTGATTTGTAGTCCTAGAAAATAGTTCAATTCTTCCATCATGCTCATCTCGAACTCTTCCTACATAAGCTTAGCAAAATCTTGATATAATGATTCATTAGTAGCACCAAAAGTGATGTTATCAATATAAATTTGAACAATAAATATCATCATTTTTCTTTAATAAACAAAGTTTTGTCAACATTTCCTCTAATGAATTTATTACTAATCAAGAATTTGCTCAACATATCACATCACGCCCGAGCTTGTTTCAAACCATACAAAGCTTTATTCAACTTGAACATATGGTTTGGAAACAAGTGATTCTCAAATCCGGATGGTTGTTCAACAAATACTTGTTCAGTAATATATCCATTAAGAAAAGCACTTTTAACATCCATTTGATATAACTTGAAATTCATGAAGCATGCAAAAGCAAGAAGTAATCAAATAGCTTCTAGTCTAGCAACAGAAGCATAAGTTTCATCAAAATCAATTCCTTCTTCCTGATTATATCCTTTAGCTACTAGTCATGCTTTATTTTTAACTATATTACTATGCTTATCCAATTTGTTTCTAAATACCCATTTAGTTCCAATAATTGGATGGTCATAAGGTCTATCTACTAAAGTCCATACATTATTTCTTTCAAATTAATTTAATTCTTCATGCATTGCATTAATTCAATCTACATCGTCCTTAGCATCATCATAACATTTAGGTTCAATGTGAGAAACAAATGCTAAGTTATTACATGCATCTCTAAATGAAGATCTAGTTCTAACTCCATGTGATGGATCACCAATAATAAATTCCTTAGGATGACTCTGTACATACCTCCAATCTCTTTCTAATCCATGATTACCTTAAGGCTCTTCATAATAAATAGTGTTGTTTACCTCCTCTTGATATGCTTGGATTGTTGAGTCTTCTTTTTCTTCCAAGGTGAGCTTCTTTCCTTGATCTTCAATTTCACCTGCATCATCAACTACCCTTCTCTCCCTTGACGGAAGATCATGAGTTTCATTAAATGCAACATGAATAGATTCTTCTACTACTAATGTTTTCTTGTTAAACACTCTATATGCTTTACTTGAAGAAGAATAACCAAGGAAAATTCCTTCTTCATATTTTGCATCAAATTTATCAAGATTAAATTTTTCATTATTCAAGATAAAACAACGACATCCAAAAACATGAAAATATGCAATGTTTGGTTTCCTATCTTTCCAAAGCTCATAGAGGGTCTTATTCAAAACTGGTCTTATCAAAACTTTATTCAAAATGTAACATGCAGTGTTAATTGCTTCTGCCCTAAAGTACTTTGGGAGATTGCTATCACACAATATAATACGAGCCATCTCTTCTAATGTCCTACTTTTCCTTTCTACTACTCCATTTTGCTGAGGTGTCCTAGGCACAAAAAATTTATGATTTATGCCATGCTCATTACAAAAATTTTTAAAAATATGATTTTCAAATTCCTTTCCATAATCGCTTCGAATAGATAAAACTGAAACTTCTTTCTTATCTATAATCTTTTTAAATAATTTTTGAAATGCAGAAAAGGCTTCATCTTTGCTTGCTAAAAATAAAAGCCAAGTAGATCGAGAAAAATCATCAATAATTACAAAACTATAACATTTTCCGCCTAGACTTGTGGTTCTAGTCGGTCCAAATAAATCCATATGCAATAATTTCAAAGGCCTAAAATTTGAAACCATATTTTTGGATTTAAATGAAACTCTAGTTTGTTTTTCAAACTGACATGCATCACAAATCTTGTCTTTTTCAAAATTTAATTTAGGCAAACCTTTTACTAAATCCTTTTTAAGCAATTTCGAAAGCAAATTCATGATAACATGTGCAAGTCTACGATGTCATAACCAACTAGATTCATCTATCTTAGCACTCATGGCAACTAAACAATCAAAATTATGGTCATTCAAATCATTCAGATCAACAATATAAACATTTACATGCCTATGACCAATAAATTTCATGCAATTATCAGCAGGATTTGAAACTATGCAAACAGATGATTCAAAAATCACTTTAAAATTTGTCACACAATTGACTAATACTTAACAAATTATGTTTTTAACCATCTACAATAAAATATTATCAATATAAGCATGAGGTGTGATAACTATTTTACCAATGCCAATAATTTTACCTTGGCCATTATCTTTAAAAGTAACCACACCTCCATCCTTAGCCTTCAAAGTGATGAATTAAGATTCATCACCCGTCATGTATCTTAAACACCCACTATCTAGATATCATTTTCTTTTAGCTCCATGGGTTGCAAGACACACCTGCACACATAGATTTCAAGTTTTACTTTTAGGTACCCAAGCTTTCTTGGGTTCTTTGGGGTTAGTCAATATTGTTCCTTTTGAAACCTAAATTTTCTTAATGCTACTGCATGCATAAGATTTATATCCTTTTAAACCACATTTAAAGAATATAACATTAGAAGATTGACCAGCATATATAAAAATGTTTTTCAAAAGCTTTTATTTTCTAAAGGAGTTATACCCTAATCCGACTTTGTCAAAAATAGCTTTTTGCCTATTTAAAATCATATTAAGTTTTGTAGAACTCAAAGTAAATCTATTTATAATAGGTTTCAACCTATCTACTTCATTTTTCAAATCTTTATTTTCTTGAAGCAAAGATTCATTTTCCTTTGATCTCTCTTTTTCCAAACTTAGGTTCTTAACTTGATTTTTCAACTCTTTCTTTTTAGAACTCAAGTTAGCAAAATCATCAAGCAGTTCATAAAATACATAATGTAATTCATCAAAAGTAAAATCATCAAGAAAGCTAGAGCTTACCTCTCTGTTATCTGTCATGAAACACTAGTTGGCAACTTCGCTCTTCTCTTTCTCCTCGAAGCTAGAATCATGGTTGTCACTCCAAGTAGCTACCATAGCCTTTTTCTTCATTCTTTTAGGACCTTTCTTCAATTGAGGACACTCTGATCTAATATGTCCCAGCTTCTTACATTCATAACATATAAAGGACTGATTTTTATCCTTCTATTTACTATACTCCCCTTTCATGAATTGTTTTCTTCTTCCTCCAAATTTCTTCTTTCTCATAAATTTCTTAAATTTTCGGGTGATGAGTGCCATCTTATCATCATCCTCCCCACTGTCATTGCTGATCTCCTTGCTCTCATCATTTTGTGTGCACTTTTAGTGCTATTGTCCTTTTCTTCTTGGACTCATCTTCATCAATATGTTATCGCTACTACAGCTCATAAGTCATCAATGAACCAACCAATTCTTCAAGTGATAGAGAGTTGAGATCCTTGACTTCTTGTATTATGGTGACTTTGGCCTTCCAAAACCTAGGCAAGGATCTCAAAATTTTTCTATCAAAATCAACATTAGTATATGATTTTCCTAGGCTTTCAGCCCATTAATGATATCGGTAAATCTTATAAACATATCAGTGATACTTTCGGTAGAATCAATTTTAAACAATTATATTTATCAACAATTATATTTATTTTGGATTCTTTAACTTGATTTGTATCCTCATAGGTAACCTCAAGTCTATCCCAATTTTCTTTTGCAGAACAAGTAAAAATACGATTGAATTCATTTGCATCCAAAGAATGATACAAAACATTCATGGCTTTAGCATTTAGCTGAGCCATTTTTTTATCATGTTCATCCCACTCTGTTTTCGGTTTGAGAATCTACATACCATTAGATCTTAATATGGGTATGTGTGGATCATTCACTATGATGCTCCATAGGTCGTAGTCAAGTACCTGGATGAAAATTTTCATCCTTGCTTTTCAGTAAGTATAGTTTGTACCATTAAATAAAGGTGACCTATTAGTGGATTGTCCCTCACTCAAAATGAAACTCATTTGGGCTGTCATGATATTTAGCTCAAGGCTTTTAAGGCTTAGAATTAAGAGCACCAGCTCTAATACCATTTGTTGCCCAGAAAAGGGGGTAAATTGGGTTCTTTAAAAAAAATTAACTAGCAAGAATGTGCACTTAGAAAATTTCACAAATAAATTAAGTGTAGTGTAGTGAAGATTATATGCAAGCAATCATAGCAAAATAGCGCAACCAAACACAACATTTATAATGGTTCGGCGCCAAATCCAGTACCTACATCTATTCCCCAAGAACCCCTTAAGAATTCCACTAATAATCTCTAGCTGACCTGACTAGTAAACTTGTTTACAGGCATAAGTAAGCCTTACAATAAATCACTCGGTAGACTTCTACCCTTACACGTTTCACAACTGTGAAACTCAAGCACAAGGCACAAAATAACAGAATTTATACAGCAAGCTCCTTAAATGAGCATATATTCAAAGAAATACTTTATAACTTTTAAAGAACACTCCTTAGAGAACTTTTTTTTTCAGCATACCAGAGCAATGAATGAAGCCTTTGATGAAGCTTGAATGCTCTTCAAAAGGTAGTTAGAGCTTTAACACTACGCCAAGAATGGAAAAATAAATGCTCTTTAAGTGGCTTCAAAGATAGTCAATGTGCCTCTCTAACTGTTTCCTCCCGCAATAAATATCTCTTTTCAATGATTTTTCTTTCTTTCTTTCTCTTGCTTTTCTTCTTGCTGCTCAAATCACTGTGCAATAGGCTATTTATACACAATAGAAAAAATATAGCCATTTACATCCATTGTGAGATAGAAGAATGAAAATGGAATTGCATTGAAACATTAGAAAATGGCTGTTGTAAAATTTTTCATACAAATTGGTTGACCAATTGGTCGTCCAATAAATTTTTTCTCTCTATTTTAGTATCAAGTTGCAACAGTGGATGTTCAATTAGTCGTTCAAAACATTTTCATGTGAGTATCAGAAAGTAAACAGAAGCCAAACCTGAATTGGTCGTCTAGTTAGGCATCCACTTTTTGAATTTCATGAAGTTGGACGCCCAACTAGGTGTCTAACAAAAGATTTTCATGTGTTGGGCGCCCAATTGGGCATCTAACACTTTATTCTCACAAAGTTGAACGCCCAATTGGGCGTCTAACTTTACCTTCATAAAAGTTGAATGCCCAATTGGGCATCTAACTTGCTAATTCCTCATGTTGGACGCCCAGTTGGGTGTCTAACCAAAAGTTGGACGCCCAGTTGGACGTCTAACTTGTGGTCACATGAGTTGGATCAAACTTGTGGTCACATGGGATGGATGCCTAATTGGGCGTCTAACCTGCGTTCAAGATGGATCAAACCAGGTTTGGCACAAGCAAAGGTTAGAAAAAAAAATTACAAGGCCAGAGATGAAGTTCTGACTGCTTAGTCTGCATAAAGGCTCTGTAAGACAATTAAGCACAGTCCAGTATAACTCCAAACAAAGTGAGATACTTTGAAAAATAATTTTATATGAGAAACATCCAAAAATAGTTCTATATCTTGAAAAAATAGATGCACACTAAACACATGAAATTAGTTGAACAAACTTGAAATCCAAGCCTTTGAAAAACTCATATTGTATCATAAGCTCTTTTGAACTTAGAAATCATTTGACTTGAAAACGCATTCATAAAATTGTCACTTTACATGTGTTACCTGCCATTTGATTTAAAATTTACCCCAATTGAAAGTGATCACCTTCTTATTAATGGATTACCTCATTAATACCATACTTAATTATTTTATATTCATCAAAATCAATATGAGGACAACAGCTCTTGCACCTTTTTGTAAGAAAGATAGCCAAGGAATTAACCTCTTTTCAAGGAAAAAGGCATCAATATTTTCATAGAGGTCTCATTTCCCTACGTGATTTGCTTCAGGGTTAGATTTTACCAGATTTAAAATGGGAGAGATGAAATCATTGTATAAATGAATTGCTTATTGTAATTGTTTATTTTATAAGATATATGCAAAGCTATAGCGTCTTCATCTTTGCTTGAATGAAGCCATGTTTCTAATGCCCCTACATGATCATAATTTTAATGAATTAGAAAAAGAAAAGGAGACAATAATTTCATCTCCCACTTAATTCAATTGATAACTTAATAGTCCACAATTTGGCTTCTTTGAAGGGTTGCTTTTAACCAATTGGCATCTAATTAGTCCCAGATCCAGGAACTCGAGTATTTTCTCAGAAAAATACTAGAAAGGCATAAATGGTTGAAGATTCAAAGTTTTCCTTTTTTTTTTAAAGCAATACAGACCTCTCTAATAAAAATAGGGGTAATAACTAGTAAGATTGACTCCAATCAGCAATGCAAAGGACCTTGAAAACTTGCGGTTTTTAACTGTAGAAAACTATTAATTTATATTCTTACCCAATTCCATGGTAACAGTTGATCCTCAGAAGTTATAGGATTGTTATAAATCAATCCAAGAAGACCATATTTATCCAAGAGGATTGCTTAGAGATACATCAGCTCATATCAGTATGGAGTAAGGCCTACCATGTAAAGGTTATATTAGGTGTAAAATTAATTAGCGAAAGTCCACGTAAATGCATCTCTCATATAGATATACTCTTTCATTCCTGCAATGCACCTTTCTTATGCTTGCCATTCTACATAACATGTGTCTTTTTAGTGATTTTTGGAAGTGAGTGGGTGTACATTCTTTTCAGTTGATAGCACTTTGTTATGATATTTGATTTGGAAGCACCTTGACTAAATATTACACCTCAATAAAACCTTCCATTTGAGGAGAACTTAATTGCAACTAGAAAATTTAGTGATGGTCATATACCGATTGAAAGGGACCATGCAGTAAAGAGAGCATGGAGACACTTTTTGAAATTCAACAGACCATGAGTTAACTGAAATTAAGCTTGATCTAGTTGTAGTTGATGTGGGTATGCATTTTTTTTTTTCAACTTTTAGTTCCTCCTCAAGTGCATGCAAGTTTCTTACTGTACTTGTTATCAATTCTTTAGGATTGACCTATGAAATACATCATGACTTCCATTACCAAACCATTCAGGTTTCACAAGGTCACACCCAGCCAGGATCACTTTATGTAAATCCACTTAAGGCTCTCTGTTTTGTGTAGCAAGAACCACTATGGTACTTTATTTACTTCTTATGGTCCCTAACATCAGTTCTAAAACTTGTTTATAAAGCAGGGTTATGCCATTCATTCAGTGAGAACCAGAATGAAATTGGTTCTCTAGCATTAATTCCTTTCTTGCTTTGTATCAACAAAGTTCATTCAGCCAGGGTACATAATACTGATTATCTTCTAAATAAATCATTGTTATAAATTAGAGCATCTGTTAAGCTTATTTTTAACATCTTCAAAAGCTGATATCTGCTTGTGCATCTTATATTCCAGAAGATGAATAATTATGAATTAAATTTCACACTGTATTTTAGAGGTGGTCAAAAATCAATGAGAAACAATAAAATGATAATTCCAAAACTTCCAAAATTCAGTTTTTGATGCAGAAAACACAATCTAAGAATGTGAAATATTGTGAGGTTATAATCTACTTCATATTCGAACCAAGTAGTTTAGAATTTCACTTCAAGCACCATGTTTTGCAGGCTAGTTTCTAGACCAAATGTAAGTTGTTTGTGGCAACTTCCATTACGAAATATAGTTTCTTGGAAGCGGCTAGTTTCTAGACCAAAAAGAGTTCCTTAGTAGTGTCTGGATTGTTGAGGGGGCATATGACAAGAATGTTAGGCTTATGCAGAGAAGTCATCACTACTGCTTTGACGTGTTTTACACTGATAAGGGAAGCTATCGCAAACATATTGAAGGCGTTCGAAAAGAGAAGAAGCTAAGTGAAACATTTCACTTCCATCTATAAACATACCTGATTGCCCTTTGGATTAGAAAAGAGATGGCAGTCAAATCGTCAAAAGACAGAAATTGAGCTTGTCCAGTCAATGAGCAGCGTCTTAATATTCTTCAAGGAAAGAGAACATGACAAAGTCGCAATGAGGCTATGATGAAAGGAAGGAAAAAATAATGGGGTCATAATAAGACACAAAAGAAAAGAAAAGAGAAATCATTAATTAAAGTAGATCATCTTAAGCTTTTACTGTGTAATCAGTGATGATGTGGGACTCACAAAGAAAACCATCCTCTTTGAGGTCATCTGCAAAGGGAGAGCTCCATCTGTAGAGAGTTCTGAATTGTGGCAAAAATCAAAAATGTCATTAGGGCTACCATAGGGGCATCATGGGAGGGGAATTTTGAAAGTAAGAAAACTTGCATGCAAAATATAAAATCTTAGGGAAGACTAGTTTAAAATTATAGGGATTCTTTTTTTGGAAAAAACAAAACTATCACAATCAGAATGGTCATTGGTAAAAAAATTTCAAATGGGCCTCATAATGAAACCAAACGAAACTTGAATTTTGGGGTCGGAAAACCAATGTTCCAATTAGCAAACTAAACCATTTCTTGCCTTGTCCTTTACCCTTTTACTTTATTTGGGAAGATTTCTAAAGATACCTGAGTTTGCAACTGCTTCAGAAGTGGTAAATGCATTGTCATGGTTGGACTTTGTGTACCTTTTGAATAAATTGAATGGGTTGTTTGGTATAGTTTTGTTCAAGACCTAGGGGAGAACCATCGAAAAGAATTCTGATATCATTTACTTTCTTTTTCTAAGAATATCACCCATGCCCATCAAAGATAATCCAGTGACAGTGTTCGAGTAAATTATGTGATTTGACCATGACAAGCCTTAACTTATGCCATCTGGAAAAATTATAAAAAGGCATCATTATCACCAATGGGAACATATCTCTAAGCACAAGTGTCTTGCTTCACTACTTTCATAGCCATGGTAATCGATTTATCTCAAGGCCAACTTTTATAGGTCGATTATGCTCAGGTATAACGAGAAAGCTCAGATTTCTAAAGCTAATCAGCCCTGCTGAAGAGCCCCTAACAATGCATAACACCATATCAAATGTTCACTAACTATACAACATCTTACACACTAAATAAAGATAAGCATAATCAAATGAGCGAATATGATCAATGGAGCAATGCTGTCCAAAAATATGTATGCCAACCTACACAGTGAAATCCATGAGATGACATGATATCATACGATATACAAACACTAAGGTACAAATAGAAACTTTCTATGGAAGCCATGAAGAAGCAACCGCCATAATTCTAGGAGTAAATTTCCGTATGGAGTGAACATGCCTTGACCAAACCTTGAATGCAAACAGCAAGCAGTAAAAAACAGGAAATGTTACATTTTGCAAATTTTATATTAACAACTTCTGAGCCCCATTAAACTCTGCCAAGACCGGTCCCAAGCCCGGATAAAAGAGGAGGATTGCGTTAGGTAGCTGACAGCCAGCGTAAAACTCCGTCAGATCCTTTAAAATATGAATCTACTAAATCAAACATTGCGAAGGGCTAGGATGTCTGAATGTCGACTTGGTCCTAAAAGAGCAGAATGGAGGAAGCAGATTCATGTAGCCAACCCCATGTAGTTGGGAAAAGGCTTAGATGAGTTGAGTTGAGAACTTCTAAGCCCCATTATTGATGTTTAAAGCAAATTGAAAGCACCAATTAATAAGACTCTATCTGAGAATAGTCCACTGAAAATCAGATTTGACTAATTATTTGACTTCATTTGGATTGTTAAAGGATGGGTCAAATGATGGTTCTGATAGAGTTGGTTGATCAAACTGTAGAAAAAATCCACCCATATAAACTTTTAGCTACATCCAACCATAGAGGTGAAGCATCAAATTAAAAAACAAAATGGCTGACATTTTTTTACATCATGAAATTTAAAAGAAAAGCAATCAAAAAATATATATATTGCAAATATATGATCAGTATGCATGTCGAAACTTCGATTCATAAGTCCTAACAACTTCAACTGGGAGATTAAAAAAAAAAAACTTTAGATTTAGAATCAATGATGTTCATTGAGGTTGAGATTGACCATACCATTAACATTCAATGACAAGGAAATGACCACTAAGATACAAAGATGCCAACTAAGGAAAGGAAAATTGCGGCTAATGGATCGCATATAAGCATGGGTAATCACAAAAGTTACATGATCTTCAATGACAAACTCTGACTCTGCCAAGGTAAATGTCAAATTAAATCTAATGAAAACTAATGTTCAAATAGAATGATCTAAACACTAAATTTAAATCACCTTATACCAACTTTCTTGAAATCAGATTCAAGGGCCGGCACTGTAAACTTCTGAAAAATCAAATTTGGGTTCCCCTGCAATGTGTCTGCAGGGAAGGGACTTAAAAATAAGGCATCAACCAATATGATTATTCAAGACAAAAAGAAAAAAGAAAAAAAAAATTGTACTTTGATAACTAAGTCTTTACCACTATAATCCCATCTCATTGTGGTGCAGTCTGAATTAGTTGAAGAGCCATAGGACTTTTTAATGGAAGGATGATGAAAAAAAAATGAGATTTAGATTATTCCAGACAAAAGAAAAAAGAAAAAAAAAACTGTACTTTGATAACTAATTCCTTACCACTATAAAAGTATAATCCCATCTCATTGTGGTGTAGTCTGAATTAGTTGAAGAGCCATAGGACTGTTAATGAAAGGATGATGAAAAAACAAATAATGAGATTAAGAACAAACTCTGAATCTGAATCTCTCATAGTTTAGAAAGAAATGCAATGATCACTAGCACTAAAAAAAATCCTGATAATGAATCATCCGAAGTCATAAGAAGAAAAGAGTGCACCATAACATATAACATTTTGCCACAAAAACCTTGAACTTAGCAAGATGCAGTGCATAGACCACATGCCTTGTAAAATCAGATAATTGCATCCTGCATAGAGAGTCAAAACATGGCACAAATTCTGCCCTTGCACAATTTACATTACTGATAAAAATGTAACAGTACATTGCTAGAAATCATTTGGAAAGACAACTCCAAATATTTTAATTGAAATTGCACTGTTACTGGAGAGGCATGCATTCAGAACAAAGACTAAAAGCCTGCAGCTGAAAGGGAATTGTTGGTATCTCTAGATTTGCAATAACTCTTATTTACAGCAAGCAAAAACTGACATGACTTGAGCGTCATCAAGTGTCCAAGTGTCCAGAAGAGTCCAACACAGGAATCTTCTAAAAAATGGACAGGGCATGCGTCTATATGTTTATGTGTATGTGTGTGTAAATAAGCATTCATGAATACATATAATAAGTAATGTGCCAGACCTACTGTCCTTAAGTTCATAAAAAATTAATAAAATAATTGTTAATTATTAGGATAGAGTATTTTGAAAAAAAAATTAACATATGTACCAAACGTAAATACATAATAATGATGGCATCATAATTCAATGGTATCAAGTGTCAAGGAGTGTCATGAAGAGTTCTAGGTGTCAAAGAGTCCAATGTGCCACAAAACCTAAAATTTGGAGTGTCAAGGTAACATTGTTTTTTGTAAGATACTAAGATCTAAAACCATGGAAACTGCCTGCCCTTATAAAGAAGAGATTTGGGTGCCTACAAGAGGAAAGGCCATGAAATGAAATGCATCCATGCATATGCAAGAGTAAATACAAAAAAAGGGCACTCACACAATTGGACATTATAGGAGTAAGGTTCATAAGATTGGTGGATGCAAGGATGGTCTGGCCCTAAACTGGCACAAGGTATGGAAACGTATGATAAATCGTAAACAAGCTTAACATCATGATGATGCTTTCTCCAGATAACACCATTATGGTTGAGAAAAGACACCACATGAGAAGATAAATGCCAAATTCTCAAAAACAAAGACACCTGTATGCTCTGTTTGATGAGTAGGGTAAACAGGGATCAAAGTTCAAATGGTAACTCTCATTGAATGAAACAAACATATCATTAATGACACAATTATTAATGACACGATCTAGGCCCAAGTGAGAGAAGACAATTATAAGCATGTTAAAAATAGGTGTCTCTACCAACATGAGGCACAGGATCAGATCCCACATTTAATATCAAACCTGAACTGAAGTGTCAAACTCTGCATCACAATCATATAGAAGGTAGATTCAAGTGTTTCAGCTAAGGGTAATTCATAACTTGTATCTTTTCTCAAAATATCTCAAACAACTAAGATTTGTCCCCTTAAATTTGTATTGTTGGAAATGTAAATATATACTAGCCTTTTGTGAACAAAGAAATTGACTGAGATTGTGGTGTAATACCCCAATTGCTATGCTAAAAACAGAAATATCTATAACATAATGAGGAAAATTGCACCTTATGTAGGCATATTCAGTCAACCATGCATGGTTATCCAATGAGACATGCAACCACATTCTCTGTACTAGACCTTTTAGCCAATTTACCAGACCAGATATTAAGCATGTTGATCCCATAATCTCATAATACTGATCCATTAAGCATTCTGCATTCTGATAATAGAGCTCAACAGCCATCCATTTTAAAGTTATGAGGTCATTGAACATAATAGCACCTGATGACTATCACTATGGATTTTTCCATAGGATTTGGCTTAACCTATAGTAGCCCAAATCGACTAAAAAATTGTGACTAATAATTTTAAAATGAGTTTGACTTTGCTACATTAGCATATAGCCAAGCCCAAATCCGGTTATTGCTCCTACCATGAGATCCACATTGATCTCAAAGCTAAAAAGCCACCTATTAACCACCATTAGCTCAACTCAACTCAACTCATCTAAGCCTTTTCCCAACTACATGGGGTCGGCTACTTTAGTAGATTCATATTTAAGGGATCTGACAGAGTTGTACGCTGGTTGTTAGCTACCTAGCACAATCCTTCTTCTTTACCTGAGCTTAGAACTGGCCTTGGCGGAGTTATTAACCACCATTAGCTACTTAGAAAAAAAAGCTGATAAAATTAACAAAAACAAATAAAAATAAATACAAAAATGATGGAAGTAAGCACTAACTATTTTGGAAGCGATGATAAATACTTATCTCATAGAATACATATTAATATGTTCAGAATAAATAGCTAGCTTGAATCAATAAACATTTAATTTGGATGATAAACAAAAACACTATAGGAATAAACATAAAGTATCATATTAAGGATGTGGTTGTTGTACACCCTAAGGAATGAGGTACGTGGAAATTGGACATGTGGCACACATACGTTGGCTAGCCATTTTGTTTGCCCTGTCTTCATAAATGTGTCATATTCATCGGAACACACCATATGTCTAATAGTTTCTATTTGTTCTTTTTTTTATCATAAAGACTAGGTGTTTATCAATTCAGGCTAGTTGTTTAGTGTGTTTATTTTGTATGATAAGTATTTATTATCGCCTTCAAAGGAGTTTGTATTTACTTCAATTATTTATATTTATTTTTTACATATTTCTATTTATTTCATCAAAAAAAAATTAAAGCAACTAATGGTAGTTAACAGTTGGCTAGTTGGCTTTGAGATTCATGTGGATCTCATGGTAGAGGCAGCAATCGATTTGGGCTTGGCTACATACAAATTTAGTCAAATCCAACTCTTTTAAAATATTACTAATAATTTCATTTTCCTACCAATATATCATGACTAGCGTATTTATCTTAAAAACACCTCATATGTAATTGAAAACAAAAAAAAAAACTTTAACTAAAACTAGTATTGGTTGAATCATCCTAAACAAAGTGGTTCAAGATGAATCATACTGAACCAGTCCGAAACTAGGATAGCTTAGTACAAGAGCCTAACCACCCCATACCCACTTCAATCAGAGGTAATTAAGTATCGTTGAGAAATAAAAGAAGACTTTCATATCCAAATTTATCTTAGAAGTAGCTTACTTCTTTTTGGGTTCAGGGCCACCTAGTTCAGCTCGGTATAGTGGCAAATGTGGGTGGGTACCTTCCGATTTAGCTGACTAATATATGCCACCATACCAATATGGCAGACCTTAACTAAAACTACAAATGTAACGAAGTAAAAAAGAAGGGAAAAATAGAAAACTGTGGGAGAAAAGCTAACATAATTGGCTGTATATAAGCATAAAGAGACCCAAGTAAGCACTAGTTGAAGATACATTTAGTAGAAAGACCTTTATGTATGATCAGGTCAAAGAGATAGTTCTCAAAACTTGCACATATTTCATATATTGGCTACACAACAGCAGCTGTTTAGGATACGTATTCGTGCATTGCCAAGAGAACCATAAAGGGTTCTTGACTTCTTGGGTTTATTATTTGTTATGTTGTATCATGTAAATAAAATATATATTGCATGAGAAAAAACTTACACTTCAAAGAAAATGTAGAATATTGGTCAAAGCCTCAGAAAACTTTGGGAAAGTTTGAAGAAAAATGGAATAAAATGAAAGAAAAGATCAAAGTGATTACAAATATTGATGTGCAAGTGCATATAACATCAGCGAGAATGTGAGGCGCACACATATAACACCAATAATATGATGTATACATATATTCTATAACCAAGCCACATTACTAAAGTATTTAACAATTATTGCTCAAGATGTTAGGACAGACTTATCATGATCAACTGGAAGATTTTCAATGACAGAAAATACTGTGACAGCTTTGTGGATGAATCCATCTATTTATCCATTACAGGCAAAACACTTCACAAATCCAAAGGTTGTTTTTCATCATATAAAAACAAAGATCACTTTTTCATTGCTTTAATTCCAAGTTGTCACAGTTCCACAGATCAGTAGATGATATTTAAAAGCATAAAATAAGATCTTGAACAATCACTAAGCATCATGACTCATACACTGTCTGTCCATCACTGTATAGTGCATATTTCAATCAAGCTTCCCCTAGGAACTTCCCAAAATAAGACATCCCTTATTGCATTAGAATGAGATTTCAAGAAAGCAGGTGCTGTTACAGAACAATAAAGAACTGATAGATTCCAAAAGGGAAAAAAAAAAAGTAGAAGCAGCAATAATGACAACGAGGATAATGTGAAAAATCAATCATCCATTGTTTACTTATGCTGTAAAATGTTTGCATTCATAACAGAGCACAAGGAAAAAAACAGCAAATCTTGCTGCGGCATATTACTGTTGTTGCATCTCAAAGCTCATATTGTTCACTGAAACCCCTGGGTTTACTTCTCCTAAACACAAAAACAAAGCAGAAACAAATAAAACCTGAAAAAAGTTGCCCACTTATCTTTTTCTCCATAAATGAATAAGGAGTTTCACAAATGAGAATCCAAAGTCCATCATGACAACATTTGTCAGGAACCCAGTGAGAAAGGATGATATTTCCATGAAAGAAATTCCTCCTGTTGCATTCTTAGCATACTTCTTCTGTGAACTCACACTCTCTCAGGTACCACAACCGAAATAAACAGCAAGAATGGCAAGAGCTTGAAGCCAGAGGCCGATGTTCTCGGCCTCAATACCATGTCTAAGATCAGTTCCCCGCAGCAAGTTGTAATTTTGACCAATTGGAGTAATATCAGGGACACTAAAAGCAGAATGCTGAGGAACAGAATCTAATATAACCTAAGGCTTAAGCAATTTTCTCATTCAATCAAACAACAATGTGGTGACATGAATGTCACCAGATAGAGTTCTGAAAATATTCGAGAAAACGAAAATTTTAGCCAAATATATAAGCAAAAAAAAAAAAAAAAAAGGTAGCAAATCACCTAGGGAAGGAAGGCATGAATCAAATATTTGTTTCAAGAGCACCATTCATCATGGACTTGGGCCTTTCCTGTCAACTTCCCATTCCTTTGGATACCATGGGAACTGCCGCATCATGAAGCAACGCTCCGGATGTGGCATTGCCTCCCATCAGAAGAACGAAGGACTGCAAGTCCCAGAGAGGAACCATTTGGATTGAAAGGGTAGACCTCTGCTATGTTATGCTGCCAGCGTAAGCAATTTAGGAAGCCGTCATGAGGGGAATAAGAAAAGGTCTCTGTGCACCGCGCCGTGCAGGTCGCGCCCATCACGCGCGATGATCGATCACGCGTAGCTCAGAACAATTTTATTTTTTTATGCATAGCATGCGCGGCCACAGTTACATCGCGCATGATGCAAAATATTTTTTTTTAAAAAAAATAAAATTCTTCACGGCTTATGAACTGTTTAACACCTAACGTTCTACCCTTCGTGAACGTAGGAAAGCGCGTATATAGCCGTATATATAATATGCAAAAAATAAATAAAATTATTTGTAATCATGCACGACTATAAACGCATGCAGTCAATCATCGCTCGCGTAACCTGCATCAGTGCACAATGACCTTTCGTTGAACATAATAGCGAGAGAGATGAGTATCCCATAACCACCTCATATCGAAAAGGCCTGAGTTCTTTTGTGAAACAAAATGTAATGAAATCCTAATTAATTATGAATGGCACCAAAGTGGTTTGAGTTTCTATACCACTTGAACTATGAACATTCTAGATTGTTGTTAATTATTTATAGTTGGATTTTGATTGAAATTTAAACATTTTAGTTAGTTAGGCCGAAAGTGGGCCAGGCTCGATCGAATTATATTCTAGCTCCGGCTGAATCTAAAATTATTTTTAGGCTTCAAGTTAGACTTGAATTCGATCTTCTTTTCAGAAATTAGAAGATCAGATTAGGACCCTGATCTAGGTGCAAGGTTGATTTAAAACTTAATTAGACTAACCCATAATAATAAATTTAATCAATAAAATCAATTTTTAATTTTTAATCGTGTGCATAAAAATAAATAATGTTTAAAATAATTACATCTAATCATCATAAAAATTTTATTGAAATGTAAAAAGCTATTCTCATATAATTAACAAAAAAAAAAATTCAGTATAAATTTTAAAAAGCTTACAATATTTTAAGATTTTAGGATTATGTTTAGGCTAGATTCGGATTTGATTAAGAACCAATGCTCTGGGCCCCTTTGAACTCAGATTTTAGGTCAGGTTTGGATGGAAATAAGTAACAGCTTAAATCTGAATTAAAATTTTTTGAACTTTAATTTTAAATTCAATCTGACCTGATTTGATTGGACTTAATCCGCGTCTCAATTAGATAAGCTTTGGATCAGTCCGAGCCCATCCAAAGTCAACAACAGGGCTTGAACGAGGAGGAACAAAATAATATTTGTTTTACTAACCTTTTCTTAAGATGGGGTCTTGGGTTCATACCAAAGTTGTTAATTTCGCTTCGTTTCGACCGTTTCGGCTGAAACATTTTATTTTGATGGCTTATCTTTTTCGACCGTTTCGGCTGAAACGTTTTGTTTTGGTGGCTTATCCAAAAAGATAAGCCCTGCATTTCGTTTCGAAAGATATTTCGTGCATTTCGGCGTGTTTTGACCGTTTCGACATATTTCAGCTATTTCGGCAAAATATGTTTCAGGAATTAATTTGTGAATTGTTAAACCTTTCAGGACCATTTTAATATATATATTATCAAAAAAAAACCCTAGTTATCATATCCCTCTTCTTTCAGTCACATGATCGTACCTCTTAAAAATTTAAACTCTTTGTTTTTATGTTATTATTATTATTTATGAAGAATATAAATTATGAATAAATTTATTTTATATATATATATATATATATATATCGAAACGAAATACCGAAATGGTCCGATACCGAAATATTTCATTTCATAAGCTAACACGAAATATAATCCGAAACGAAATTGATAACTTTGATTCATATAAAGCTAGAGAGTCCTCAGACATACATAAAGCGATGCTTAATGCAGCTTTATTATTATTATTATTATATAAATAACCGTACTACTCTAATAAGAACCAGCCCAAATAAATTAAAAAATAAAATTTGCTTAAACTCAATGCAGTTGGTTGAACCTTATGGATGCTAACTACTCTTTATTAGAATCCAACATCAGCACAGCTAAAACCTCCAACAAAGACAATCCCATGGAACTCAATTAGAGAAACCTGCCCTCTTAAAAGATTGGTCATTGTGATGTCCCACGATTAATCAAATCCTGAAGCATAGAATGATGCTAGCATTGCCCTATCTCTATTATCTTCTCATCTTTGAACTTGGGTGCAAAAGATACTTTTCATAGGATTGCAATTAGATGCACCATTTTCGAAAAGAATTCTACTTTTAGAATTTAAAAATTAAAGTTTTCTGTTTAGCTGCTCCTAAGAAAAAATTTAAAAAATCATAAAAAAAATTAAATGAAAATTTAGAGCACCCAAAATATCAAAAAATTCCTTAAAATGACTATTTACATATCAAAATATTTAGTTTTATTTACATATAAAAAATTTACATAAATATTATAGAAATTTTATTAACATAAATTTACATAGATACTTGTTTGAGTATTTATTTTGTTACATGTAAATATTTGCTTTACCAATTTGATTTTATTCTATTTACTTTACTCATTTATTGAGTTTTATTTATTAAACACTTATTGCGTAAAATTTTATTTTAATATAAAATATATATTTTTTATTACTAATATTTACATCGATGATAATTATTAATATTACAAAATAATATTTATTGACAAATAAATATTATATAAATAAAAAATAATATTTATTTCTATTTTATGAAGGAGCATGATTGATGTAATTCAAAGATTATTACTACATTTTTTTTATAAATTTTTTATTAGATATAGCATCAAATTTTAATAAAATTTTATATTTGCATTTGAATAATTCTGATGAATTTTTTTATTACCAACTTCAATTTCTTGTACGGTTACCTACAAAATTTAGTATCTGAATTAAGGTTGATATTTATATAAACATTTGATACATTACTTAGTTGCGAAGGAGTTAATTGCTGGTGTTTGATTTGCTCAACATGAAGTTGAATTAAGTTTGTTTTTTTTTTTTTGTAAAGATGGGTGATCATACTAGTCGAGTGCGAGTCAATTCAGATACATTAAAAAATAGTATTTGCTTTAATACAATGAGGCAGAGGTCATGCTATCTCTATACCCAAAAATCAGAATGATAGGCGACTGAGGCCGTAACCCAATCCACCACCCCATTAGCTTCTTGGTAGACATGTCGATCGGATTTGGACTGAATGAACCTCCCGGAGGATAGCCCAAATATCATAGAGTAAAGGGTTGGTAGGGATGTAATCACAAAAATCCTGCTGAACCCAACGGATGACCGTAGTAGAATCGCCCTCTATAAGTAGGCAGTGGGCGTAAAGGATCCGGATGACTTATGAAATACCTGTCTAGGTTACATAAAGCTCCACCAGAGGGACTGAAGAGTCTAGGAGGCTAAAGCCACCAGCCGCCAGCAACACTCCATCAGTCCCACGGATAATAAAAGCTGAGCATGCATTTCTTCTCTGAACACTTTCATCAAAATTAATTTTAACAAACTCTGAAGGGGGCTCCCAAGCTATGAAGACTATGTGTTGGTTCGCTGTTGAGACAACAGAGGAGCCCCAGTGGCCAAAGCTGTCATAATCAAAAATAGACCCATGAAGTGCGCATTCTTCGTAGAAGGAAATAGCTTTCCTCGCAGCCCTTCGGGAAGATATAACCTCATCAGTGAAAATCGGCAGGTTACACGATAGCCAAATCTGGTAGGCTGTGGCAGCCCAGATAGTGCCCTACTGTCAGAATCTCCTCTAAATGTCACTCAAAAAATTAGTCCTCCGAGAGCCGTCAGTACTTTCTCTAGGATGGTAATCGATAATCCGTCAGATCTAACTCACTCTAGGGCACCTAAAAATGGCATGATCAATTGTCTCTTCCTTCTATCCATATAATGAATAGGTGGTCTGAATGGACATTTTCCTTCCAGCAAGCAAGAAACAGATAGGAAAGCAATCCCACGCTAGCTGAAAGTTGAATTAAGTTTTTAAACAAATGCTTTGAAGGGGCTTTGGTCCATAGAAAGCCAAACCAAAGAAAGGAAGCATTCTTTCTCACACGGTATTGGCATCCATTTGCATCCTATGATCACGGCTGCTTTCCAGCCTTGCCGCCGACCATGCGTTATTTTAATCGCTGAAGCGGAAATCTCTTTCTTAATATTATTTTGCATCCATGGCTGTCACTTTTGGCCACTTTGATAGTATTAACATGCAATGGCAACAAATCAGAGACGGTGTCAGCATTTTTGTTTAGGATTTAAATGATGATGTGATAGTATAGTTCTTGGTACGTGATTATATGAATATAAAATTTATATAGTGCGATGGAAATGGTCATGAGGATACCTAACTTGGTTGTTGTACACAAAGTTAAATATTTAATGAAGTGTTCAACTGTATACTGAGGTGCTGTTCTTATTTTTAATTTAAATGATAATGCGATAGTATATTTCTTGGTACGTCATTATGTGAATATAAAAATTTATAGCGTGCGATGGAAATGGTCAAAATATTTAACTTGGGTATTGTTATTGTACCAGTAGACAAAGTCAAATATTAAATGAAGCGTTCAACTGCACACTGAGTTGATTTTTTTATTTTTATAAATTTTTTTTTTTTACCTGAACTTCAATCCAATCCATTCTTGGGCCTTTTGTATCATTCTTTTTTATTTTGAGACTTCTCTTTATTTATGATATTTTCTAGATGTAATCAAAAGTATAATAAAATAATGAAATAAAGGTCCGAATGAATATATCCTTCAATATTATTTGTAGTTCCAAAAGTCCAAAGAAAAGCAAGCCCCAACCTTTATGTCAATTATATTTGAAATGAATCAATCTTCAGGTCATGTGGACATAAATTTCCAAAAAAAAATCATCCAGTGTGAGATGTAGCCATTCCTGTTACTTGACTTTAGTGTCACACTTGATGGACAAAATTGTTTGACAAGGATCGATGAACTAGCAGTTGAATTGATATTTGCATAAAACTGCCTACTTTTGCATTTAGAAGGCAAGCATATGGAAAGAAAAGCAAGCTCCAATCACTGCTTAATTTCCTCTTTTGATGAATGAAGATATTCTCTTAAACTTTGGTATTGGATTTACGTCAAACTATTGTTTGTGGTTGCTATTCAACTTGCCACGCCTTTGTTCAAATAGAGCCAAATTCACTCAAGTTCTCCAACCCTTCATTTGGTTGGAGAAAATATAGGGGTAAAACTTTTTTTATTTTTTCATGTTTGGTGGAAGAAGAGAATACAATTATGTGTCGGACCCACAAACATTTCTTTCCTTATATCAGAAAATAAATACCATAAAGGAAGGAGAGAGGATGGTATTTATTTTTCAAACATTTTTTTCTCCTTCATAAAAATGCTTTTTTAGATTTTTTTTAAAAAATATAAAATAAGCACTAATTCATATAATTTTAGGGAGGATACAAATCCGCGCTAGCTTATTATGAAGGTTTCATGCGAATTATATTCCTTAGTTTTAAAACCTTCTATCATATCAATTTATGATCTAACCACTCCAATCCTTTGTTACTTTCCATATAAGGGGAAGGTTCCCGGTTTTTATTATTAGAGAAGAACGAAATGGAGAGAGCTCTATGAGAGAAAGAAAGTTGAAAGCCTCTTTAAGAGCTTATGCTGGTGAGTATTCAATCTTACATTACGTATTGTAAAGATCTTTAATACTTATATAGGATTAAAGATTTAAATTTATCTTTTTGTCTAGTTGTTTTAGGTGAGATCCTAGGTTATTACAAATGGTATTAGAATGAATTTAGTTTGTGACCCATGTGAAATAAGGAACATTGCATATGAGCTTTATATGTTTATGATTAGATTTTATTGGATTTGAATAGAGAGGATGTTAGGGCTTGAATAGGGAAAGTATGCAAAGTCTATGCTGGCAAGTGTGCATTACTACATTAGTTGTATACCGATAAGATCCTAGATAGATCAAAAAGCTCAAAAAAAACCCCTTTCTTAGCTGGTTTTTTTTGGATGAAGTTCATTATCAAGAATATTGTAGATTTTTCTTACTCTAATAGAAAGTTATCTTTTTTAAAATATAACCAACTCTCATTCACTGACCCATTGCCTAAATGTACAAAGGTTTCATTATGCGAAGATACTTAAGCTTGTATAAAAAGACTTACTTAATTGCAATTCAATACTCTAGATACGATATCATGGCTAACTTCACTAGTCCATAACAAACAACTTCCTTAATCTAATTTCTCGAATAAACTAAGTATTTTATCTTTTATAAGTAAAACAAGTATTCATAGATAAAAACTTAGCCGGTAATATTAAAAAAAAAATTGTTTGCTCATGCTTCTTTAAGGTTTTGTTTGGATCTTTAGAAGGAAAGGAAGGGAGACTAAAAAGAAGAAAGGGGATGAAAGGAAAAGAAAGGGACGGGAAGGTTGTTCTTCTTCTCTTATTTGGAAAGGATGGAAGGGAAAAGAAAGGTAATATCAACTATTTTGTTTAGATAGAGAAAAAAAAGAAGGAAAAAGAGTTATGTGACAATTATACCTTTTAGAAGAGGAATGAACCTAAGAATGGAAGAATGAAGAATAGAAAAAGAGATATTTTGATCTTTCAAAAAAATATAACTTAAATATTTTTTCCTCTCCCACTTCCCTTCTTTTTTATCTTCCTTCCAAATAAAGTAACTTATGTCTTTCTCCTTCTTTTTTTTCTTTTCCTCCTCTCCATTCTTCTCAATCCAAACAGTTCCTAATGCTCCTCATTTAATCTCAAGCACTCAAGACTTCGTAAGAGTTAGGATGGGCATGGGGACTCAACTCAGGCCGAGCTTGAACTTCAGCTAAAATAGCTAACTTGAGTCCAATTGGCTCACACTTATATGAAATGAATGTATCCATGTCATATAACAAAACCGGTTGGTCGTTAGAATGGTTAACATGCAGTGTTGAATGAAGTGTTTAAATGTTGATCAATACTGTATAAAATTTATTTTCTATTAAAATACTTATATGTGGATGTAATCTTTTGGAACCGTATCAGATCAAATATATTTTTTTTCTAATTTCAGATTTGATTCAAAATTTGAATAGTAAATTAGGTTCAACTTAATGTAATGGGTTCTCAAAGGACCATTCGACCAGTGCCTGGCCTTGCAAGACTAGGACAAATGGCATGACCCATTAAAAAGTTGTATACAAAGCGTGACATCATGTTAGCGCTATTCTCCTAAGAGCAGCATAATCTCCATACATTGTGATGACGATAGACTAAGGTGTCTTTTTTTTTTTGGTGCGGTTGTTGGCCCAAAACAGGTACACCACGCGGTTTGGACAGCAGCCTCGGAGCGAATCTAGTACCTTGTCTTGGATGACAAGTGATTATTAACTAACTAATGCCAGACTTGTACTCAAAGGCCCTCCAAAAACTATGATTAACGTTCGCCACGATTATTGAACATTATCATCATGACAGTAATTTGGTAACCCAAATCGCATTGGACTCCCCAATGTGATTGTGAACCCCTCCGCAGATCTCGCGACTTCAATGCGTGGAAGATGGAGTGCATTTATCGGATGAAATCTCTATTTTTGCGGGGTCAAAAACATAAAAAATAATTAAAAAAAAAAAAAAAAAAAAACAACCGCGTCCAAATTGCGCAACGCTTGCTCGAGAAACTACCGCGCCCTCCGCTCTTCCCTTCCCCACTCTCACTCTTGAACTAAAAATACAGCGGCGGGGCCCACTGTCCACTCCCAGGAAGTAGTAAAGGCGAAGCGCGGCTCCCACGATTTGACCGCCGCTTATCGCGGTTATTTAAGACGCTTTCCAGAAGCGGGCCCCAGCGTGGGTGTGGGTGTTGGTGCTCTTCGGACCGGTCAAAACCATGTTACACCCGTGAGCCGTGACACCCCACCCTCGCTCCGGCGGTTGGGACCATTCCCTCTGTCTCTCTCCCCTGTTCTTTCGTCTCCTGCGCGCCGCTTGTCTCTCCTTTGATTGATTACAATGGAGGAATTGGTCGTCTGGGCTTCTTCTTCGAGGCTTCTTCTTTGATTCGTTCTCTTGGTTTGGACCTCTGTATATAGGAGTTGATCTCGTTCTCTCGTTTCGACTATCTCTCCAAGAGGGAAGCAGCGAAATGGCCGGGGGTGGCGGAGGTGCAGAGTCCGAAATCCGGCTGGAGTACACGCCTACATGGATCGTCGCCGCCGTTTGCTCCATCATCGTCGCCATCTCGCTCGTCGTCGAGCGCGTCCTCCATTACCTTGGAAAGGTACCACCTTTCTCCCTATCTCCCCCTGTTTCTCTTATTCTCTGAATGTTTCACCCACTGTTGTTCGGCCAGGCCTTAAAGAGGAAGAACCAGAAGCCCCTCTTTGAAGCGCTGCAGAAAGTTAAAGAAGGTCGTCTCTTTGCCTCTCTCTCTCTCTCTCTCTCTCTCTCTCTGTGTGTGTTCTAATCTTTTTGGTTTCTTACGGATCAAGGATTGGTGGGTTTGAAATTTTTGAGTACAGAGTTGATGCTGTTGGGGTTCATATCGCTGCTGCTGACGGTGTTCCAGGGGGCGATCCAGAAGTTCTGCATCCCCAAGGGGTGGTCCATGCACATGCTTCCCTGCAAGGAGTCGAAGATGAACGCCGCGACGGAGCACTTCAGCTCCGCCGTCTTTGCCGGTGTTCTCAGCGGCGGCCGGCGGCTGCTTTCGGAAAGTGGATTCGGGAGGAACATTGCAAAAAGAAGGTCGGTTTGCTGTCATTGCCCTTTTTACTCCGTAAAGTTTCCATTTGCTGTCAAATTTGCGGAATTTGGCTGATCGAAGTCTTATGAAATAAAAATGTGATTTTGATGGAGGTTAGGAAACGAGAGATTCATATAAAAAAATTGCATTATATTCGGGTAATGCTTTTGTAGTGATGACGAACTCTGATCTGTTGTACTTTGCAAAGTAAAGTTGAATTTTGTCATTGGATGCGATTTTGCTTTACTTCTTCGCAAACTGAAGCTAAGTCTCTAATGACAAAGGTAAACTGTGGTGTCATGGTGGCTAATTGGTTCGATTTTAAGCTAGTTGGCGATGCCAGCCTATGGCATTTTAATTTTGTCGTTGCTTTTGGAAGCCTTGTATGTAAAGAAGACATGCTTCTACTTGTATTATTTTCTAATGAAGTTAAAAGTTAGCTTGAAGCATTCTGCAAGGAAGGAAGGAACTACAACTTTGCCGTTAAGCTTTATTCTGTTTGGGTTGTTATGCTTTGAAAGTGAGCATTTTCACCAAGATGATTCCCATATTTGCTAGCTCTTGTAGAATTTTAAAGAACAGCTCCCTTGATGATTATTGGTTATTGTATTCT
Organism: Calamus simplicifolius; assembly: GCA_900491605.1. NCBI lineage: Eukaryota > Viridiplantae > Streptophyta > Magnoliopsida > Arecales > Arecaceae > Calamus > Calamus simplicifolius. Next base: position 2,362,308 of record UESW01003863.1, read on the forward strand.
ATGAAATTTTTGGATAAGTTTTATGATTCTTCACTACTGTTACTGATCATTGTTTATCCTGAGCTGTATTGTTTATATTTGTTACTCAGCATTCTACTTTTGGCTCTCTCTATATTCTGATGCATTTCTTCTGTTTTAAAGGAAGAAGTCCCATTGCTATCTCTTGAAGCAATTCATCAGTTGCACATCTTTATTTTTGTTCTGGCAATCACTCATGTGATTTTCAGTGTTCTCACTATGCTCTTGGGAGGAGCAAAGGTAAATGAGTAGCTCTTCATCACTTTTTTGAATTTTGGTGCATACTCTTCTAAATTTTCAAACATGAGTTATGTCAAACTGTACTTTCTCTTTATGGCTCAGATAAGGCAGTGGAAACACTGGGAAGAATCAATCCAAAACGAAACAACTGGAGATGGTATGAATTCATCTTCTTAGTGATATGAAACAAAAATAAGAATGTCAAACCACTTGTCCTTAAGGGGCCAAAATTTGCCCCATATTTTCTTACTGATGTGCCGACCTGAGTGTGTTAATGTGGACAGGTCCCAAAAAGGTTACCCATGTGCATCAATTTGAGTTTATCAAGGACCGTTTCAAGGGTATGGATGCAGATTCACGAATACGAAGTTGGTTGGTAAGTGATGCATATCAAGCAATTGTATTTGAAATAACTTGAACATAGGAATCTTTCCCCCCATTTAAGTGGTTTGTATACTCTGTTGCATTTGGAATTTAAGTGGTTTAACCCTTTTCCTATAGTCAAATATGATATGTTTTTGAGATAAGAAGACTGGTTGTGGCATATTGGCTAGGAGACATACTATTACTTCTGATCTTTTAGTTCGGCTATCACATATTAAGCCTAATACTATGGATAAACTTGTGATGGATATTGGGTGCTGTATTGTTGAAAAATGACCACATAACTTTAAAATGGATGATAATTGAACTAAATTATTAAAATTCAGATTGTCCATTGGATCTCTGCTCTGATTGTATGCTTTTTCATGGTTCGTATCTGGTCTATTACCTTGTCTTAGAAGGCTAGTTCAGTGAATGCAGTTGTATGTCTCATTGGATAATCAAGCCTAATTGACTGCACATCACTAATAAGGTGCAATTTACTAGGTTATATTGTTGATATTTCTGTTCGTAGTGGTAGCAATAGGGATAAACCATCATACAATCACAATTTTTTTTTTTTTTCTTTTGCCTCACAGAAGGCCTAGTAGATATTTAAATTTCTAACACTACAAATTTAGGGGAACAAATATTTGTTGTAAGGAATATTTTAAGTAAATAAACAAGTTATGAATTGCTTTTAGCTGAAACACTTAAATCTACCTTCTACATAATTGTGATGCAAAGTTTGACACTTATGTTGGAGTTTTTATGAAACTTCTGATTTGCTGTTGCGCCTCTTGTTGGTAGAGAGACGTATTAACATTAACATGCTTATAAATGTCTCTTGCTTGGTCTAAACTATGCATGAATCAAATGTTTATCTCATCCATTGTGAACTAGGTATATGCCAATGCAATGCATGGACATTATAAATTATATAATTTTTTAAATTTTATATTATTAAATTTTAATTTTTAAATTAATTTTTTAAAATAAAAATAAGATAAATAAAATATATATGTTGATTAAATTATTTTCAAATTTCAGAAAAATAATTGATTTGAGACTATAGATTAAAAAATTAGATAAAATATTTTCTTAAACATAAAGGTTTTTCAAAAATATAGACAATCTACTCAACTCAACTCATCTAAGCCTTTTCCCAACTACATGAGGTTGGCTACATGAATCTGCTTCCTTCGCTTTGCTCTATTCAGGACTAAGTCGATATTCAAACGTTCTAGCTTTTCGCATAGTTTGATTTAGTAGATTTATATTTTAAGGGATTTGACAGAGTTTTATACTGGTTGTCAGTTACCTAACGCAACCCTTCTCCTTTATTCGGGCTTGGGACTGGCCTTAGCAGAGTTAAAATATAGATAATCCAAAATAAAAATAAGGTAAACAAAAATGTAGATTCAGATAATTTCTTTAATTTTATATTATGAAATTTAAATTTTAAAATTTTTATTTCTAATTAAAACATAAAATAAGGTAAATAAAATATATGTATTAGATTTTAAAAAATTCTAAAAAATAATTGACTTGAAACTGTAGATTCAAAAGTAGATGAAATATTTTTCTAAAGATAGTGTTTTTTTAAAATATAAAGATAATCTAAAATGTAATGGTAAAAAGGAAAAGATTAAATTATTTTTAAATTGGAAAAATTAATTGGAAAATCTAGAAATCGAGTTTTTTTAAAAAATATAAACATAATCCAAATTGATAAGGTAATAAAAAGAAAATCATGAATAAAAATATAGATTTATATATTTTTAATTTAATAGTTTAAAATTTAAAATTTAAAATTGTTATTTCTAAATAAAAATTAAAAATAAGATAAATAAAATGTTATATTAGATGTGAATCTAAGAGTGGGGAAAGTGACTAGATTTAGGCTTGGATAAATTCGAATGTAACCAAGTCTATCTCATATTATATTACTTTTTTAAAAATTTTAAAAGGAAATTAATTGATTTCAAATTGTTAATTAGAAACAAAAAGGTAAAAAAAAGGGGAAAATAACAAGCATTCGGGGGGAGTCAAATGCAATCTATACTATGAAAAAAAAATACTGCAATACCACTAAAAAATAAAAATAATAAAAATAAAATATAAATATTAGATTAATTTTTTAATTTTAAAAAAATTAATTGATTTGAAACTGTAGCTTAAAAAGTAAATGAAATATTTTCTAAAATAGAGTTTGTTTAAAAAATATGAACATAATCCAAACTGAAAAGGTAATGAAGGGAAAGAAAAATAAAAATACAAATTTATATGATTTTTTAATTATATATTATTAAATTTTGGAATTATTATTTCTAAATCTAAAATAGGATAAATAAAATGTGTATAGTAGATTACATTATTTTTACATTTCAAAATAAAATTAGTTGATTAGGTTAAAAAAAAAAGCATGCATTCAATGGGAATTGAACCCAATCTATACCATGAAAAAAATGCTACAATACCACTGCACCAGGTGTAAATTTCAATAAGGTTTTGGAAGCAAGAATAACCTATATGAGGAAAAACTTATTACGTTAAAAGTTATTTATTGTTGCCATACATGTGGCAAAAAAAGAGCGAACCTTCTCAGGTTTACAATATTATATTAGATTATTTTTCAAACTTAGATTTTTTGATAATGTTTTAAATGCTATTGTCAGATATATGGCATTTTTGAAAGTATTTTTAGAAATGATGTCTATCACGTGGGATACTATGTCAGTAGAAGCCAAAAAAATTGGCTGACATTGTCATCACTTGAATGATTCTGGCCAGAGAAGTGATGATTTGAAGGCAAAGTTGTCACTTCAACCGACGATTTCAAGCAAAATCTCAGTTCCACTAATGATTTATTACGACCCTGGCAACTGCTTGGGACATAGCAAGTTTGCATGTCAATGATTGAAGTGAGCAAACAAAATGCCAACTTCAATTGAACTAAATCTGGCGAAGGGTTGCTGACTTCATTTGAATCGATGCCGGTAACTGGTTTGCTGCCTTATTTGAATTCAGGATGCCTCTGAAGTTGGCAAACATTGCAGACTTATGTTGCGGTAAAATCGGCAACCTAGTTGCCAACTTCACCTTAACACAGGGCAAGTTGCCGACTTCACCTTAGCACAGGATGACTGAAGTTGGCAAATTATTGCCAACTTTAGCTGTAGTGAAGTTGTCGACTAGGTTGTTGGCTTTCTTTTAACCCTGCCACGACTGAAGTCGGTCATCTTTCATCAACTTTAGTTTTAGTGAAGTTGGCAACTAGGTTGTTGACTTTACTTTAATGCTAGACTTACTGAAGTCAGCAAATGTTACCAATTTAGCTGTAATGATGTCAGAACTTGTCTACCGAATAGCTGATTTCCTTTCAATATAGGCTTGACCCTTCCCCCTTCATGGATGCCCTAATCCTTGTGGAGCTCAAGTGTCCCTTTTGCTTTGTCGACCTTAGTCTGCCATCACCGAAGCCCTTCCCCATTGGCTAGACTTCGATATAGGTCAGAGGGCTGAACATCGACTTGAAACTCAGTCACCTCTTCTTCTCAACACCCCATGATGAGCCCTTTGACCCCACCAAACTCTGCCACCCTTCATCATGCTGCTGCTCTCATCATTTTTCTTGTCTCTTTGTCACCCTCACCCCTTGCCATCATCCTTGATCGCCACCACCTGTCAACACCTGCCAGCATTCTTCGTCAACAGACTCTGCCAGCACCTCTTTCCTGTCACACTTATTCACCTGTCACCCTCACCTCCTACCATAGTCATTGGCCACTGGCACATCTTGTCAACCCTAGCCTTCCTCATGAGCCACCTTGGCGGCCAGCATCACCACCATTGCAAGGTCAGTGCTGGATGGTGAGCAACCCAGTCATGCTCTAGGGCTGCCTCCTGACACTCCTTGCCACAGCTATCATCGATCATCAGCAAGTTGGTCATGTGTCAGGGACTTGCTCTTGGTGCCCCTTTCTACATCAGTCTTTGGCCACCAGCACACAAGCGTATTGTGGTAAGTTTAGTAAGTCCCAAAGAAGTCTTAATTATTTTCAGCTATTAATAATTGTCAAAGAAGTCTTACGTATTTATTAATAGCAACTAATAGGTTTATAGATGTCCAAGCAGAGAAGCTTATTTATTAGTTTTATGCAGATATCCAATCAAGAAAAGTTATTATTTACTTGTTTATTAATTTATTAATTTAGAGTGTGGCATCAATATGAGCAAGCTAGTGATAATCTTTGTTTGTTCAAACGGAGTGATGAGTAATGATCTGGAGGGGCTCCAATATGATAGCCTCAATTTGAAGGATATTGAAGTTAGGCATGGCATTACATTCAATGAGTTGGCAAAGAAGCTGCATGGTATTTTAAACCTGAGCTCCAATCGGAAAGTGGGCAAGATTATGTATTGATTTCTGATTGTGTGTCATCTTGTTACAAAGTGTACCTAAGCTTGGTTGGCTGCAAGGGAATTGTATATTGAAGCAGAGACTATCCCAATGGGAAAAGGGATGCATGATGTTCTGAAAATGCATGCAACTCAACAGAGTATGCCTCTGTCCTATCAATCATCATGGCTTAAATGTAACCAAACATTTATGGAAGGAGAGCTTTCAATATATCAATTATCTCTGCCTACCATGTATCAAATGTTCATGGACATGATGAGGCCTTCTACTTATTATTCGTTGCCTTCCACATCACAATGCACCATTTCTAGAGTCTTGTATGAAGGTAGCAATGCGCAACCTAGTTACATGTCCCATGAGAGAGAGTAGCCACTGGTTCTGATCTGAATATAGCGGGTAGTTTTTCTCCTGATTTTAGCGTTGATCTGAATGCAGTGGTAGAGTTTGTTCACTGGAAGTATACGTTGGTAGATCCATTGATCAGTAAACTTGTATATCTAATGATAGGACAGTAAGAGGACCCAAATGACGACTAAGGAAGATGTAGTGCATCTTGACATCCATGAAAGCTGGCTTTGTTATACAATTGGTCTTCTTATTGCTGATCAGATGTACATGGCCCTTCTACACATTATTCTTGGTTGATTTAGGAGAGTATTGATGCCTCTTGGAAGTTGAGGATTGTCGGGCCTGGGAATTGGGATAATACTCATGAGTTATATGAAGGATTACTATTTGCCACTAAGGATGATGTGAAGATGGCTACCAAGCTTAAGTCACTAAGAAGACATCAGGAGGATATGGTGGAGTCAAGGGTAACTGTTACTACAAAGCTTCTAGCAAACACTCAAATCTCCCTTATAAGGCAGGCGGTTTCTTTAATTTTAATTCACATATCAAGGGTAGCTGTTACTACCATTCTGCTTGAAACCTAGCATGTTTTGAGGTGTGCCGCCTTTATACAGAACAAGTCTATCCTGCCATGGCCCAGTTGCATGGTTGATGTGGATCAAAATGGGACTATCTTAATGATGGTTTGCCATGCTAACATGTTAGTTTTTGCCGCAGAGTTGTTGCAACTCTAGAGATTTCAAGATTCACTTTCAGTTAGAGACTTGGTCTTTTTACCGAATACATTCCTCTCCGGTAATTGTAAGTCATAACCATTTTCAGTTAAAATATCTGGAAAAGTTAATTTTCCAACTAGTTCCTTGCAACTAGGTTCCTCAAACAAAACTGTTTCATATTTATCAGTAATATGAGTTGCACAAGGACAAATTTTGTGCCATTTTTCCACTCATTATGCAGTATGTAATTATTTAATGTTACAGAGCATATGGTATATGTACTGCATCTTGCTCAGGTAATGATGCTCGTGGTCAAATGGTATGCTTTACGGAGTACTCATGTTTTCCATATAACTTCAGATCTTTCATTATTGGTCTTTCTTTATTATTTTGGCTTATTGCTTGTGAATATCACTTTCCTTTCCACATGACTAGAGATTCTGAGTTTGTTCTAAATCTTATTACTTGTCTTTTTCAGCATTCTTTTGTCAAACAGTTCTTTGGCTCTGTGACTAAATCAGACTACACCACAATGAGACTTGGTTTTATTACGGTAGGCAATTAGTTGCCATAGTAATTTTTTCCTTTCCTTTTCGTCTTGTTCGAATCATCATATTAGTTTATTTTTGACCCTTCAATCTCTTTTCTCCTTTTAGACACATTGCAGGGGGAACCCCAAATTTGATTTTCACAAGTATATGGTGCGAGCCATGGAAGCTGACTTCAAGAAAGTTGTTGGTATAAGGTACTTTAAACTCAGATCATTCGTTCAATTTGCAGGTTAGCTATTACGAGTCTTAATTTGGCATTGGCCCTGGCAGTCATATATTCCTCATTGAAGATCTTGTAAGTTCGCGTGATTATCCATACTCATTTATGTGATCCTCATCAATAATAGTTTTTCTTTCTTTCAGTTGGTATCTTTGGGTTTTTGTGGTCATTTTCTTGTTGCTGAATGTTAATGGTAAGCTCTACTTCCATCACCTTGAAAACATCATTAACACTAAATTTTATTTCATTTCTCCCCCAAGTAAAATTGCCACAATTCATGACTTGAAGTTCAAATATGTGTGTAGTAATATGTTTGAAATATTTTTTTAATCATTTTTTTGTACTACACTATGCTGTTAAACATAATTCTTATAAAAACTCTGTAAGAAAAGATGTCATTTATTTTTGTCTTCTGTTTGATGCATACCTCTTTGACTGGATGCACGTAAAAGATTATTTGGCTGGATGATTCTCAGTCTGATCAGGCATTTTTGCTGAAACCATCATTTGACCTGCCTTTTAACTATCCAAATGGAATCAAATAATTAACCAGATTAATTTTAGTTGGAATTCTCATATCACATCTTATCAATTGGATGATTCTCCAAATGGAATCAAATAATTAACCAGACTAATCTTTGGTAGACTACTTTCAAATAACAGCTTATCAATGGGATGCTTTGAATTTGTTTTAAATGTCTGTGACGGGCATCAGGAGTTGTTCATATAGAATTTGTGAATGTGACGTTTCCTTCTTTTCCTTGGTTAAGTTTGTATATTCAATGGACAGTTAAGACATTCAGATTTTTACACTATAAAATGCATAAAAATAGCTATTATCATGTGACTCAAAGCTTTTGCTTGTTATTTCCATCCAAGTGTTTGTCAAGGCATGTTTGTTCTGTACAGAAATTTACTACTTGAATTATTGCTATTTCTTCTGCTAGGTTTCACATAGAAAATTTCTACTTGAGTGTTTGTATATTGTTTCATATTTTCTATCATACCATTTCATGCCATTCTTATTTCCATCCAAGTGTTTGTCAAGGCATGTTTGTTCTGTACAGAAATTTACTACTTGAATTATTGCTATTTCTTCTGCTAGGTTTCACGTAGAAAATTTCTACTTGAGTGTTTGTATATTGTTTCATATTTTCTATCATACCATTTCATGCCATTCTTATTTCACTGTGCAGGTTGGCATACATATTTTGGATAGCATTCATTCCTTTGATCGTAAGTATGCCTATCTTTAATTAGCGTATAGATGTTGTTTATCCAGGGAGCATCTAGTATGGCATTATGCATCGCCTATCAGGGCTGCTTGTTTTTAAATAACTTTCTCCTAAACCTGAGTATAATCAGCCTACAAAGTAGTGGACTTGGAAAAAAAAAAAATGATCATGCGGTGGTGAAGCAAGATATGCCTGGAAATATAGTGAACATGACGCCCTCCTTTTTATAATTTTTCCAGGTGACACATGTTAAGGCTTAATTTGCTCGAACATTGTCACTTATTATTTTTGATGTGCATATTGATATTCTTAGAAAAAGAAAATAAATTATGTCATTTTTTTTGGACAGTTTTGTTTCTTTGCCCATTGGTCTTGAACTAAAATTGTGCCAAAAACAAATGATTGCATCATTTCTTGTCAGTCATGTTTCCTATCCAGGCTATATCTCTAGCCTCCTCATTTTGACCTTATGATAATAATCCAAAATTCATTCTCTAGGGGCATGTTATATCATTTTTGCACATTTTCATAATTATCCCTATCTATTCTTCACTACTTTTTTTCTCCCCTCTTCTAAAGTGGTCTTCATCACTGCACATGTTGTCATCTTTTCGATTTGTCATTCATATATCTCAAGACTCTCATCTCTTTTTTCTTCTCTGTGCTTTTTCTGAATTTTCTTTTCTCCATAAATAAACTCTTGACTAATGCTTTTCCTATGCTTCCTTGGTTGTGATCTCTGTGCCCGACGGTCATCTGTTTGGACCATCTTTATTTTCTAATGTTCCTTTCCATGCTCATGCTTCAACACTGGATTGGTCTGAACCTTTCATCCACCATGTAAACTCAAGGTCTTAAGTTTAATTATTAAGAGCTAAGGTAGCTCAGGTCAAACAATACTAATATGATAACGTAACCCACTGTAATGTTGTTGTTCTAAGGCTTGAAAGCCAATAATTAATCTCAGCAAGTTAGTCCTCTTCTCTAAATATTGATCAGAAAGTAATGATTTATGAAGCAGGAAATGAAAAAAGAACTCCTTGCCAGGGAGCCCAACATATATGTGTTGCTGATTAGAGCGATGATTTAGCACCTAAGAAAACTCGGCAAATGGGGAAAAATGAGGAAAGAAAAAAGACTTGTCTTCAACTCAACTCAACTCATCTAAAGCCTTTTCCCAGCTGCATGGGGTCATCTACATGAATCTACTTCCTTCACTCTACTCTATTCAGAACAAAGTCAACACTCAAATTACAAATAGTTATATCTCTTCTTTATCTGCACTCGTTTGCAGTGCAGTAATCCTTGTTCATTTATCACCACACCTGGGTGCCGGTGCAGTGCTCCCTGCCCATTTTTTAAAACACTTGGAGGCAGGTGTAAAGCGTCTCTTAATGGGTATGTCCTAGCTCTTCGCATAGTTTGATTTAGTAGACTCATGTTTTAGGGGATTTGACGGAGTTTTACGCTAGTTGTCAGCTACCTAATGCAACCCTCCTCCTTTACTTGGGTTTGGGATTAGCCTTGGTGGAGTTAAAAAAGACTTGTCTTTAACTAAGAAGTACAATTTAGGGTATGCCTGTTTATGGTAGTGTGCATCAGTAACGGCTAGCCGGGATGTACAAAGCTTTGCTTGGTGCAATTAGATTAGATTTCACCCTCAATAATAACATTTCCTTGAACATCTTGACAGGTTTTCATAATGTGTTCTTTATGAACAAGCTTGTACATTATGCTGATATTGATTAATCTTGTCGGGTCTATATGTGCAGCTTCTGCTTGCTCTTGGCACCAAGTTGGAGCATGTCTTTACTCAGTTGGCACATGAGGTTGCTGAGAAACATTCAGCAATTGAAGGTGATCTGGTAGTTAAGCCATCAGATGATCACTTTTGGTTCGGCCGGCCACGTATTGTCCTGTTCTTGATTCACTTTATCCTCTTTCAAAATGCCTTCGAGATTGCATTCTTCTTCTGGATACTGGTAAGCAGCATGAAAACTTTAGTTAGTTTTGCATTTGTTATTGAGATTAATGGATAAACAAGATGCACTCTTTATATCAAACAGAAACTTCATCAGTATTCTTCACACTTTGTATCCATATACGCTTGCACCCTTTTTTCCTTGAGGATAGATCAGAAGTAATTTTTTCCCCCTCGAGACCATACATAACTATATTTTTTAGCCTAGCATATTGATTTATCTGCTTGCAGTGGTAGGGTTTAGGGTTTAGCTGTCCAGTGTTTACTGGACAAACTAATAACCTGCTAACAATGTAGAAACTACAGACTGCTAATGATATTTTTTTCCCATTCAGACTGCTTATGGCTTTGATTCCTGCATCATGGGTCAAGTTGGTTTTATCATTCCCAGACTTGTGATTGGGTAGCTAGCAACCTCTCAACCTTTTTTTTTTGTGGTTTCTGAATGCTATTATTTTAACCAAACATGGGATATTCTTGAACTTTCATGACAGGGTCATTATCCAACTTCTCTGCAGCTATAGTACTCTACCACTGTATGCCATTGTTACACAGGTAAGCATTGTATCAAATTATTTATTTTAGTGAATTATTAGGTAAGTTGCTGACCTGTTTTTTTTTTTTTTTTCCCCTCTTTTAAGATGGGGACTTACTTCAAGAGGGCCATATTTGAAGAGCATGTGCAAGAGGGCCTTGTTGGCTGGGCTCAGAAAGCAAAGAAGCGGAGGGGGGCAAGAATGGGCAATGGGCGTACTGAATCAAGCCATAGTTCAACAGAGCCTTCTGTCAAGATTGAGATGCAGAAATTGGATGGGCAGAAGGAAGAGGGGAAGAGTGGAGATGATGACCCAGCTGTTGCAGCAAACCGCTCCAGTGACCCATTGCTTAAATAGCAACAATAAATATTGTAAATTATAGAGCCAAACTTAAAATGCCACGATCCTCGTAGTTTTCTCTGAGAGTGCCCCTCGCCATCTGTGATCAAGATACGGTGGTGTATGTAAGTTTTGCTCGTGTTATTGCTGGTATAGAGATAGAAAGGAATAAATAATGCAGGTGCTACGAAGCTTGCTACGTTCTACTAAAGTGGTTGGTTTCTTGAGAGCAGGTTGAGTCAGTCCTGTTTTTAATTCCTTGGCGTTAAATCTCTCTCTCTCTTTCGACTGATAGCAACTTCGAAATTAACCAAATTCATACTCCACGTAATTGGAATCAAAATCCAAAATGATACGTTAAACCCTTCGGCACACTGCATTAACGGTTTGTGGAAGGAACATTGAAAGCCAAAACCTCTTCTTGTTTATCTTATTTTGATTTGGCTCTAGATGCGAACCATGATAAAAAGCAACAAGTTGGGGTTGGGGATGATTGAAAAAAAAAAAAAAAAAGCTACACATGCGCAACATGCAGCTAGTTCTTCACCATTTGGAGAGAGTATCCTGGATGAAACCTTTATCATCTGGTCATTTAGCAACTTACTCTCCCTTTATAACTCCGTCTCATGATTTAATTTAGGAATGTTTGCATCCGTAAACCATGGGTCATACGTATCCAGTTTTTTTCACGGGATGGGATACTGAATGCTTGGACTGTTTTTTACTAACAAAAATTTTAGTGCTTTATTTAATTTTTAAATGTTTTTAAATTTTAAAATTATATAAATATATTTTTATGATAAATTTGATCGATTTAAAATTAATATTATGATATTATAATCGAAACAGAATGAAATTTCAGCTTCTGATCCATCGAGACTTAGATTATTGCTTCAAAACAAATATCGGATAAAAGGAAAAACCAAACAGAAGGCTGATGCATGAGGTGCTAACAGCAATCGCCAAATAGCTCCAAATTTTTTGTTTTTCCTCTTTTTTCTCCACTTTTTTTCTTAATGAGTTGATCATCAAATGATTTCATCGTTAGCATGGTTTGAGTTCACGACTTGGTCACCAGGAGCTGAAACCTCATAAAAGGTGATGAATAATTCATTCACACAACTAAAGCGACCGACGGATCTGGCAACAATTAAAGACAATGCAGAAGTTAAATTTCAAGCAAGCAACTCAAAACAAATAAATTACTTGAAACAATCTCCAAGCAAAATGTGATTCAAGTTTCTGCTCTTTTTTTGGGTCAGGATGGCGTTACAGAAAACCGAAAACCACGCATCCCTCTTTCACCAAGCAAAATTCCTATGTATAATTGAATATTTGCACCTATACTCATAAAAATACAGGAGTTTCCTGCCGTAGGGACTACAAGTGAAGGTTCGTTGCAATATTGCTGTGCCAATGGATTAATCCACTCTGCTGGCATTCTACTTGTGATTCATGTGAGACGGTCAAAATCCATATGTTACCACTTGCACGCTTGCCTCTGGATTTTTGAATTGTGGGAGGACTTGCCACCCTTGTCCTTGTAGAATTTCTTGAAGACAAAGCCTTCCGCCCACCCTTAGCAGCTGCTATAGCCCGCTTCCTCTGCCTGTTCAAGCGCTTCATCAGCAGGATCACTTTCATCTGGCTCACCACCATCCTCCTGAAACAACATACATTCCAATTTAGACAGACCAGCAAATCCCATGGAGCAAACATGCTTTAGTTCCATCAAATATCTAAATTAAAGTTAAACAACAAAAAGCATATCATAACGATGACATTATGAATAAAAACTATAAAATCTACAAAGCTCAACCAAGCAAGGCTCCAAGGATATCCATCAACAATTAAAATGGATCCCATTGATGGTGAAACACACACATACATATATAGGCATATAAATGCAGAGATTCCATGCTGGATCTTTGCAATCCAAGTTCATAAAGTTAATTATTTCCCAGAAGTTCATGAAGTTAATTATACTCCACTTCAGCTTTGAATTCTTATAATTCTAACTAGTTTCTAGCTAAATGATGGGTAACAAGAGACAACCATGTTGAACTCATTTTTTGGCTATATTTTTCTTTTACTTTGTGTGAGATAAGAGAGGAGGCTTGGGAAACTAGATTTTCGAACTTCTGTAAGTTTCTAGGAGTAACTCATTGCAACCAATGGAAAACTGTATATAATACGTGTAGAACAGATTGAATAAAAGTGCAAGTTGTTTTAAGGAGGTAAATTGTTTAAAACAACTTTGCTGTTGTAATGCATGTATAAGATATAATATGTGACACAAAACAAGATTTGTTTAGGAGAATTCAAATGTATGGAGACGAGAATTGTTTCAGAAAATATAAGAGTTGTTTCAGAACATTACAATAGCCATTTCAAATAAGGAAAATCAAAAGGAACATATGTACGAGTAGTCAACAAGGTGCAGATGTAATTGGAAAATTGCAACCCAACTACTGGAAATAGATTTTTGTATTAATAATATCAGAATATGTGTGGAAGGCAAGTCTTGCAAAAGATGACTTGCAGATGAGGAAGATATGCATTTTATCATGAAATAAAAAAAAACATTTCCTAAAATATCCTAGAAAAGGACTAATTTCACTGAGCATATGAACCCCTACACCAAAGTATTCTTATTTGACTATGCTTCTACTTCCATCTCCCACTTGCTTGCCATGGGAAAAGAATGTATTGCCTGAAAATGCATATTAACAAGGAATTATCACTTGTTCATCATTTTTTACTTACTCTAATAATTAAATAGATGATACTAATTTACAACATCATTGTCATAATCACATGCTCCATGAATGTGATGAGATCCAGGATTAAGTGATTAAAAGGAATCCAACTACACTTAAGAGGTAGCACAAGAGAGAACAGATGAGTAGGAAACATAAAGAAATATGCCAGCCAAAAGTGCCTGCAAATTTAACCTCAAGCACAAGCCACTGGTCACATGCCAGCATATTTCCAATGTATTTAATCATAACAGAATAATAAAACCCCAAACAGGGAGTACAGTTACTACACATTTAAACTTGATAGTAAGCTAAAAAAAGGAAAAAAAAAAAGGATCAATTTATGCATGTATAAATGAGTTTTAGTATCAAAGACAGCACCTTCTCTCCTGACGGTGAAGTTTCATCCTTGTTGCTTGTGATGGTATTACATAAAACAGAATCCTCCTCTGATCTTTCCGTGGTTTCATGCTGTAAAAGTCGACATGAATCATAATTCACAAAAGGATGTGATAACACAAAACCACGATATTACTTCCATATTTGGCAACAGATTAAAATCACAATTCACAAACCTCCCTTGCATGGTCATCTTCAGCTTTGATCGTATCGCTTAATTTGGGAGAATGATGAAGTTCCTCCTCAGCATCCTTGTCACCACAGCTCTCTGATAAATCATGCTGCACAATCCATGTTATGCAAATGTTGTTTCATATAAATATGTTCATAACAAGAAAAAGGTGTGCAATGACTAGTGTTATAATTAGAAATGTCCTCAGTAAGAAATCTCAACCTCCAAATGAATTTCTAGCAACATCTTTAGTAAACGTTAAAGTTCCAGCTCAGTCTTAGTTCACATCATTCATGGCAAATCATCGTATTTTAGATTTATGCAAGTCTGTAAATGGGTCAGATACATATTAGATCCATGGAATATCCACATCCAGACCTGTAAAACATATCATGCTCCCACTTGGGTTTCGATCCTATATTTTTCGAAGACTTGCAATCAGGAGCAATTCTCTAATAAGGTCTGATCTTAATTTGGATCCTTATAGAAATTTAAATGGTAATCCTTAATACAACTTCCACTATTGTTGTTTCTTTTATATGCTTAAAAGAATTCAAATTTTCAGCTTGAGAACTTTGTTCAATCTGAATCAAGCTTATGGTTCCAGATTAATTAACATCATAACTTCATTGTCTTCAGTCATTGTTGCACTGGTTTTAGCAAAATGGAAAGTCAAGACTTTCTACATGCATACACAAGGTCCTTACAATACTGTTGTTTCAATAACTTTTATAATATAACTCATCAATAACTAACTCAAGGTAATATAAATAACAAACTGGCATGCAGAATATGTAGCACAAGTTCTTAATAAATGGTCGTATTGCATGTTATACATATCAAACTTGAATCAATTTAAAATCAAATCCTACAGGCAGGAACAATAAGGTGCAATAAGCTTGTATGGTCCAATTTGGGACACTAACCCAATAATATTCTAGATTCAGGTTACTGAGTACCAGTTACTAGTTTGGGTTTAGTCGTTCTTCGGCATTTAGTAAATTTCGTGCAATTTTAGCTATTTTCTAAGTCATCTGAGCTTCTTTGGTACCTGATCTGTCAAATGCAAGGAATTTAAATTCAAAGGTACAGCATCACTGATTTCACTGCTGTTTTCCTCATCCTCTGCAAGCTCTTCATCATCAGAGCTCAGATGATCCTTTTGCCCAGTTCCTTCTTCAGTGAACTGCATGATACAGAGCAAGAAGAAGATCAGAAGGCGCTTATAAAATGGCAATTTAAATCCATGTAATCTGAAACAGAATTCAGCAAAGAGCAGAGCAACAAAACAGATTTGTAACATTGGTCATCAAAAGTGTCATTAGAAAAAGGAAACAGTAATATAATCAAGTTAATGCACTAGTAACATATCTGCCCTATTGCAAAATGACATTTTCAGCATGAGGTAAATGGTTCTATCCTTCAAGCATTTAAAAGAACGACAACAGGCATACATAGAAGTAAATAGAAGTATAGTGTCTTTTGTATGACACTAGGCTCAATAAGGGGTCGAATGAGGCATAAAATGATGGGGACCAACTGGCTGATTTGATCGCGACAAAGAAAGGTTAAAGACTGGCCTAGCAGACAGGTTGGTTCAGACATGAACTGAACATTTGTGAAAAAGGAGGACCTTGAGTGCACCTGGTTCCAAGTTGTTGAAGGAATTTGAAGAAGCTTATTATAGATATGGGAATGTAAAGGGCCATGCTACGAATAAATGATACAGCATTAGCTGTGAGCATTGGAGCACGTAGGATTTATGATGTGGAAATATTTAGGAAGCACTGGCATAAACTAATAATAGAAGTGTATTTATCTGGTTCTTATATTATTAAGACTACATGGCAGGCATTCATGAAATGCTAGAATAACAATAATATGCTTAGACAACTTTAGTTTGATATAATATGGCAGCATAAAATATGCTCATTTGAAGAGGGCGGTACAAGCACAAGGGGAAATAGGGCAGCTAATGGCTATAACAAGGACTGATTGACCCAATTGCCCAAGGCATGCCGGTATGAGCCTAACTCAAACTAGGCATGGAAATTGGAGTGATACAATTTGGTACTTACACCTGGCTGCAGATTTACCTGGATGCTCGGGATGGGTGCCAAGTGTCTAAGCATCCTCAAGTGCAGTCTCTAAGTTCTAGCAAAGAACACGACATATATGCATATAAGCAGATGTATACAAGTTATTATTTTGATATCAAGGGCGTCAACTTGTTGAGCTAGTGAAGTCACTGGAAATCGAATACCAGTTGCCTCAGATTAATACATCACTCGCCCTGATTTTGGTTGAGCTTCCTCCCATCTTAATTCTCAAAAAGAAAAGAAAGTCATTGTCTTGATGTTTATCCAAGAAAGTGAAAATAAAAAGGGCAAGGAGAGAAGCATATGCAATCTAAGAAACAAACTAGTAGAACAGCATGAGTTTACAAGTTCTTTAATTTATTCCTCAAGTACACTTATGATTAAAGTTTTGTGAAGATACTTAAGTTGATGAATAACCATGATAATTTATTATACTGACAATGCAATGATGCTTCATTCCAAACATCCAATGCCAGAAATTAACCAGTCCTCTGCATGACAGTCCCAAAAAATTGCCAAGTGTCAGCACTTTTTCCCAATGTCAGCAGGATGCTTTAAAGCGGAGTGCCTAGCCGCTGAGTTATGTCATGCTGTTTCCAAGTCCAAAAGTACCAGCACTTCAACAAATCTGAGCGATACTTTGAATTTCAAGCCACAAGGAGATTCAGAATAAGAATGGGGCACCTTTTGCACAATCTATTGCTTGATTAATAACGCATTATGATTAGATTATTTACAATTACATGGACAGTATATATTTGTAGTATGCATATTTATTTATTACTTTCCCTAGACACATCTCCCTTCATCTGGTTCCCCTTTGCCTCTTTCCTTCCACTTCAGCTCTCCTCTTTGTGCTCCTCATCCCTTGGCCATCTTGAAAAGTTCCCGCAGTATTGACTGACCAAGGGCATCCCCCACCAGCTATAACCCCACCTCACCCAGCTGCCCTCCATTGCCATAGCCTCCCCTGAAAAAACTAGCATCATCATGTGATCCCTACCAAGCCCTGAATTAACTCCCCATTATGGCCACTTTGCCAGCCCAGCCTATGCCTCTATGTAATCAGCAACCCAACCAATGCCATTTTGATTTGTTGGACCCCAAGCCAATCCAATATGATGAGACCTTGACAATCTGATACAGGCTAGGCCTAGGCTAATGGTGACACGAAACAAGCCCAGCCTAAGGCTGGTGTTATAAATCCTAAATGGGAGCAAAATTTCAAAATGAGCGGCATATCCCAAGCAGCAGATTACAGCAACTAAGGGCTGAACAATACAAGGACGAGCCAAAATAGATAGATACAAAGAAAAAAAAAAAACACAATATATGCTAAAAGCACAAACAACCCAGACATGACTATCTACACAAACGACGCATGAATGGGTATACAAATTATGCAATATTATTTGATTGTGAAATAGGAGAACATAATGAAACACATGCACATTTTTATGAAAAAACTAGAAAATGTAAGTATCACAATGATGATATAATTAACAACCGAAGCTGCAAACCTTTCAAACTTGGTAGCATTAACAGTAGTGCCATGCACAACAAGATCAATTGCCACAAAATTGCATTGAAAATACTGGCTACATGTACTCAAGGTCACTGGGGTAAACATATGCCTGACATACCTTCTCTATCTCATCTTGGTCCTTTCGTGTAAACCCACTAGCAGCAAGTTCCTTGTCTAAGAATCCAGCTGACTTTGCTATGGAAGAAAAGGAGGGCCTGCCATTTTCCTCAGTGTCAGATTCTGAGCCATCACCCTCTTCTCCGTCCGTTTGATAATAAATATTAAACCTGGAAAAGGAGAAAAGTGCATTAGAAAATATATTAGCGAGAAAGGGTGGCTTCAACAAACATGTACATTGCAAAATTTAAACATTGTACATGTTTCACACCAAACTGAGAATCAGAATATCTTTGAACATCTAAATCTAATACAGATTCAGTTCTCTGTTTTTGCAACAGGAACTTACCATTTTTATCAAATTAAATCATACATGAAATTAAGGTTAAGACAGAATTTTTTTAATTCATTAAGATAATAAGTAGTTTCGGTATCTGTTTATAATGTTACAAAAGGGAGAAATATAGGACATCATTAATGACTGGAACAAGCAAAGCTTGAAAGCAGGCCACATTGAGATCTGCATCAGTCCTTGCAGAAATCTTTGAGAAGGCCAAGGTACAATGTAAGATGATCAAATGTGTGACATGACACTTGAGGTATAACGACATTGTTTTAAAGATCCTTCCATGCCAATGACTAGCACGCACCCTTAGGCAAGGTAGCCTATATAGTTAGCCCAAATGCAAGGCCGATGCCCAGGCAGCTTACCTAACTTGATCCAAAAACTAGGAAATGGTTCTCTCCCTGACAGTAGCTGCTACAATCAGATGCATGGACTTGCTGCTGTTTTAGGCAACAAAAAGAAAAAACTTGAAGAGAGACCATAAAAAATGGGGGAAAGGAAGAAGAAAGGGTTGCTCTACTTACAGATGGGGTGGTAGATGAAAGTTGGGCTAGTTATCAACTCACCAAATGATTCTCTTAGAATCTCAATCAAACAAATCAGGAAAAACAGAAATCATTACCAATATGAAACTTTCTTATGTTCCTTTCCCTAGGTATGCCTTGGCTTCCTATCTGTTTATTCACATTTCTGATTAATAACATTCAACGCTCTTACCATTTTCATGAATATCACACTTCTGATCCAATTTCTTTACCTATGCCCAGCAATGTTACAACTCAGTTACGTGTACTACGTCAAAGTAATAAAGAGATGGATATACATACTATTATCTACTGCCAAGTTGTAAAAATAATCAGAATATTTTGTTGACTTTATGACTATGCAATTGACTTTGCTGACAGCATATAAATTTTTGAGATTGTTGACAGGAACATTGCTTTGTTGTTTGGGTAACATTTTGCTCTCATTAATGATAACCTCTTTCATACTTTAAGGAGGAATACTCAGAATATTGTTGCACAAGTAGCAAAGTCATGATCCAAAAAGACCAACCTACTCATTTCCAAAAAGACCAACCTTCTCATTGGATGAGTATAGAAATAACATATATCAAGGCGATGTTTGCTTTAAAGAATTTATAATGATTAGGCAACCATAAATTATTTACAAAACAATTTTTTATTTTTTTATTTTTTTAACTCACCTGGTAAATATGTTTTTATGCATGTATATATCCCATATTTTGCATTTGCTGATGAAAAGTGTGAATAATTTCCCATAAAAATTGCTAATATATCTCCTTTCCACTGATTAATAGTTTGGAGTGGTGAGGTATTACAATTCAAATTGAAATCCCAAAACCTTCAACAAATATAATTTCTATGGACTCTTACACTAGAAGCAATCTGAAGAGAGAAAAAAGCAACACATATATAAATTTGAACCTGGGGTACTCTACTGATTAAAAGAAAAAACCTGATGCATAAGGGCTCCTTCAAACACCAATCAGTAAAAGAAAAGGCGGTAGGAAAGGGAGTACTAAGTCAACAAAAAGAAAAAACTTAAATCAAATATCACCAGATAGTGTTGAAAGACCCAAAAGACAATGTATTGTTATATAAATTAAGTGCTTTTAGCTACAAACCTCCTGCTAAAGAATTTGTAGATGCATTCAACATCACGGTCAAAGTACCTGAAATAGAGAAACTTTTTAAGGAATGAAGAACCAATTACAAAAATAAGAACAAAAACATAGCTGAAAAGATTCGGTAAAAAGTACTCTTGAGCAAATTAACATGAGAAATTTTAAATGACCAACAACCGTCTCAAACAATAATTGAATAAATATGTCCCATACATCTGTGCATTGCGATGAGAAACTGACACCATCTGAGGGAAATCAATCATGGTGACCCTTTCATCATCATCAATCTACAAAAAGAAGATCAAGACAAATCAGTACAGCGACTGAAATTCACACTTGAAGTCTTCCAACATGCCAATTTAACCATCAAATAACTCATCATAGTCAACCTTCCATTCAAAGTATGAGTTCAGTGCAAGTTAAGAAAGGGATCCACATAATTGGTCCAAAGAATACTTTCTCAATACCATAAAACCCTGACAACATCTGACGTTCTTTCATCAAATACAAAGTAATAATATTTAAATATGTTATATCATAGTTTCTTATAGCTATTCAAAGACAGACACACAATTGGAAGACAAACAGATTCATCCTCATTGCAGATGCACAATGACCCTAGCATGGCTGACTTGAATTCTTGCATGAAGTGCTCATAGAATGAATCATATTTTTCTATGGAATTCCTTTAACGAAAGTGTGCTTTTAAGTCTGAAGGCACAAGGTAGATGTTTCATGTTTTTCATGAAGGGTACAAGGACGGTGTAAGTGGAGACATAATCAAGAAAGTTCCTTTTTCCTTCCCTTTTGCATCTTAGTTTGGCGAGAGTAGAAGTGAAGTTTGCGAACCAAAGATGGTGTAATTGCAATGGAGGCTTTGCTGAAGCTCCATGAAAGCTAGGGACAAGCGTCATGACCTTCAATGATGTTTTGACAGCTGATGGAATGTTAGGTGAAGAGACAGAAAGAATTGTGTTTCTCGACATTAACTTCAAGGTTTGTAACAGTAAATTTGCAGTAGCATGTCTGTTTCAAACAATATTTATCAAGTCATACACATGCAATACCTAAAAGCACGCTTCAAGTGAACCTATATAGACAATAAATGAATCAGGTTAATGTACATTTATCCTTCATGTCTGATTCCAATATTTGATTTAGACCTAAAGTGAAGAAGATAAAAAAATGATCTAGGCAAGATGCCCTTCAACCAAAATAAAGAAGAAAATCTTCTAAGACAAGATATTCCACCCACTCTTTACATAAGTGAACCATTAGATTAACAAACATTTAAAAGAAGAGAGAAAATTCAAAATTGTGATTAGAGAATTTGGTAAGCAGAGCTCTATAACAAAAGCCACCAACAAAGGCTGCATATTTAAGACTCCAAACTGTAACTGTTAATATATCTTCTGCAAACACCTGATCTAGTCCCATCTCCCAAATTTGATTCAACATTTGAAGATCAAACTTGACAATTGTGACACTTTATATGCCTAAAATGTGCAAGAAAAATACTCATGCTTCCAGAGAGGCAACTACCGACATATTATCTGAGCATTTATTCATCAACCAGGACTGATAAAACACTCTATATAAAATTTGAGTAGCAGAAATCTTGAAAACAACCCCTTCAAGAAGACAACCTCTATGCTAATAATATGGATTTCTACAGTACTCAAAACAAACCATGTACAGAAGTTGGTGGGCGACTATGATGAACATTAAGCAGAGAAACCACTTGTATTAAAAAGACACAATGTAATTAAAGCACAACTGTTGCGCTTAGGGACTTCGCACCATGTATAACATATAAAATCAAAATGTTACAAAACATAGATAACAAATAAAATTAGCTATACAAGTGATCTGATTATTGCCAGACCAAAGAAATTAATAGAAAATGAAATAAAGCATCAGTCAAACACACAAACCATGATGTTAAATTCATTGAAGTCACAATGGATTAGACCATGCTCTGCTAGATGAACAACAAGACCAATTATTGTTTCAAAAACTTCATCTGGGTGTTGCAACTGCTTCACCTGAACACTGCAAAAAAAGAATTGGCATTGCAGAAAGGCCCCTAAGAACAAACATGGAAGCTGAAAGAACAACGCTGAACATTCATGGATTCTAAGTTCATGCATACAGTGGGTAGCCTTGGACAAGAGACATGATCACACAATGCCGATTACAGTCAACAGCATCTGGAACAGGAAATCCATGCTCTCCTAAAGCCTTCACAACATAGAATAACCAGTCATGTAAGATTGCTACTTCTCATGCTTAACGGCCGAAGGAAGCATATAATAATATAATGACATGACAAGAAAAACCTTCATAAAAGCATATTCCTTAAGTGCAGCCAGCCGCGACAAGTAGAGCCAGTTATAATTGCTCCGGTGCATCAAATAGTCTCGCTTAGATTTCACTGCCCTAAAAGAGATCCTACCCAACCTATGCAGCTTCATGGCCAGAACTGTCCCATCCTCCGTAGCGACTTCAAATATATCTTTTAACATGCAAGAGGGGTATTGATCAACATAAACATCCAAAAACAGAGGTTTTGATGATACGTGAGAAGAGCACTAGGTCGAAAAGGAATACCCGACTCCTTTCCAACACCAATTTGGCGTCCTACAGCAGCAAACACGCCACGGTTCACCAGTGTTTTGATTGCAAGAAAATCGTATCCAAGATAGGTTAGCCGGAACCCGTCATCTGAGTGAAAAAGGGCAAGCGAAGAACTAAATCTCGAGCTCAAAATCCAAACTTGAGATAAAAAAATACAGTCACACGCAAAGCGACGTACATTTGGAAGAATCGTGATGTACCAACTTGTGCTTCAGCAAATTCTTCAGCACCTTATTAGTGCCTCCATGCCTATAATTATAGAGTTCAGAATACTTTTTTCGGTCAAAAAGAATATCACCTTAAACGTCTGTAAATCCGTTCCAAACCCTAATTCAATTAAAGATCGAATTTTTAGGGGAGAAAGAACTTACTTGAGGCCGGCAATCCGGTCGACGAGCTCCGCAGGAACGATCTCATGCTGAAACCGATGGAAGAAATTGAGATTTTCGTTTGATCTCGATCTTTTTGAGAAGAAACAATGGAATTCTAAGGAAAGAAATAAAAGGAGAGAAGCGAATAGAAGAATACGTTTCTCATGCCCATCTCCACGGCCGTAAGAACCCTAAAATCGTCCTTGGAGAGGTACCTCAGGGCGTCTACGTTGAGCTTCATGGCCGCCGGCGGTGGTGGAGGCGCGGTACCAAGGCCGGGAGGTCAGTGGTGGAGGGTACCGGAGTTCTCGTTGCCTCGCCGCCGTGCCGCCTAGGGCTGATACGAATCACGGGCGCTGGGCGCTCTTGATGCACATGGCTTTTACGCGAACTTACCAGACTCAACCGAACTCGATCCAACCCAAATCGTGGACTGAATTATTTTTGACCGGCTTGGGTTTGGCCAACCCGTCCTTACAATCTTAGAAAGGAGTCGGGACCATGTTGTATCCGGTTCAGACATTGGCCCGAGGCTCGGGTCATTGAATTACTAGTTCAACGTTGGATTACTGATTGAACCATGATCAATTATTTTAATATAAATATATATTTATATTAATAAAAATTAATTTTAATAAAAAAATTAAGATTAATATGATAATAAAATCATGGTCCCATGGGTTCAGTCTGATTGATCAGTTCACGATGACCCAGATGAGTTGATCAAATTATTTCGAATCACTTACACATCTGATTTTATGTTAGAACCGAACCGATTTAACTTCAATTTCAATTTAATCGTCAACCGATGATTCAGTTCGGTTCTGACAACTATGATCGGGACACCCAAAACCTTGTGAGTATGTGATCAAGGTAATCCATTAGTCCGGCTCTAATGCAATCATTCCAACCAATTGTAATCTAACACACCCTTCTCTCCCTTTCTTTTCACTTAAACCCTTCTTTTCATCTTCCCATCTAAACCCTTCTCTTTCTCTCCTCAATTCCACCCAAGCTCTTCAGCCATATTCCTAGCAAAGTTAAGCAGATTTCTATTTACTATTTTGGATCATTTCTTCCCGTAAGTTATCATGTGATATACCTGATCTTGTCAGTAAAACTTTTTTTCCGTCATAATAATTTTTTTGCATATCTTTCATAATTTTTGATATATTTTTGAATATCTATTTGAGAATTTAGTTTATTGAAACTTTTGATTTTGATTTTGATTTTTGTGTGAACTAAATGAGTAAAAGAAATGAGCAATTCTAATTTGATTCTGAGAAAATTATATTTCAACTTCGATTTAGATCATGATATCAAATCAAATGGTATGTTTAGTCTCTAAGTACTTGCACTCAAGAGTTAAACATAACCATTGGCATGAGATATGCTTACATGTCCATAGAATAAAAAATTCTTAAATATTTTAGTTTAAGTGCTTCACGGACTAATTTTATGAATTACCCAAATATTTACGTGGCATATCGAATTATGAATGAATTAATGTGAAATATTGGCATTATTTGAGGAAAAGGAAGATAATATTTAGGAAGTGGCTTCCTCAAAAATTTATGCTTAGAAAATGAATTCATCAAAAGTAGATTAGTGGACAAACAACTTTAATAATTTAATTGGCTATTTGAAAAATATTTAAAATATATATTTTTTAAAAATCTTAAGCCTCTTAGTTTTCAAAAAAGTAAGCAGTAAAAATCAGGTATGTTCCAAGCATAAGATCCAAGCTTAGTTAGCTCAAATGAATAGTCATGTTCAAATGTTAAGGGCAAAAAATATTTGTGTTATTTTATATTAAATATAATAAAAATTAATATTAAAGATTTTATGATGATAATAATATAATATAATTATAAAATAATATAATTTCATAATATGATAACATAATATAATATAGTATATATATAATTTCATTATATTATAATTTAATTATAATATAATATTTAATAAGTTTTGAATAAAATTTATTTTATTTATTATATATTTAAGGATATTTTTTGGAATGAAAATTAGACTATGTTTTAGTGTAAGAAAGTAGTTTTTTCATGTCCCTGTACCAACATGGGAAAGGGAAATGGTTTTCATGGGAAATGCTTTTCTTGTTAGGCTATTTGAAAGGGAATTTTTAAATATCGCAAAAATTATTCTTCACACACACTTAAAAAATATACCTAATTTGTCCTAATGCATAATGACTATCCTACCCTTCATAATTTCTTTCCACACCCTACCCTAATCAAAACCCTTCCTTCCTCAACGTTGGATCCTCTCAATCCATTACCAAGCTCCGAACCCCTCGTTTGAAGAGTTCTTAACTTCATTTCAACAATGGATAAGTAACTAGCGATTTGGAAGACTTTATGGACGAAAAATTTATTTTTTAACATGTTTTTTAAAAAAAATTTGGATCATGTTCCGTTCGACCTATCAAGGCCAAACAAAACACAGTGTTTGGCCCTGGTAGGCTGAACGGATCCGAACAAAGGGCTTTTATTTGGCCACACCGAATGGAAGTTATATGGGCCAAATGTGAATTTAACATGATTTTTTGTACATGTAGGGTGATGCTTTAACCGAATACAGCATTGTTGGCTTGAATATGTGATGAATTATACAAATAAATTTACAATTTACGAGGTATAATAATTTTTATTGCAATTATTTTTGACTGAGCTATGTGAAATTATCTACTCATATTAAACTATTTAATGTGTAGATATTTAAGAGTAAAGAAGACTTGTATAATTGGTATCCAAAAGCTGGGAGGAGGAATGGATTTGTTGTTGTAATTAAAACATCTGATTCGGGTAGCAATGTTAGAAAACCAAGAATTAAGTTTGGTTGTGAGAGGAGCGGTACCTACATAAGCACAAGTATAAAGGAAAAGGAAATAAAGACCAGGGCTAGTGGCACAAAGAAGTGTGGATGCTCTTTTGCATTAAAGGGAGAAAATTGGACACTGTAGATGATTGGATGTTAATGGTAGTTTGTGAAGTGCATAATCATCCGGCTGCAAAGCATCTCGAGGGGCACTCATATGCTGAAAATTATCTAAGCAGGAGACTTTATTATTAGTAGATATGTCGAAGAGTTTAGTTTGGCAAAGGACATATTGTCCACATTGAAGTAAAGGGATGCCCACAATGTTACGACATGAAGACGATCTACAATGCATATCAGAGGTATAAGGTTGCAGAGAAAGTTGGGAGATCACAAATGCAACATCTTCTAAGTAAATTAGTCGAGGCTAAATACATTGAGTGGCATAGAAATTATAGTAATACTGATGTTGTGCATAACTTGTTTTGGGCATACGCTGGCAGCATAGAATTATTACGTGCATTTTCTTGTGTTTTGATAATGGATTGCACGTACAAGACGAATATATATCGTCTTCCTCTTTAAAGATTTGGGGGTGACATCAACTGACCTCACATTTTCTATTGCTTTTGCATACATGGACTCTGAGCAGAAAGATAACATACATGGGCATTAGAGAGATTGCACAGTGTCATAGATGATGATGTTTTGCCGAGCTGATAGTCATAGATAAGCTATAGGCATCCTCGTTCCATTTTTATCAACAAAGAGTGTGCATCCTAACAGAAATAGCAAATACCCGCACACTATATCCTATGGTGGCTATCTCTATCAGATACAACATGAAAATGACTCTTCAGACACTCTAACCTCACATACTGATCGTGTACTAATAGCATTTCCTGACGGGCATCTACCTGCGACACACTCAACAGCTCAACAAGAGGTCCTTAGCATTCCAATCACTCATCCTATCACATGATAGTGACACGAGGAACCCATGACATTAATTCCTAATATGGCGGTTACGTCATCCAAGGTGATAGTCATCTCGACATAGGAAAGATGGAAGGTGTTCGTCTTGGGCTGCCATTCTTTATGAAGCTCGAGACAAGAATCTTATCGGTGAACCGATAAGAGCAGTGCACTAGTTCTATCAGGTCCGACTGCTCTACTATGCTTTGAACCTCCTATTGATTGCCTTGATGCCCACCATTGCCATTCAGCTACCTTGGCAGCATGGTTCATGCACTTCAGTGGGATCGTTCCTGTAATAAAAATGGATAACATTAATAATTTATATCACAGCATCGTAATGATACATTAAAGAAAATATAATAGAATAATAAACAAACAATACATGTTACCTCCAGATCGAGACTGCTATATGTGTTTTGAAACTAATCAGGATATGGCCTAATAGCTTCATCTTTAACATCCCTAGTTGGCATGTCCTCGTCTACTGCCTCAACTAGGGGCGATGGTACAACAGAAACCTCGGGCTAAGCATGTCTAGCATGGCATTTTCTGGCTGACGCTGTGGGTCTAATCGCAGCATCCATATCTGAAACTGAGTACCAGCATATAGATTGAGTATCAAGATGCAAATCAAGTATTAGTTGTTTCTTCTTTAAAACTAGATTTGCTTCGGAAGGCAAGTTAAGATTTTATAATTTAAATGTTCATGACTATAACTAGAGTCTAGCAACAAATCTAAACTGCAAACCTAATCCAATCTCATCCTGATGCAAACCTGTACATTGAGACCTGAACGATCCATTAAGAGTACAAATTTTTTTAATGAAGCTTACTCAACCTTATCAAATATAATTGGAGGACTGGATCAAAAATCCAAATATATTTTTAATGAAGCTTACTGGTTGAGTGCTGGTCCTCTGTTCGGCCAGATATGAAGCATTAAATTTGTTGCAGTCACAATGAAACTTGAACAAAGGAACATGCAAATTAGTCTTGTTCAAGGTTAAACTTACAGTCGCAAGCTTTGGTGATGGTATAATCAATCATTCTTTTGAAGGAATCAATAATCAATCATTCTTTTGAAGGAATCACTAGAACATGTTGTTGAAACCGTTCCTATTTATCCCTTCTGTTCTCTTTCTTGTAAGCACCAAGTTTGAGCAACATAAACCACAAAACTTTGTACTCCAATTCTAAAATTTTTTGCTGCTTTATTGGCCGAATTAATTGCTTCTTTTATTTTATTAGCATAAGTTATTAGCCACTAGTTTTAATCAAGGACTACTAGAATATGCTTCTTCCCAAAATGAGTTGATTTAGGACCGTTCTGTAGACAGCAGAAAGCACAAAGGAAATGATCCACACAATCTGTGGTGCTTCATTGTGCCTATTTCAAGCTTATGACCATATGTTGCCTCAAGTGATCTGAAGATAATTCTAGTCGATTCACATTTTCTTCACCTACAAAGCTTTATCCAAAGATAGCAACCTGGCATTGCAAAGATAAGTTTGCCCCGCAATATTTCCCTCATCTATCAAAATCACTAGTTTGCACTATTTTGCATACCTGGTATTGCAAAGATAAGTTTGCCCAATGCAGCAAAAATAACATATTCATCATACATACAGGAACCTGATGACGCCTGATCACTTGTCTTGAACATCGGAAGAAGAGAGCCACTTAATCCACGGTCCCACGCTTGATCGGATGGCCTGCAAAAAGTTTCAAGACCAGAGGGGTGCTCCGATGGGGACCCTCCGACGCTCAAGTCAGTAACCGGGGTCACAGCTGAGGGAGAGCTCAGACGAGCTTTAGGAAGAAAAAATGAGTCCTCAGAAAGAGGGGAGTCCCTTTCTGAGTATCAGGGTAGCGAGCATATGAGTTTGTGTACCTTGTTCTTGAGTGGACTTACCCTTTTATAGGGGGTTGACACCTGCACAACAATGTAGAGTTCCGTAAGAAAGGAATGTTCGTGGGGTTTGTGGGGTTGCGTGAATTTGGGCTGGTTGGTGGGTCCTGTCACATCGGAGAGAAAAAAATGACGGTTGGTGAGCTACGTCCCATCAGTTAGTGGGGCTGACAGGTAGTTAGGTCCAGTTCCATCAGCGGCGTGACCTTTGGGTAGTTGGGCCTGGGGATGCCAGGTGGCGCGGGTCAGAAGGACGGCAGCGTGAACAGCTAAGACCGTTCTGGGGCTGACTTGAGACAGCCTTGACCCTCCGGAGGGCGCCGAGGCCGAGCAGGGCTGACTCGGCCGACCTGAAGATGCCAGGGTGGGGCTAACCAGGGAAGGTCGGGGCCGATATGGCCGACTTGAAGATGCCGGGGCCGAGCGGGGCCGACCAGGAAAGGTTGGGGCTGACTTGACCGACTTGGAGATGCCGAAGCCGAGCGGGGCCGACCATGGAAGGTCGGGGCCGACTTGGCCGACTCGGAGATGCGGGGGCCGAGCGGGCCCGACCAGGGAAGGTCGGGGCCAACTTGGCCAACTTGGAGATGCTGGGCCGAGCGGGGCCACCAGGGAAGGTCGGGGCCGACTTGGCCGACTTGGAGATGCTGGGGCAGGGCCGCCTTAAGATTTGATTTTGCCATAATTGCTCTTATGGCTACGTCAGCCACATCAGATGCCCCCCCGCCCCTAAGCGCGAAGGGCCACGCGCTCGCTGCCCTTTGGGCGAGAGGGGCACAAAAATTCAAAAAATGATTGCTCTTTAGGGCGCTTTTAATAGCTTGGTGAGCTGGCGCATCGTCCCGAGGCAGTGTCGCTTCGAAAATCTTCCACAATCATGCGGTAGGTGGGAGTTGACGTTAGCGCCAGATGCCTCGAAGAGGAAGCCTATTGGGGGAATGGAAAAAGGTAAAGGTTATCATTGCTTCTCCATTTTCTATGCCCCGCGATTGGTCGGGGATCACGCTCCTTAGGGTGAATCGAGGCGGTACATCTCGAGCGCAGGCAAGATTTTCGGCGGACAGCTCGTGGTGCAATAGGAGAGCGCCACATGGCGGGGCCCCAATTATCGTCGTTCGGAGATGGGGGTATAAAAGCGCCCCAAGGGCCTGAGGAAAGCTTTTACATTGCCATTGTTTTCTTCCAGCTTTCATTCTCCTGAGTTCTTCTGCGACTTGAGCCCTTTTGTCTTCAAATTTCCTTTGATTTTCAGGTTAGTTTCATCTTTCATTTTCATGGACCATCGTGCCATTAGGAAGGGTAAGAGGCCTGTAGCGGAGTCTTTCCATTCCGATGGCAAAGATCAAACCTCCTTAGCCCGTCAGGTTCCTCGTTCGATGGGCAGAATCGTCATCCGCGATCGACCAACGGTGACCGAGCCTCCATCCACCCCAGCCTTCCCTATTAGGGCAGTTCTTGTGTCCTTCCGCCGTCCGGGACAACCTCTGGTGGTAAGTTCTGATCCAGCAGGTCCGTCCGAAGTGGCCTCAACCATGACCCCCAAAGACGTAGAGGCCATTAAGACTAAGTACATGGTCCCCAGCTTCATCCGATGTCCACGCCGGGGCCCGAAGATAGAGTGACCTCCACCTACCCTGGTTGGGTCGCTCTATACGAGGAGTTCTTTCGGTGTGGACTGCACCTTCCTTTCCACCCTTTTTTCCTGAACCTTTTAAATAAGTATAGATTAGCGCCGGTGCAGTTGACTCTGAATTTGATTCGGATCATTGCGCCTTTGTCATTCTTTGCTACTTTCAGGAGACCCGGCCAGGGTTGTCACTGTTCCGGGCTTTCTACAAGCTTCGCCGCCAAGGTGAGGGGGCCTGGTGGGCTTTCACCGTCAGGCCGGGTAGGGCCTTCCCCTTAGGTCTCCCGTCCAAAATTAGGGGATGAAACCCCGCTTCCTTTTTGCCCATGTCGAGGGGGTGAGGACCGATTGGATGGAACCAGACACTAGCTCCAATGATAATGCCACTGTGGGGGAGAGACATAGGGAACTCTTCACCCAATTATCCAACTGCTAAATCTCTGGCTACAAGGAACTCTTGTCCGAGGAGAACCTGGTAGAAGCTGAGTTGGCCCCGGCGGTTGGTGAGCACGACGTCTGATTCCTTCTGTCTCGATCGAAAAACTGCTATACGCTGTTGCTAACGCTTCTCATTTTTGGATGCAGCGATGAAGTTTTCCGCTAGTGTGTTTGAAGCCGCCTTGAAACAAAAGAGGCCGGTGACTGGGGAAGCATCAAGGCCGGCGAAGAAGGCTCGAGAGGGGAGCGGGCCGGGCTGACCCAAGCTGCTGGAGTCCCCAAGGCTCCAATGCCCGCGGAGAAGCCGGCCGAGGAAATACTGGTTGGAGGAGTGGTCCCGGGGCCGGCCGGGACCAGAGTAGAAGAAGAGATTTCGGTCACTACTGAAGCAGCTGTGGTGATCGTGGATCTTGAAGAGGAAGCCCCTGCCGCCGCTGATGTGCCCGAGGCGGGGCAGGTTACAGTTGCTGTCAGCCCTCCGGCTGCCGCCGAGCCGGAGACGAAGAGGGCTCCCCCAACTGCTGGAGAGAGGGAGCCAGTCGCCAAGAAATCCAATGCCGGGGTGAAGCGACCAGGGAGCAGAGGGATAGGCTGGAGAGCTCATCCCAACGGTTGGTGCACCACCCGACTCGTCCTCGGGTTGAGGGTCCGCAGGAGGGGCCAGCATGGCCGCGCCTAGGCTCAACTCAATGACAGACGCCGGGCAAGCTGCCCGTCTTCTGTCGAGAGTTCGGACTACCGAGTCCGAGGAGGAGACACGGGGATTGAGCCACTCCGCACTTCTGGATATGGTGATGGTTGCCATTGTCCAGGTAATCTTCTGAGTTCTCTCTATTTTCGGATGTGCATTTTGATGCTCCAATCTTTTATAGTTAACATGTTCCCCTTGTTGCAGATGGCCAACGACGCAATCGGCCTTCGTGAGGCGATGGCCCACTCTTCGGACGCACTCACAAAGGCTATGGCGCGGGCCGATAGGTACAAGAAGGAGAGCATGGTGCAGTCCTAGAGCCTTGCTCGACTTCATCAGGAGGCCAAGGTCCGGGAGGAGAACCTGGGCGCCGAATAAGGGAGGCAGAATGCCGGGCCAAAGCCAAGAGTGGCCGGGCATCCGCAGCCGAGGCCAAATTGGAGCTGGTCTCGGATCGGCTAAAGGCCGCCGCGGCACATAATGAAGAGCTGGTCCGCCAGCTTCAATGTGCCGAGAGGAGGCCAGGGCGGCGCGAAATAAGGCTCGGGCTACTGCGAGAGAGCAGCCACCACGGAGAAGGTGGCGGTTCAGGCGGGCCATAGAAGGCTGGGGCTATGGCCTACGCAGACGAGGCCAATGCACGAGTCGAAGAAGCCGAGGGCTGAGCCAGGGAGGCCGAGGTGCAAGCCCATGAGGCCAAGGCCAGGGCACAGCGAGCTGAGGCCGAGCGGGGCAGGCCTCTGCAACTATAAGGCCTCGCCAGAGTTCGCAAAGGAAGTCCTTGAGGCTAGCCTCGATGCTTACGTCAAGGGCTTCGAGATGTGCAAGGTCAAAGTGTCCGCGACCCTCAAGATCGATAGCTCCGAGCTTGAGGAAATCCAACCCGGAGAGTCCGACGAGGGGCCAGCGGAGGAGGAGGATGAGGAGAAACCTGGTCCGGGCGAACCCTGAGGGCCTGTCATCTATTTTTCTTTTTCCTTCATTCTTGTAATCGGCCTCAGGCTAAATTTGTACTTCATTTCCATTGTTAATGAAGAAAACTTTTTGCAAAAATGCCTTTGTGTTTTGCCTCGTCTGTTCCTTCTTTCCTTTGGGAAGAATACTTTATTGTGCAACTAACGATAAGATGGACCCCGTACCTGTTGGTGAGAGGGGACCTTTCTTTTGGGATGTTCCCTAACTCTGAGTGTTGCGCATGTTAATAATGTCGTAGCCGAACCGTTGTGTTAGGTTGGCCAATGTTGAGATGCGTCTTCGAGGTGTAAGCCGGCCGCGTAGGAGGTTACTTAAGATGCCCTGAGCTGTCGCAGGCCATTTGAAGGGAGATTCGTTTGCATTCAATATTCTAAGGACTTAGAACGACCCGAGGGCAACTTAGCGCCGAGATCGGCTTGAAAACGCCAGGGGCCGAGTGGGGCTTGACCGGGGAAGGTCTGGGCCGATTCGGCCTGACCTTGGAGATGTTGAGGCCAGTGGGGCTGACCAGGGTGGTCGGGATTGACTCGGTAGACTTGGAGACCGTGAGGGTTGGTGAGCTCTTTTAGAACCACCTCGGGGGTTTGTGTGCCGCTCAAGGGGTGACTCGGCAGGTATGGAGCCTTTAGGGTCTTAACCGCCTCGGGGGCACCTCTGTGCTAGGGCCGAGTGGTGTTCCGTAGGCTGCGATGCCGACGAGCTCTTTTAGAACCACCTCGGGGGCTTGTGTGCCGCCCAAAGGATGACTCAACCAGGTATGAGCTGTTAGGGACTTGAACCGACTTGGGGGCATCTCCTAACCGGACCAAGTGGTGTTCCGTTAGCCGCGATGCCGGTGAGCTCCTTTTGAACCACCTCGGGGGTTTGTGTGCCGCCCGAGGGGCGACTCGATTGGGTACGGAGCTGTTAGGGACTTGAACCGACTCGGGGGCATCTCCTAGCCGGACCAAGTGGTGTCCCGTTAGCCGCTATGCCGGTGAGCTCCTTTTGAACTGCCTTAGGGGTTTGTGTGCCGCCCGAGGGTGACTCGACCGGGTATGGAGCTGTTAGGGACTTGAACCAACTCGAGGGCATTCTAGTCGGACCGAGTGGTGTCCCATTAGCCGCAATGCCGGTGAGCTCCTTTTGAACCGCCTTGGAGGTTTGTGTGCCGTCCGAGGGGCGACTCGACTAGGTACGAAGCTGTTAGGACTTGAACCAACTCAGGGGCGTCTCCTAGCCGGATTGAGTGGTGTCCGTTAGCCGCGATGCCGGTGAGCTCCTTTTGAACCGTTCGGGGGTTTGTGTGCCGCCCGAGGGGCGACTGACCGGGTACAGAGCTATTAGGGACTTGAACCGACTTGGGGGGCATCTCCTAGCCGGACCGAGTGGTGTCCCGTTAGCCGCGATGCCGGTGAGCTCCTTTTGAACCGCCTGGGGTTTGTGTGCCGCCCGAGGGGCGACTGACCGGGTAGAGCTGTTAGGGATGTGAACCGACTCGGGGGCATCTCCTAGCCAGACCGAGTGGTGTCCCGTTAGCCGCGATGCCGGTGAGCTCCTTTTGAACGCCTCGGGAGTTTGTGTGCCGCCCAAGGGGCGACTCGACCAGGTACAAAGCTGTTAGGGACTTGAACCGACTCGGGGGCATCTCCTAGCCGGACCGAGTGGTGTCCCGTTAGCCGCGATGTCGGTGAGCTCCTTTTGAACCGCCTCAGGGGATTGTGTGCCGCCTGAGGGGCGATTCGACCGGGTATGAAGCTGTTAGGGACTTGAACCGACTCGGGGCGTCTCCTAGTCGGACCGAGTGGTGTCCCGTAGGTTGCAATGCCGACGAGCTCCTTTTGCGAGATCTGGTCCTTGAATGCAAGGGAGAGCAGGCTGTGGCATTGGAAGGGACCCTTTTATTGCTCGTATTCTGGG
This sequence comes from Calamus simplicifolius, assembly GCA_900491605.1. Taxonomy (NCBI): domain Eukaryota; kingdom Viridiplantae; phylum Streptophyta; class Magnoliopsida; order Arecales; family Arecaceae; genus Calamus; species Calamus simplicifolius. The sequence goes on from UESW01003863.1 coordinate 2,396,710, forward strand.
GATACATCATTGATAATATCGGCGAGATTATCCGCATTCCAGGTACGCGGAATGGGTTGTCCATTGAGCTTTCTAGTCTGTATGCCCCCCGGTGGAGTGTCTCGGTGATACGGTAAGGACCCTCCCAGTTGGGGGACAGTTTGCCCCCCTCCGTAGGCTTAGATACCTCAGCCTTTCTTAAAACCAGATCTCCGTGGCGAAAGACCTTGGGACGAACTCGGCGTTGTAGTACTTGGCTGCCCGCTGACGAAAGTCGCCATACGCAGCCTTGCCCGGTCATGTGCTTCGTCGATAAAGTCCAGGTTGGCTCGTATCAATGTGGAATTGTCTTCTCATTGAAGGACTCCACGTGCGGACTGGGCAGTCCGATCTCAACAGGGATGATGGCTTCGGATCCGAAGACGAGACTGAAGGGAGTCTCGCCCGTCGGGGCTCTGGGGTCGTGTGGTAAGCCCATATCACGCTGGGAGCTCCTCCACCCATCGACCCTTTGATCCATCTAGCCGAGTCCTGAGCCCTCTGAGAATGGTGCGGTTCATGACCTCGGCCTCCCCGTTGGTCTGGGGGTGGCCGACAGAGGTGAATCGATGGTGAATGCCTAGCTCGCCACAGAAAGTCTTGAATGCTTCATTGTTGAACTGGCGACCGTTGTCCGTGACGAGGGTGTGTGGTAGGCCAAAGCGGCATATAATCGACTTCCAGAAGAAGGCTTTGACTTTACTCTCGGTGATCTTAGCCAGCGCCTCGACCTCGACCCACTTGGTGAAATAGTCGATGGCTACTAGCAAGAATCTCCGCTGTCCCGAGGCTGGGGGAATGGCCCAAGGATGTCCATTCCCCACTGGGCAAAGGGCCAGGGGCTGAGAGCGGGTTGAGCAGGGTAGACGGTTGATGTTGGATGTGTGTGTGGGCTGGCAACCATCGCACTTCTGAACTAGTTTGGCAGCATCCTCCCTCATGGTAAGCCAGAAGTATCCCTGCCGAAGGGCCTTCTGGGCCAGGGACCTGCCCCCCAGGTGATTTCGCAGATGCCTTCATGGATTTCTCTAAGGATGTAGTCGGCGTCGGCAGGTCCTACACATCTGAGCAGGGGGTAGGAGAATGACCTCCTGTATAGACGTCCGTCTAGGAGGACGAATTTGGAAGCCCTCCACTTGAGCAGCTTGGCTTCATTGCGGTCATCGGGGAGGGTGCCGTCAGTGAGATAGCGGACGTAGGCATCCATCCATGTAGGCTCTTGGGTGAGCGGGAGGACTTCCTCGCCATCTTCTATGCTGGGCCTTTCTAAGTAAATGTAGGCGTCTCTTGCGATGCCGTCGGCGGTGGTAGCCAGGCGGGAAAGATGTCGGCCTTGGCATTCTCACTCCGGGGAATGTAACTGATGCTGAAATAAGCTAACAGAGACCAAGAGCCGAACCTTGCCCAGGTATTGAGTCATAGCAGGGTCACGCGCCTCGTACTCTTTGTTGATTTGTCCGGAGATGAGTTGCGAGTCGGTGAAAGCTCTGAGACGCCTTATTCCAAATTCTTGGGCCAGCCTTAATCCTGCCAGCAGGGCCTCGTACTCAGCTTGGTTATTGGTGGCTTTGAATAGAAACCGCAGGGCGCATTCTGCTTTCTCTCCACCGGTCCGGTGAGAATGAGACCGGCATTGCTTCCTGAGAGTTTGACGCGCCGTCTACATGGAGGATCCAGGTTTCTCCATCATCGCTCGGCTCAGGCTCGTGCGCTCCACGGAAACCTCCCTGGTCTCCTCATCTGCCCAAGTGCACTCGACTAGGAAATCGGCCAGGACTTGGGACTTCAAGGCCGGCCGTGCTTGGAAGGAGAGGTCAAACTCTCTAGCTTGATGGCCCACTTGGCGAGTCGGCCTGAGGTGTCTGGACGAGCCAGGATGGCTCGGAGGGGCTGGTCCGTGAGCACCACAATGGGATGGGCTTGAAAATAAGGGTGGAGACGCCGAGCGGAGACGAGCGAAGATTTTTTCTGTCTTGGAGTACCTGACTTCTGCGTCGTGGAGCACCTTGCTCACGTAATAAACGGGCCTCTGGGTTCCATCAGTCGAGACGCACCAAGACTGAGCTAACGGCCTCCGAAGAAGCAGCTAGGTAGAGGAAGAGACTCTCCCCATCCCTTGGTTTGGATAGGAGCGAGGAGAAGACAGAAATGCCTTCAGGCCATCGAAGGCTTTCTGGCAGTCGTCCGTCCACTCGAAGCTGTTTACTTTCGCAGGGCCTTGAAGAAGGGCAAGCACCTCTCGGCTGATTTGGAGAGGAAACGACTTAAAGCCGCCACCCTCCCGTTAGTCGATGTACTTCCTTCTTGCTGGATGGTGGTCTCATGTCGAGGATGGCGATGATTTTCTCTGGGTTCGCTTCGATCCCCGCTGAGTCACCATAAAACCCAGAACTTGCCTGCCGTGACTCCGAAGGCGCATTTCTTGGGATTCAGCTTGACCTGGAAGCGGCGGAGGTTGCTGAAAGTTTCCTCTAGATCGGAGACATGATCAGAAGCACGGATGCTCTTGGTCAGCATGTCATCCACGTAGACTTCCATGTTCCGACCTAGCTGATCCTGAAACACCCTGTTCATCAATCTTTGATAGGTCGCCCCGCGTTCTTGAGACCGAAGGGCATCACTTTGTAGCAATAAATCCCCTTTTCTGTCACAAAGGATGTGTGCTCTTCATCACTGGGGTCCATCCTTATCTGATTATATCCGGAGAAGGCATCCATGAAGCTGAGGAGCTCGTGGCCGGAGGTGGAATCTACCAGCTGGTCTATCCTTGGCAGGGAAACTGTCTTTCGGACAGCCTTGTTGAGGTCGGTGAAGTCGATGCAAATTCTTCAGCTCCCGTTTGCCTTTTGCACCATGACCAGCATTTGTTAACCTCCTCATCGATGGCCTTTTGTCGCTCGGGAGCGAAGCTCCTCTTCCTCTGGCGGATTGGACGGTGCTTCGGATCGATGTTGAGCTTGTGGGTGATTACTTCTGGAGGGATGCCGGGCATGTCAGACGCTGACCAAGCGAAAACGTCTGAGTTGGCCCGCAAGAAGGTTAGGAGGCGATCACGATCCTCCGGGGGAGGAGTCCGCCGATACGCACGGTCTTCGCCGGATCGTCCCCAAGGGGAAAGGTCAGGAGGTGCTCGGCCGGCTCCCCTCTCCTGTCGGACTCCCTGGGGTCAGGTGCTTCTGGGACCGGCTCGGCCTCCAAGGGGCTTGACGCGTGTGATAGCAGGGCAGAACTGAACCGATCTCGCCTTTCATCTCCCCAACACCCCCGCTAGTAGGGAACTGCACCAGCAGGCGTCGGGTGGAGATAATCGCATCCAATAGATTTAAGCCTGGGCGCCCGAGAATGGCGTTGTATGCCAAGGGGACCCGCACAACCAAGAACTTCATGATCACTGTGCTTTGGCATGGCGGTGTTCCGGCTGTCACAGGCAAAGATATCTCGCCCTCAACCCTTACCGAATCCCCGGTGAATCCGACCAAAGGGGTTGCTACAGGCTGAAGAGAGTCTAGAGATAATCCCATCCGAACAAAAGCGTCATAAGTGAGGATGTCAGCTGAGCTGCCACTATCAACCAATATCCTTTTTACAGGGTGCTTGGCGATCGTCATAGAGACGGCGATGCCTTCATTGTTTACATTCTCAAAATTCACCGGTCCCCCCCGAGAACTACATTACCCGGTGCTCCTCCCCTCTTGGCCGCTTGGATGAGGAAGCCGCTCCCCAAGACACCATTCCAACTGTCCGCTCCGTGGGGGTGTTGTCGACAGCGGCCTGAGCAGGCGGGGGTCCCATGAGTGCCGGCAGCGGTTGTGGCCCTTCTGGACATATTTGCCGAGGTAGCCCCCTGGATGAGCTCCTCAATGGCGCGCTTCAAGCTGAAGCAGCTGTCGGTGTCGTGCCCGTAGTCTCGATGGAATCGGCAATAACGGCTCTTGTCGCGGGGAGGACCTTTCTTCATAGGAGGAGGGCGCTGGAGATAAGGCTCGCCCTCGATTTCCATCAGGATGTGGGATCGAGGGGCGAGGAGAGGCGTGAGCTTGCTCGTCGGGGACGGGGCTTCGACGCCTGTTGTCGGATCGGCGAGGCGGATCGGGCCGCGGTGGCGAGGGGGGACGCTCGGCTCGGGGCGAGCAGGCTTGCGGCTGGAGCTCCTTGATGATTCCGGCGGGTGAGGTCGGCCTCATCCGCGCGGATGTACTTCTGAGCTCGGAGGAGAAGGTCGGAGTAGGAACCCGGGGCTTCTTGTCCAGAGAGAAGGTGAAGCGGGATGGGAGGAGTCCCCGCTTCAGCGCCAGCATTGCCACCCATCGTCGAAGTGGTAAACTTCGAGGGCGGCGGTCTTGAACCGGGACACGAAGTCCCGCAGCGATTCCCTCCTTCTGGCGCACGAGAAGAGGCTGTCCGCGACCCTTGGGATCCGCAGGCATCAAAATGCGCCAGAAAAGCCCTTTCCAGCTCTCGAAAAGAGTCGATGCTGTGGGGGACAGGCGCGAGTGCCAAGCGCGAGCAGCCTTCCGCAGAGTAGCAGGGAAAGCTTTGCAGAGAAGGGCGTCTGAGGCACCCTGAACTTGCATCATGGCCTTGTAGCTCTCGAGGTGGTCGAGAGGATCCATCGTACCATCGTACGGATCTATCTGGGGGAATCAAATCTAGAGGGGACGGGCTCCTCCAGTATCCGGCGAGTATAAGGAGGACGGGTGTCATATTCCTCCTCCGGTTGATTGTTGATCTTCCTGGCGAGCTCGTCTAGTCGCCGGTTGTACTCGTCCAGGCGCTCCTCCGCCTGGCGGTTGATTGTCGGGGCCCTCGAGATGGCTCGGAGGATGAAGAAGAGGAAGATGAAGAAGAAGAGAAGGACGCGAAGATGGGATTTCCGCTTTGGTTCCTCCTGGCGGTGCGGCTCTGGAGGAAACTTGCTCAGGCCACAATCTGGAGATCGCGGCCGCTTGAGGGGCTCACGGCGAGGCTTCCTTGGAGAAGCCCGACGACGGCCTCTCGCTGAGGAGAACCTCCCCTTGCAGACTGTTGACTGGCAGGGAGCGGTCTGATGCTGGGTGGCCACGGACTGCTGCTGCTGAAGTCCGTGGACCATGGCGGTGAGGGTCTGAACTTGCCGAGTGAGGGTTGCCAGCTGCTCCGCAGCCGGGGCAGCCGTCTCCGGTTGAGGGGAAGCAACGGAGGATCAGCGGCAGGAGGTTGGTCTCCTGCTGCCTAGCTGGGGAAGATGCCCCCAGGGTGACTGACTGAAGCATCCTGAGCTCGTGTCATCACCATTGTTGGGAGAGGGAGAGAAAAGAGAAGTATACTGTAGGGTTTGGGCCTTCTTTGCTTTCCCCCCTTCCTGGCGCGCCAATCTGATGACGCCTGATCACTGGTCTTGAACGTCGGGAGAAGAGAGCTGCTTAATCCATGGTCCCACGCCTGATCGGATGGCCTGCAAAAAGTCCCAAGACCGGAGGGGTGCTCCGGTGGGGACCCTCCGACGCTCAAGTCAGTAACCGGGGTCACAGCTGAGGGAGAGCTCAGACGAGCTCTGGAGAAAAAATGAGTCCTCAGAAAGAGGGGAGTCCCTTTCTGAGTATCAGGTAGCGAGCATATGAGTTTGCGTACCTTATTCCTGAGTGGACTTACCCTTTTATAGGGGGTTGACACCTGCACAACCACGTGGAGTTCCGTAAGAAAGGAATGTCCGTGGGGTTTGTGGGGTTGCGTGAATTTGGGCTGGTTGGTGGGTCCTGTCCCATCGGAGAGGGAAAAATGGCGGTTGGTGAGCTACGTCCCATCAGTCAGTGGGGCTGATAGGTAGTTAGGTCCAGTCCCATCAGTGGCGTGACCTGTGGGTAGTTGGGCCTGGGATGCCAGGCGGCGCGGGTCAGAAGGACGGCGGCGTGAATAGCCAGGACCATTTTGGGGCCGACTTGAGACAGCCTTGACCCTCGGAGGGCGCCAAGGCCGAGCAGGGCTGACTCGGCCGACCTAAAGATGCCAGGGGGCCGACCAGGGAAGGTCGGGGCTCGGCCGACTTGGAGATGCCGGGCCGAGCGGGGCCGACCAGGGAAGGTCGGGGCCGACTTGGCCGACTTGGAGATGCCGGGGGAGCGGGCCGACCAGGGAAGGTCGGGGCCGACTTGGAGATGCCGGGGCGAGCGGGGCCGACCAGGGAAGGTTGGGGCCGACTTGGCCGACTCAAAATGCGGGGCCGAGCGGGGCCGACCAGGGAAGGTCGGGGCCGACTTGGCCGACTCGGAGATGCCGGGGCCGAGCGGGGCCAACCAGGGAAGGTCGGGGCCGACTTGGCCGACTCGGAGATGCCGGGGCCGAGCGGGGCCAACCAGGGAAGGTCGGGCCGACTTGGCCGACTTGGAGATGCTGGGGCCGAGCGGGGCCGACCAGGGAAGATCGGGGACTTGGCCGACTTGGAGATGCCAGGGCCGAGCGGGGCTGACCAGGGAAGGTCGGGGCCGACTTGGCCGACTCGGAGATACCGGGACCGAGCGGGGCCGACTTGGCCGACTCGGAGATGCCGGGGCCGAGCGGGACCGACTTGGCCGACTTAAAGATGCCGGGGCAGGGCCGCCTTAAGATTTGATTTTGCCATAATTGCCCTCGTGGCTACGTCAGCCACATCAGAACCTTACCATAATAATTAGTTTTGCACTAGAAAGTTAACATAAGAATCAGACTGAACAATAATCATTGTCATATGAACTATAAATGTAACTGAAATCCTAGTCTTCGGTATTCAAATTATCTCCTCCACAAATAAATATTAAAAATATGGAGCAATTTATGTATACAGACAAACTCAAAGCACTGAAAAACNCGACCAGAGAAGGTCGGGACTTGACCGACTCGGAGATGCCGGGGCAGGGCCGCCTTAAGATTTTGATTTTGCCATAATTGCCCTCGTGGCTACGTCAGCCACATCAGATGCCCCCCGCCCTTGAGCGCGAAGGGCCACGCGCCCGCTGCCCTTTGGGCGAGAGGGGCACAAAAATTCAAAAAATGATTGCTCTTTAGTGCGCTTTTAATAGCTTGGTGAGCTGGCGCATCGTCCCGAGGCAGTGTCGCTTCGAAAATCTTCCACAATCATGCGGTAGGTGGGAGCTGACGTTAGCGTCGGACGCCTCGAAGAGGAAGTCTATTGGGGAATGGAAAAAGGTAAAGGTTATCATTGCTTCTCGTTTTCTATGCCCCGCGATTGGTCGGGGATCAGCTCCTTGGGGCGAATTGAGGCAGCATGTCTCGGGCGCAGGCAAGATTTCGGCGGACAGCTTGTAGCGCAATAGGAGAGCACCACGTGGCGAGGCCTCGATTATTGTCGTTCGGAGATGGGGGTATAAAAGCGCCCCAAGGGCCTGAGGAAAGCTTTTACATTGCCATTTTTCTTCCAGCTTTCTTCTCCTGAGTTCTTCTGCGACTTGAGCCCTTTTGTCTTCAAATTCCCTTTGATTTCCAGGTTAGTTTCATCTTTCATTTCATCCATGGACCGTCGTGCCATTAGGGAGGGTAAGAGGCCTGTAGTTGAATCTTCCCATTCCGATAGTGAAGATCAAACCTCCTTAGCCCGTCAGGTTCCTCGTCCGGTGGGCGGAATCGTCATCCGCGATCAACCAATGTGATCGGCCTCCTTCCACCCCAACCTCCCCTGTTAGGGCAATTCCTGTGTCCTCCCCCCGTCCGGGACAACCTCTGGCAGTGAGTTCTGATCCAGCAGGTCCGTCCGGAGTGGCCTCAACCGTGACCCCCAAAGACGTAGAGGCCATTAGGGCTAAGTATATGGTCCCCAGCTTCATCCGCCTATTCGCGCCGGGGCCCGAAGATAGAGTGACCTTCACCTACCCTGGTCGGGTCGCTCTATACGAGGAGTTCTTCCAGTGTGAACTGTGCCTTCCTTTCCACCCTTTCTTCCTGAACCTTTTAGATAGGTATAGATTAGCGCCGGCATAGTTGACTCCGAATTCAATTCGGATCATCTGCGCCTTTGTCATTCTTTGCTACTTTCAGGAGGCCCGGCCAGAGTTGTCACTGTTCCGGGCTTTCTACAAGCTCCGCCGCCAAGTGAGGGGGCCTAGTGGGCTTTCACCGCTAGGCCGGGTAGGGCCTTCCCCTTAGGTCTCCTATCCAAGATTAGGGGATAGAAACCCCGCTTCCTTTTTGCCCATATCGAGGGGTGAGGACCGATTGGATGGAGCCGAACACTAGCTCCAATGATAATGCCACCGTGGGGGAGAGAGATAGGGAACTCTTCACCCAATTGTCCAACTGCCAAATCCCTTGCTACAAGGAACTCCTGTTCGAGGAGAACCTGGTAGAAGCCGAGTTGGCCCCGTGTTGGTGAGCACGACGTCTGATTCCTTCTGTTTCGATCAGAAAACTGCTATACACTGTTGCTAATGCTTCTCGTTTTTGGATGCGGCGATGAAGTTTTCCGCCGGTGCATTTGAAGCCGCCTTGAAGCAAAACAGGCCGGTGACTGGGGAAGCATCAAGGCCGGCGAAGAAGGCCCGAAGAGGGGAGCAGACCGGGCCGACCCAAGCCGCTGGAGTCCCCAAGGCTCCAACACCCGTGGAGAAGCCGGCCGAGGAAATGCCGGTTGGAGGAGTGGTCCCGGGGCCGGCCGGGACCGGAGTAGAAGAAGGAGAGATTCCGGTCACTACTGAAGCAGCCATGGTGATCATGGATCTTGAAGAGGAAGCCCCTGCCGCCGCTGATGTGCCCGAGGTGGGGCAGGTTACAGTTGCTGTCAGCCCTCCAGCTGCTGCCGAGCCGGAGATGGAGAGGGCTCCTCCAACTGCCAGAGAGAGGGAGCCAGTCGCCAAGAAATACAATGCTGGGGCGGAGGAGACCAGGGAGCAGAGGGATGGGCCGGAGAGCTCATCCCAATGGTTGGTGCACCACCAACTCATCCTCGGGTTGAGGGTCCGCAGGAGGGCCGGCGCGGCCGATGCCTAGGCTTAACTCAATGACGGACGTCGGGGAAGCCGCATGTCTTCTGTCGAGAGTTCGGACTGCCGAGTCGAGGAGGAGACGCGGGGATTGAGCCACTCCGCGCTTCTGGATATGGTTATGGTTGCCGTTGTCCAGGTAATCTTCTGAGTTCTCTCTGTTTTCGGACGCGCCTTTTGATGCTCCAATCTCTTAGAGTTAACATGTTCCCCTTGCTGCAGATGGCCAACGGAGCAATCGGCCTTCGTGAGGCGATGGCCCACTCTTTGAATGCACTCACAAAGGCTATAGCGCAGGCCGACAGGTACAAGAAGGAGAGCATGGCACTGTCCTAGAGCCTTGCTCGACTTCATTAGGAGGCCAAGGCCCGGGAGGAGAACCTGGGCGGCCGAATAAGGGAGGCGGAATACCGGGCCGAAGCCGAGAGTGGCCGGACATCCGCAGCCGAGGCCAAATTGGAGCTGGTCTCGGATCAGCTGAAGGCCGCCACGGCACAAAATGAAGAGCTGGTCCGCCAGCTTCGATGCGCCGAGGAGGAGGCCAGGGCGCGAAATGAGGCTCGGGCTGCCGTGGAGAGAGCAGCCGCCGCGGAGAAGGCGGCGGTTGAGGCGGGCCACGAGAAGGCTGGGGCTGTGGCCTATGCAGACGAGGCCAACGCACGAGCCGAAGAAGCCGACGGCCGAGCCAGGGAGGCTGGGGCGCAAGCCCAGGAGGCCAAGGCCAGGGCACAGAGCTGAGGCTGAGGTGGGGCAGGTTGTCTGCAACTATAAGGCCTCACCGGAGTTCGTAAAGGAAGTCCTTGAGGCTAGCCTCGAGATGTGCAAGGTCAAAGTATCTGCGACCCTCAAGATCGATAGTTCCAAGCTTGAGGAAATCCAGCCCGGGGAGTCCGACGAGGGGCCAGCGGAGGAGGAGGATGAGGAGAAGCCTGGTCTGGGCGAACCCTGAGGGCCTGTCGTCTGTTTTTCTTTTTCCTTCATTTTTGTAATTGGCCTCAGGCCGAATTTGTACTTCATTTCCATTGTTAATGAAAAAGAGCTTTTTGCAAAAATGCCTTTGTGTTTTGCCTCGTATGTTCCTTCTTTCCTTTGGGAAGAATACTTTATTATGCGACTAACGATAAGACGACCCCGTACCTATTGGTGAGAGGGGACCTTTCTTTTGGAATGTTCCCCAACTCTGAGTGTTGCGCATGTTGATACTGCCATGGCCGAACCTTTGTATTAGGTTGGCCAATGTTGAGATGCGTCTTCGAGGTGTAAGCCGGTCGCGTAGGAGGTTACTTAAGATGCCCTGACCTGTCGTAGGCCGTTTGAAGGGAGATTCGTCTGCGTTCAAATATTCTAAGGACTTAGAATGACCCGAGGGCAACTTAGCACTGAGATCGGCTTGAAAACGCCGGGGGCCGAGTGGGGCTTGATCGGGGAAGTTCTAGGCCGATTCAGCTTGACCTTGGAGATGTTGAGGTCGAGTGGGGCCGACCAGGGGTGGTCGGGGCCGACTCGGCAGACTTGGAGACCGTAAGGGTCGGCGAGCTCTTTTAGAACTACCTCAGGAGTTTGTGTGCCGCCCGAGGGCGACTCAGCAGGTACGGAGCCTTTAGGGTCTTAACCGCCTCGGGGGCACCTTTGTGCCAGGGCCGAGTGGTGTCCCATAGGCTGCGATGCCGGCGAGCTCTTTTAGAACCACCTCGAGGGTTTGTGTGCCGCTCGAGGGGCGACTCGACCAGGTATGGAGCTGTTAGGGACTTGAACCGACTTGAAGGCGTCTCCTAGCCGGACCGAGTGGTGTCCTGTTAGCCGCGATGCCGGTAGCTCCTTTAGAACCGCCTGGGGTTTGTGTGCTGCCCGAGGGCGACTCGATCGGGTACGGAGATGTTAGGGACTTGAACCGACTCGAGGGCGTCTCCTAGCCAGATCGAGTGGTGTCCCGTTAGCCGCGATGCCGGTGAGCTCCTTTAGAACCGCCTCGGGGGTTTCTATGCCGCCCGAGGGGCGACTTGACTGGGTACGGAGTTGTTAGGGACTTGAACCAACTCGGGGGCATCTCCTAGCCGGACTGAGTGGTGTCCCATTAGCCGCGATGCCAGTGAGTTCCTTTAGAACCACCTCGGGAGTTTGTGTGCCGCCCGAAGGGCGACTCGATCGGGTACGGAGCTGTTAGGGACTTGAATCGACTCGGGGGCATCTCCTAGCCGGACCGAGTGGTGTCCCGTTAGCCACGATTCTGGTGAGCTCCTTTAGAACCACCTCGGGGGTTTGTGTGCCGCCCGAGGGGTGACTCGACCGGGTATGGAGCTGTTAGGGACTTGAACCGACTCGGAGGCATTTCCTAGCCGGACTGAGTGGTGTCCCGTTAGCCGCAATGCCGGTGAGCTCCTTTTGCGAGATCTGGTCCTTGAATGCAAGGGAGAGTAGGTGTGTGGCGTTGGAAGGGACCCTTTTATTGCTCGTCTTCTGGGGGATACATCATTGATAATATCGGCAGAGATTATCCGCGTTCCAGGTACATGAAATTGGTTGTCCGTTGAGCTCTTCTAGTCTGTATGCCCCCGATGGAGTGTCTTGGCGATACGGTAAGGACCCTTCCAGTTGGGGGACAGTTTGTCCCCCTCCGTAGGCTTAGATACCTCAGCCTTTCTTAAAACCAGATCTCCGTGGCGAAAGACCTTGGGACGAACTCGGGCGTTGTAGTACTTGACTGCCCGCTGACGGAAAGTCGCCATACGCAGCCTTGCCCGGTCATGTGCTTCGTCGATAAAGTTCAGGTTGGCTCATATCAATGTGAAATTGTCCTCCTCGTTGAAGGACTCCATGCGCGGACTGGGCAGTCCGATCTCAACAGGGATGACAGCTTCGGATCTGAAGACGAGACTGAAGGGAGTCTCGACCGTTGGGGCTCTGGGGGTCGTGTGGTAAGCCCATATCACGCTGGGGAGCTCCTCTACCCATCGACCCTTCGATCCATCTAGCCGAGTCCTGAGCCCTCTGAGAATGGTGCGGTTCATGACCTCGGCCTCCCTGTTGGTTTGGGGGTGGCTGACAAAGGTGAATCGATGGTGAATGCCTAGCTCGCCACAGAAAGTCTTGAATGCTTCATTGTTGAACTGGCAACCGTTGTCCGTGATGAGGGTGTGTGGTAGGCCAAAGCGGCATATAATCGACTTCCAGAAGAAGGCTTTGACTTTACTCTCGGTGATCTTAGCCAGCGCCTCGACCTCGACCCACTTGGTGAAATAGTCGATGGCTACTAGTAAGAATCTCCGCTGTCCCGAGGCTGGGGGGAATGGCCCAAGGATGTCCATTCCCCACTGGGCGAAGGGCTAGGGAGCTAAGAGCGGGTTGAGCAGGGTAGACGGTTGATGTTGGATGTGTGCGTGGTGTTGGCAACCATCGCACTTCTGAACTAGTTTGGCAGCGTCCTCCCTCATGGTAAGCCAGAAGTATCCTTGCTGAAGGGCCTTCTGGGCCAGGGACCTACCCCCCAGGTGATTTCCGCAGATGCCTTCATGGATTTCTCTAAGGATGTAGTCGGCGTCGGCAGGTCCTACACATCTGAGCAGGGGGTTGGAGAATGACCTCATGTATAGACGTTCGTCTAGGAGGACGAATTTGGAAGCCCTCCACTTAAGCAGCTTGGCTTCATTGCGGTCATCGGGAAGGGTGCCGTTAGTGAGATAGTGGACGTAGACATCCATCCATGTAGGCTCTTGGGTGAGCGGGAGGACTTCCTCGCCATCTTCTATGCTGGGCCTTTCTAAGTACTCAATGTAGGCGTCTCTTGCGATGCCGTCAGCGGTGGTAGCCAGGCGGAAAAGAATGTCGGCCTTGGCATTCTCACTCCGGGGAATGTAACTGATGTTGAAATAAGCTAACGGAGAGACCAAGAGCCGAACCTTGCCCAGGTATTGAGTCATAGCAGGGTCACGCGCCTCGTACTCTCCGTTGATTTGTCTGGAGACGAGTTGCGAGTCGGTGAAAGCTATGAGACACCTTATTCCAAATTCTTGGGCCAGCCTTAATCCTGCCAGTAGGGCCTCGTACTCAGTTTGGTTATTAGTGGCTTTGAATAGAAACCGCAGGGCGCATTCTGCTTTCTCTCCACCCGGTCCGGTGAGAATGAGACCGGCACCACTTTCCTGAGAGTTTGACGTGCCGTCTACATGGAGGATCCAGGTTTCTCCACCATCACTCGGCTCAGGCTTGTGCCGCTCCACGGAAACCTCCCTGGTCTCCTCATCTGCCCAAGTGCACTCGACTAGGAAATCGGCCAGGACTTGGGACTTCAAGGCCGACCGTGCTTGGAAGGAGAGGTCAAACTCTCCTAGCTTGATGGCCCACTTGGCGAGTCGGCCTGAGGTGTCTGGACGAGCCAGGATGGCTCGGCGGGGCTGGTCCGTGAGCACCACAATGAGATGGGCTTAAAAATAAAGGCGGAGACGCCGAGCGGAGACGATCAGAGCGAAGATGATTTTTTCTGTCTTAGAGTACCTGACTTCTACGTCGTGGAGCACCTTGCTTACGTAATAAATGGGCTTCTGGGTTCCATCAGCGTCGAGACGCACCAAGACTAAGCTAACGGCCTCCGAAGAAGCAGCTAGGTAGAGGAAGAGACTCTCCCCATCCCTTGGTTTGGATAGGAGCGGAGGAGAAGACCGAAATGCCTTTAGGCCATCGAAGGCTTTCTAGCAGTCATCCATCCACTCGAAGCTGTTTACTTTCCGCAGGGCCTTGAAGAAGGGAAAGCACCTCTCGACTGATTTGGAGAGGAAATAACTTAAAGCCACCACCCTCCCCATTAGTCGTTGTACTTCCTTCTTGCTAGATGGTGGTCTCATGTCGAGGATAGTGCTGATTTTCTCTGGGTTTTCTTCGATCCCCCGCTGAGTCACCATAAAACCCAGGAACTTGCCCGCCGTGACTCCGAAGGCGCATTTCTTGGGATTCAGCTTGACCTGGAAGCGGCGGAGGTTGCTGAAAGTTTCCTCTAGATCGGAGACATGATCAGAAGCTCGGATGCTCTTGGTCATCATGTCATCCACGTAGACTTCCATGTTTCGACCTAGCTGATCCTGAAACACCCTGTTCATCAATCTTTGATAGGTCGCCCCCACATCCTTAAGACTGAAGGGCATCACTTTGTAGCAATAAATCCCCTTTTCTGTCACAAAGGATGTGTGCTCTTCATCACTGGGGTCCATCCTTATCTGATTATATCCGGAGAAGGCGTCCATAAAACTGAGGAGCTCATGGCCGGAGATGGAATCTACTAGCTGGTCTATCCTTGGCAGGGGGAAACTGTCTTTCGGATACGCCTTGTTGAGGTCGGTGAAGTCGATGCAAATTCTTCAGCTCCTATTTGCCTTTCGCACCATGACCACGTTGGCCAACCAGCTAGGGTAATGGCCTCTTGGATGTGGCCGGCACTGAGCAGTTTGTTAACCTCCTCATCGATGGCCTTTTGTCGCTTGGGAGCGAAGCTCCTCTTCCTCTGGCGGATTGGACGGTGCTTCGGATCGATGTTAAGCTTGTGGGTGATTACTTCTGGAGGGATGCTGGGCATGTCAGACGCTGACCAAGCAAAAATGTCTGAGTTGGCCCGCAAGAAGGTTAGGAGGCGATCATGATCCTCCGGGGGGAGGAGTCCGCCAATACGCACGGTCTTCGCCGGATCGTCCCCAAGGGGAAAGGTCAGGAGGTGCTTGGCCAGCTACCCTCTCCTGTCTCCCTAGGGTCAGGTGCTTCTGGGACCAGCTCGGCCTCCAAGGGGCTTAACACCGTGTGATAACAGGGCAGAACTGAACCGATCTTGCCTTTTATCTCCACAACACCTCCGCTAGTAGGGAACTGCACTAGCAGGCGTCGGGTGGAGATAATCGCATCCAATAGATTTAAGCTTGGGCGCCCAAGAATGGCGTTGTATGCCAAGGGAACCCGCATAACAAAGAACTTCATGATCAATGTGCTTTGGCATGGCGGTGTTCCAGCTATCATAGAGACGACGATGCCTTCATTGTTAACATTCTCAAAATTCACCGGTCCCCCCCCCCGAGAACTACATTACCCGGTGCGTCCTCCCCTCTTGGCCGCTTGGATGAGGAAACCGCTCCCCAAGACACCATTCTAACTATCCTCTCCGTGGGGGTGTTGTCGACAGCAGCCTGAGCAGGCGGGGGTCCCATGAGTGCTGGCAGCGGTTATGGCCCCTTCTGGACATATTTGCCGAGGTAGCCCCTCTGGATGAGCTCCTCAATGGCGTGCTTCAAGCTGAAGCAGCTGTCGGTATCGTGCCCGTAGTCTCGATGGAATCAGCAATAACTGCTCTTGTCGCGGGAGGACCTTTCTTCATAGGAGGACGGCGTTGGAGATAAGGCTCGCCCTCGATTTCCATCAGGATGTAGGATCGAGGGGCGAGGAGAGGCGTGAGCTTGCTCTCGTCAGGGACGGGGCTTCGACGCCTGTTGTCGGATCGACAAGGCGGATCAGGCCGCAGGTGGCGAGGGGGGACGCTCGGCTAAGGGCGAGCAGGCTTGCGGCTAGAGCTCCTTGATGATTCCCAGCGGGTGAGGTCGGCCTCATCCGCACGGATGTACTTTGGAGCTCGGAGTAGAAGGTCGGAGTAGGAACCCGGGGGCTTCTATCTAGAGAGAAGGTGAAGCGGGATGGGAGGAGTCCCCGCTTCAGTGCCAGCGTTGCCACCGCATCGTCGAGGTGGTAGACTTCAAGGGCGGCGGTTTTGAACCGGGACACAAAGTTCCGCAGCGGCTCTCCCTCCTTTTGGCGTACGGAGAAGA
Organism: Calamus simplicifolius; assembly: GCA_900491605.1. Lineage (NCBI taxonomy): Eukaryota > Viridiplantae > Streptophyta > Magnoliopsida > Arecales > Arecaceae > Calamus > Calamus simplicifolius. The sequence goes on from UESW01003863.1 coordinate 2,412,470, forward strand.
GGCTGTCCGCGACCCTCGGGATTCGCCGGCAAGCATCAAAATGTGCCAGAAAGGCCTTTTCCAGCTCCTGAAAGGAGTCGATGCTGTGGAGGATATGCGCGAGTGTCAAGCGCGAGCAGTCTTCCATAGAGTAGCAGGGAAAGCCTTGCAAAGAAGGGCGTCTGATGCACCCTGAACTTGCATCATGGATTTGTAGCTCTCGAGGTGGTCGAGAGGATCCGTCGTACCATCGTACGAATCTATCTTGGGGAATCAAAATTTGGAGGGGACGGGCTCTTCTAGTATCCGACGAGTATAAGGAGGATGGGGTCATATTCCTCCTTCGGTTGGTTGTTGATCTTCCTGGCGAGCTTGTCTAGTCGCCGGTTGTACTCGTCCAGGCGCTCCTCCGCCTGGCAGTTGATTGTCGAGGCCCTCCGAGATGGCTCAGAGGATGAAGAAGAGGAAGATGAAGAAGAAGGAAAAGGACGTGGAAGATGGGATTTCCGCTTTGGTTCCTTCTGGCGGTGCGGCTCTGGAGGAAACTTGCTCGGGACACAATCTGGAGATCACGGCCGCTTGAGGGGCTCACGGCAAGGCTTCCTTGGAGAAGCACGGTGACGACCAGCCTCTTGTTGAGGAGAACCTCCCCTTGCAGAATGTTGACTGGTAGAGGGAGCGATCTGATGCTGGGTGGCCACAGACTGCTGCTGCTAAAGTCCGTGGACCATGGCGGTGAGGATCTGGACTTGTCGAGTGAGGGTTGCCAGCTGCTCCGCAGCCGGGGCAGCCATCTTCGGTTGAGGGGAAGCAACGGGAGTATCAGCGGCAAGGAGGTTGGTCTCCTTCTGCTTAGCCGGGGGAAGATGCCCCACAGGGTGACTGACTGAAGCATCCTGTGCTCGTGTCATCACCATTGTTGAGAGAGGGAGAGAAAGAGAAGTATACTATAGGGTTTGGGCCTTCTTTGCTTTCCACCCCCCTTCCTGGCACGCCAATCTGATGATGCCTGATCACTGGTCTTGAACGTCGGGAGAAGAGAGCTACTTAATCCACGGTCCCATGCCTGATCGAATGGCCTACAAAAAGTCTCAAGACCGGAGGGGTGCTCCGGTGGGGACCCTCAGACGCTCAAGTTAGTAACCGGGATCATAGCTGAGGGAGAGCTCAGACAAGCTCTGGGGAGAAAAATGAGTCCTCAAAAAAAGGGGAGTCCCTTTCTGAGTATCAGGGTAGCGGGCATATGAGTTTGCGTACCTTATTTCTGAGTGGACTTACCCTTTTATAGGGGGTTGACACCTGCACAACCACATGGAGTTCCGTAAGAAAGGAATGTCCGCGGGGTTTGTGGGGTTGCGTGAATTTGGGCTGGTTGGTGGGTCCTGTCCCATCGAAGAGGGAAAAACGGCGGTTGGTGAGCTACGTCCCATCAGTCAGTGGGGCTGACAAGTAGTTAGGTCCAGTCCCATCAGCGGCGTGACCTGTGAGTAGTTGGGCTTGGGGATGCCAGGCGGCGCGGGTCAGAAGGACGGCGGCGTGAACAGCCAGGACCGTTCTGGGGCCGACTTGAGATGGCCTTGACCCTCCAGAGGGCGCCGAGGCCGAGCAGGGCCGACTCGGCCGACTTGAAGATGCCGGGGTAGGGTCGACCAGAGAAGGTCGGGGCCGACTCGGCCAACTTGGAGATGTTAGGGCCAAGCAGGGCCGACCAGGGAAGGTCGGAGGTTGACTTGGCCGACTTGGAGATGTAGCGGGGCAGACCAGGGAAGGTCGGGGCTGACTTAGCCGACTCGGAGATGCTGGAGCGGGGCCTCCTTAAGATTTTGATTTTGCTATAATTGCCCTCGTGGCTACATCAGCCACGTCAACAACCATGGAGAAGAGGACCATGAAATCTCTACTTCAAATAAAATCCTTTCTAAGAACCATTTTGTCTCTCTCTCTCTCTCTATAATCTCACTTTTCCTCTCTCTAAAACCTTTACTTTAAATGAAATCGTTCCTAAAAATTTTTCATTCAAACACAACCTGATTGCTCCGGTTGGACATGAATTTTTAAGGCACAATCTTTTCTTTTAATCATAGTCGAACATACCATAAAAATGCTCAGATTATATAAAAATGAAAGTTCCCATGGATGAGGCGTAATGAACTCTCAACCACTCGCATGCTATCGTTATCAGAATCTAATTCAATGGACTTTTCTTGGGAATAAATAAAATGCAATGCACCAGCTTGACGTGGCATCTCCTTAATCAACCATGCAATGTTTCCTTGATCAACGGATGTTGCGTCTTAATCTGCTCGCTTTCAATTTGGATGACGAGGACGAGAGAACATGACGAAGTCAACACCAACTTCAGAACATAAAGAAAGTAGCGTGAATATTATTCACCTCCGTGCCCAGCCCTTGCGCTAATTTTGACGGTTTATAAAACACATCATACGTACGCGCAGACAAGCACAACTTTTGCACTTAAAAAATAAAAAAAAAAAGTTTTCCTTGGAGAAGTCGTGGAGGACACCTTCAACCTCTACTTTACTTTGGAATTTAGGATAGGATGTAATAGGAGCCCATTTTGGGCAGACGTAGTTCACACGTGGCTCACGAACTTAGTTTAGTCATTCAATGCACACTATTATAGCCAATTGTTTTGAAAATTGGATCGTAACGAATCTACTTAATATTTGAATCATGAGTTAATCGGTTTGATTGAATAAATTAATTTGATCGGACTGAATAATATTATAATTACTTTTTAATTTAATAATATAAAAAATAATAAAATATAAATTTTAATTCAAATAATTTTTTAAAAAAATCAAAAAATCAGATTGGACCGATTCAAAACCCGTGCAGTTCAATAGATTTTTTTGATTTTCATCGGACCTTATAAAAGTTAACTTTAATAATAAAATCAGATCGGATTGATGATCGATTCTAATTAGACTGATTCGATCGGCTAGTCCAGTCCAATTTTTAAAACACTGATTATAGCCCTTGCCTATATTACATGATTGATATGATTTATAAGCCACGTGATAGATTAAATCTATTTAAAAATAACTTTAATATCATTATTTTGGTTGAGGATCCAAAGGTTGCTTATGAAGCTAGAGATTATATTGGGTGAATCCTATTTAGCTTCATTGCTTAATATGTTAGTTAATTGGGATCCTTCCAAATATCGCTATACTTGGGCTTGAGTGGATATGAGGATAAATTCTGGTTTGGATTTAGGTTAACCATGAGACAAGATTACGTGTCCCACGTCCTAGTTTTATATGATCGATGGAGTACTGCGCCAACCAATAGAAAACGTAAAAGGCTGAGTTGGGCAGGCATGGAGTCAATGTAACACGGATTTGACTCAAACATTGTATCATGACATCGAGCCATGCTTGATCCACATATATTACTGGTTGAAATGAGTTAGGTCTGATTTTGGGCACTCGGTATTTTGGAACCAAATTTAACCATATATGGACTGCATTACTCTAGGTAGCCTAAGTTGGAATAAGAAAAAGTCTTTGTACACCGCCTTCAATGTAGCAAATCCTACACCGTCCCTTCTTATTGATCCACATGGATCCCACATGGCCTGACGCTGCGGGACAGAATAGTAGTGATACGATGTTACGTTTTGATCGTGACGTCCATTAAAAGCGCTTCTGCAGTATGTGCACGTAAGGTAAAGGACTATATTGCCTTTCAAAAGAGACCTTGAAAAGGACAACTGGGCTCTTCTTCTTGTTCTTTTTTCGAAGGTAGGCGGGTGTTGTTTCTTCTATTCTGGGTATCATTTCTTCTACTTATTGACACACTTACGATACTCCAGTTGAAATATGAAGACACCCTAGTTACAGAGCTACGACATCCGTTCTTGAACGGATATGTTTGACGACATAAGAGAAGAAAATCGCTCGAGAAAAGATTTATGATACCCTCCAGATTTAATTTTAAGACACCCTAGCTACAAACTTACGACACCCGGGCTTAAAATGGACGTTGCAGAAAAGCCTCGCGATACCCCAGAAGAAAATCGGCCAAAAATTGGATTACGACACCCAGTTAAAATATGAAAGCACCTAATTATAGAGCTACGATACCCGTTCTTGAATGGATATGCTTGATGACATAACAGGAGGAAATCACCCTACGATATCCCAGATTTATGACTAAGACACCTTAGTTACAAAGCTACGACACCCATGCTTAAATGGACGTTGGAGAAAAGCCTCGCGACACCCTAGGAGAAAATCGGCTAAAAATCGTTTACGATACCTCAGTTGAAATATGAAGACACACTAATTATAGAGCTACGATGTTCGTGCTTGAACGGATATGCTTGACAACATAACAGAAGGAAATCGCTCGAGAAAAGATGTACGACACCTCAGATTTAACTTTTAGACATCCTATTTACAAATTTACGACACCCGAGCTTAAAATGGATGCTAGAGAAAAGCCTCGCAACACTTCAAGAGGAAATCGGTCGAAAATCGTTTACGATACTCCAGTTGAAATATGAAGACACCCTAGTTACAGAGCTACGATATCCGTGCTTGAACGGATATGCTTGACGATATAACAGGAGGAAATCGCTCGAGAAAAGATCTACGACACCCCAGATTTAATTTTAAGACACCCTAGTTACAAACTTACGACACCCGAGCTTAAAACGAATGTTAGAGAAAAGCCTCGTGACACTACAGGAGAAAATCAGCCGAAAATCATTTACGACACCCTAGTTAAAATATGAAGACACCCTAGTTATAGAGCTATGACACCCGTGTTTGAATGGATATGCTTGACGACATAATAGAAGAAAATTGCTCGAGAAAGGATCTACGACATCCCAGATTTATTTTTAAGACACCATAGTTACAAACTTACGACACTCGGGCTTAAAATGAATGCTGGAAAATGTCTCACAACACCCTAGAAGGAAATCGGCCAAAAATCGTTTATGATACCCTAGTTGAAATATGAACACCCTAGTTATAGAGCTACGATACCCATGCTTGAATGGATATGCTTGATGACATAACAGGAGGAAATCGCCCGAGAAAAGATCTACAATACCCTAGATTTAATTTTAAGACACCCTAGTATAAACTTATGACACCTAGGCTTAAAACAGATGCTGGAGAAAAGCCTCACGACAACCCAGAGGAAATCAGCCAAAAATCGTTTACCACACCCCAGTTGACATATGAAGACACCCTACTAATAGAGCTACGACACCCATGCTTGAACAGATAGGCTTGATGATATAATAGGATAAATCATTCGAAAAATGATCTATGACACCCTAGATTTAATTTAAGACACCCTAATTACAAACTTACGACACCCGGGTTTAAAACAGACGCTGGAGAAAAGCCTCGCAACACCCTCGAAGTAAATCGGTCAAAAATCATTTATGACATCCCAGTTGAAATATTAAGACATCTTGTTACAGAGCTACAATATCCATGCTTGAATGGATATGTTGACGATATAACAGAAGAAAATTATCCGAAAAAAGATCTACGATACCCCAGATTTAATTTTAAGACAACCTAATTACAAACTTACGACACCCGGGTTTAAAACGGACGTTGGAGAAAAGCCTCGCGACACCCCAGAAGAAAATTGGCCAAAAATCATTTACGACACTCCAATTGAAATATTAAGACACCCTTGTTATAAACTTATGACATCATTGCAATATATTTGAAATAAGCGGAAAATTTTTACGTCACCCTAGTTATAATCCAATGGCACCTTATTAAGTCAGCTATGCCACCCGTGTTAAAAAAGTTGGCTTAAGGCGGTATGGTTGCGAATTCGTGATATGATCGCACCACTTTTGGCATCTTTTCACATTGAAGGTGCATTGGTGTCCTTTCATCTTCTTTTGAGGGCGGCATAAAAAAATTCTGAACCCTAAAGGTCATTAGTTTGTTGCTCGAGTAGCCGATGTCCTAAATTTTCTTCACTATTGTTCCTTCCATCATTTTTCTACATGAAGAAGAGTGGTTTTGTGTGTCGATGAAGACCGCGAACACATAAGCACCGTAAAGAGAAAATGGCGAAAGAAAGCAAAGAAATTGCTCTTTATTCAAATGAGATGCGACTCCTTTAAGTTTCATTCCATATGAAGCTACATAATCAGAAATAGATAAACAACATGATAATTCCTTTATTCATAATTATGACACCTTTTCAAAATATTATGACACCATAGTTCATATATAATGGCATCCAACACTAAATATATTTTTTCTTAATCTAACAAATATGTTTATCCTGCCTATTTTAGATGATTGGAAATTATTTCAGTCCATGCAGTGAAGGCTTCCCAGTTGTTTAAGAACTGTTACAAGCCGGCAGTTTACGTTTAGAATGTTTGAAAGATGGGGTTTAATACACTACATACAGAACTTATACAAAGAACCCCATTTGGTGCCTTCGTCGACATGCAATATTCTCAATTGATGGGCAACTGCTAGCAATATAATACGATGTCAAATGGAGGTAACGAGTTTATTTTCTATGGCAAGGCGGTCAAACTCGGTGCCAATGAAGTCGCATGGATTTTGGGTCTTCCAGCTCATGGAAATAAGATCGACACGTCCTACCAGTTGTACAACGAAAGGTTATTTAGATGATTTGGCCAGGCTTTAGATCTTCATCTAAAGGGGCTGGAGAAGTTAATAAATGGACTCCAATCATCCAAGATACAGGAGGATGTCGAGGACACTGTTGGACTTTGAATCGCCTATATGTTTGCCATATTTTTGGCTCTAAAGTCTAATCAGACATGTCCATGATATCTATCCAATACTTGGATGACTTAACTCAACTGGAGAGGATCGACTGGGCTTTCATAATCAAGGAGTTGATCGTTCTGGGTCTCCCAAAGTTGCTACTTGCTTGCGATCCGAGAAGCCGATCCATTCAAAGAGAGTAAACAAGGTTAGGAGGCAGTCTACCCTGTTCGGATGCTTAGCAGCACTGGTCGTAAGGATTATTGAGATGCAAATGAGTATCATTATTATAATTTTTTATAAATATTTTATTTTTTTATATCACAAAATTATCATATGCAGGCGTGGTTCCTCGAGCAGACCTCAATAAGAGCCCCAGTATATCCCAATAAATTGTCCCGACTGTTGAAGTGGTATGACAGTTAATTGAAGGTGCAGTTTGTTTGGGTTACCAACATGTAACCTCATGACTTGGTAAGATAATCCATTGCTCGATAAATATTTTTTTACTTAATTTATTATTATTAGTTTTAAATTAATTTATTTATTATCTTGCCTTGCAGATGGAGTGAGCTATTGTACCAATGGCACAAGAGCGCTGGCTTCTCACTCCACAAATATTAGCGTCCCTTGAACCAACAGAAAGTTGTGCAAGCTATGCCGAGTTGAGGATTGAAATGGGGTGCGTTAAAAATCAACTCAACGATGTTAGGCACAGGCTTGCCATAGCTGAGGCCTCCTCAGCTCATTGCTCAGAAAGGAGAGCAATGCAAGTAATGAGAAGGAGAAGAGGGAGGAGAAGACAGAGGAGGGGCATTCCTTGGAGACCAAGAGAGCCCAGGAATACAGAAAAGAGAGGAGGAGCATTCCTTGGAGTGTCCAACTAAGCCTGGGAATGCAAATACAGAAGAGGAGAAGAGGAAGGAGGGGCATTCCTTGGATTATCAAACTGAGCCTGGGAATGCAAATAAAGAGAAGGAAAAGAGGGAGGAGGGGCATTCTATGAAGGGCCAAGAGAAGCCTAAATCCAGGAAATAATCGTCACCCATGCGTCCTATATAATAAAATTATCACCCCTGCGCCAAAGGGCGATGAAGGGGACATATAATTCTTTGAAATGCCTTCACTTATTAAGAGGGTTAAAAAAGAGCCCAGGAGGCGTAAGGCATCCAAGGTTACAGGGAATTCTTATGAGACAGCCCATCCTAGAAAGTCATCGAAGATAGTGGGCACATCAAAGGCTGACATAAGAATCGAAGATGATCAAATTATTTTTAAAAACTTTTTGAGCGAACGCATAAGATCGTATACACCAATAAATTAGGTGATCATTACAAGAAAATATCTTCAAGATCTCATTGACAAAGATATGATAATCGACAATGTAAGTATCTTAGAAAAACTTTTTTCGATATTGATTTTAGAATATTATTAATCGATTTTCATTACATTGGTAGATTATTAATGCCGGGCAGGAGTTTTTGATGAGGACCTAGGTAGAGCATCTGAAATGATATCATAAGTGCATCGTTGCATCTTGATCGCTGTCATTGGCGGTCAAAAATAAAACCTACTCACTATATAGTAGTGGTGAATCAAGATCGTATTCTCGAGGATCAAGAGTAATTATTTCATGAAAAAAAATAAAAAAATTAATTGTAGATGATTATATTTAGAAAAGTGGTTATTAAAAAATAACTAATTAATTAAAAAATTAAGACAGCAGGAGAAGCAACGCAGAAATCTGAAGCAAATAGGTTTTATCTTTTTTTTAATGTTGCAATAGTAATAATTTATGCAAATTTAAAATTAGAATAATTTATCTCTTGTCAGGCACGTACCATATTAGGAGATCACGGCACGTCCTCTTAGAGTATAAACTATCTAATTATTTATAAAGTTAGGTCTAAACTATCATACTATGATCTATCTCTTAGGCACGTATCGTATCCTGATATCACAGCACTCGATAGAGGGTATAGGCCGTGTATGCCAGATCAAAATCTCGATCAGAAAAATAACTTAAAACATATATATAAAAGAAGAGCATATTTTTATTGCATAAAAATCAAGAACAGAAAGAAAGACAGAACCTGGTTACATGCTTCATCATCATTTCAAGTTGAAGAAATCTAGCCATGCATTGCTACTGCCAGCATCCCCTCCATAATTTTTTTCTTTCAGGCCTAAATACAATAATCTAAATAAAAGAAAATAAAAAGAGCTTTGTAGAAACTCCCCCCTCCAACTACTGCATGAGGTCCTCCTTTCATGGAGCTTGTTAGGGCTTCCTCTTAGTCAAAGTTGAGGGGGCTCAAGATCATTCAAATACCGTGTGAAAATTTTCAGCCATGCATTCAACATCACCTGCCTTAGTTTGCACCGAAAATCATGTGAAATCATCTCTTTCTTCCTTTTTGGGCAAACCGAGTCCTGATTTGAGTGTCATCTGCATCGTTGGACTCAAAAAATTGAGCTCTTTCCATCTATAAGTTTTTTTCTGCAAACATCCATAAAAAGTATCAATTCTTAATAAATTTAAAGTAATTAATATTTATTTTAATGATTAAATTAGATAATAAATAGACTTATCACACCCCTAACTTAATCATTGCTAGTTTAGCAATGTAATTAAAATAAAACCATGTGTCACTATAATTCTCTTTTGCAAAATTAAATCTAGGCTTAAGGTGGAAAGAAGCTAGCCAGTATCACTAACTAAGTATTATGTTTCTGAAGTAAACTTTGCAGTTAGAACTATTAGAAACTTTCTTAGAGTTTATCTATAGATCTACAACACTTTTGTTTGTGATGGCTAACTTAGCATTTTGGTACTAGCTTGTAAGAAACAATGGTATCTTCGCTTATCACTTACTTTGATCAATTTTTTATATACCCTTAAATTAAGCATATGACCTAAGGTAGCTTTTACACTGCCTAATATATATATTTTTATTTTTTTATTGTTTAGCGATATCTTCACGTTGTCCATTTTTTGACGCAAACAACAGTGCTTACTTAGGCGAAGGTGTCCGATTACTCAATAGAAAATCAATGTTTAGACTTATTTATATATATATATATATATATCAAGCAGGTAGCTCTTTCCTTAAATTCAAGTTTCTCTCATTGGGATGTATATCAATTACCAATTTTAGTAATAATTGAATCTTTAATTGACCTTACAACTAATATCTAATTTACCTCGTCAGTGTGCATGTGCAATGAAAGTGTCAATAGCCTTTAGATGACCTAAGTAGGTTACTAAAAGTCCGACTAGCTAGTCTACTCCTTGGCTCTTTACAGTAATTAGCTAATACATTCTAACTCTATTACATTTTCCTAGTCAATTTTGCTCAAGAATTTCTTCCATAGCACATGATTTATAAAAATTTTGAAATTAAAAAAAAATGCCAAGGGTTAGGCATTACATCAGACTCTGATGCTTCAGGTGTTTCTGGCTGACCTAGTTCAATAAGTTGTTCAAGTGGCGGAGCTTCTAATTCTTCTTCTTCATATGTACCCACCTCATTATCTATTTGTTTCTCAGATCTTAATGTATGAATGATACTTAGTTGGTTAATCTGGGCTACTTGTTTTGATCCTTGGATGTTTAGGTTCATAGGGTTAGCTTCGAATTGACTCGGTAGCTTACCCCATTCTTTTCACTTATGGTTGTGGCTAACTGACCTACCTGCATTTCCAAATGAGTTATGGCCTAAGTATTAGTGGATAGTTGTTGCCCTGTATTTTGCATAAAGTTATTCAGGGTGCTGTTGATGTTATTTATCATGGCATAAGTGTCATCTTGGATTTAATTAGGGTTTTCAGGGCCTTGTCTAGGGAATATACCTCTTTTTATTCTCATTGACTGGTGGGTTATTTCCTGTAAAATTGGGCCTTGGTTAGGTTGGTTGAAGTTGGGACCACATGCACTAGGACTTTATGACCAGGCAAAGTTTGGATGGTTCCTCCGGTTGGGAATTGTATCCCAATGCCAATCATTTGATGATTGTGCTAATGTCAATTACATGTAAATTGTATATTAATAAAAGTTATTTGGCAGTTTATTCATTACAAGAACATCTTCTTAAAACTCCTAACAGTAATGAAGCCCTCAGGATCTTCCTTCACGATAAAGGAGGATTTATCTTTGAAGGTCCTCAAAAGAGTTCGCGACCAAATGATATACTATGATAGGGCCATAGTACTATCAATTATAGGACGTTGTATATCATATTTATTGGTTGTCCTCTTAACCAAGGAGTGTAGAGACACTGGTATGACATACAGGTGAAAGTGTAGGAGTACATTTTATCGAACGTGACTCATTTCCGGATACTCTGTTGTCAAGAGTTAATCCGAGAAGATATAGGTATAAGTATCTTTAGACCTGAAGATCATAACCAATGACTTACAAGCAACTCATTGTACTTAGGTGCCGGACCACTTGGATTTCTAATCCAGCTACGAAAGGTTACTGGGTGCAGTCAAGTACTTGTGGTAGTCAGTTGGATTAAGATGGAATTTGACCTATCTTGTTAAAAGGAGAAATGCTTGTGTTTCAATTTAGCAAGACCTTGGCCAAGGCACTTCATGTGAAAGTCACATGATCACTAAAATTGAAATCACTTTATGGATTTGCTGTTTAGAGTTGATAGGCTCTTAAGCCATCCTTAGCATTTATGGTATGATGAATTATACGGTAACTGTTTCTTAGGGTTCTTGGAGTTTGCTCGGCAACTCTTCGACCTATCCGAACATCGGGTTCCATTGCTAGATGGGCACATCGATTAGTATAGAAAGTTATTTCTATGCTACCGGCTTAGGTTCGAACCTAGAGAGTCACACGCATAGAAGTTTCTTAGGATGATCTATTTGTTGATCAACGATTGAGAATCATACATGATTTAATTAATCAATTTGATTGATTGAATTATCTCAATTGGGTTAAGTTCAAGTGAATAAGATTCAATTTGGTTTAAGTCTATTAGAAGGACTAGTTAATTTCAAATATTGATTTGAAATTAGACTTGATTTGGATTTAAATAGATCCAGGACTAGCCAAATTTGATTTGGGCTAGGATCATGATCTATGTAGGTTCACTCCAATAAATTCAGATCAGCTTAAACCAAAACTTGAACCCAAACCTCTTGTATAAGTATCTCACATGATGAAATAACTAAAGTCTAAGAGATTAAATTCACATGAAGAATTTAATGTATAACATTAATCTTCTCCAAATGGTTCCATTGGAATTCTAAAGTATTAGAATTTATATGGAATAAATGTACCTCTTTAAATCAACCAGCGATGGAATTCTAAGTGTTAGAATTCACATCTCTTTGATTTTCACCGAACGTTGGAATTAACAAAATGTTGCGTCTCTTTGGTTTGGTGTCTCTTTGGTTTTCATCGAACGACGAAATTCTAAGTGTTAAAATTCAATGGGCTGGCTAAAATTGAACCTATAAATTAGAGGACATTCTTCACCAGATTACCCAAAAAACAACGAGATGTTATGGATTGAATTTCTAAAGAGTTAGAATAGAAAATCCTGGTAATTCTGGTGTCAGAAAAAATTTGGTGGATCTTGGAAGAAGATTCAAGTGGAAGGATTCAAGATCAGCAAAATTATTTTTCTGCGAGCTNCTTAGGTTCGAACCTAGAGAGTCACACGCATAGAAGTTTCTTAGGATGATCTATTTGCTGATCAACGATGAGAATCATACATGATTTAATTAATCAATTTGATTGATTGAATTATCTCAATTGGGTTAAGTTCAAGTGAATAAGATTCAACTTGGTTTAAGTCTATTAGACGGACTAGTCAATTTCAAATATTGATTTGAAATTAGACTTGATTTGGATTTAAATAGATTCAGGACTAGCCAAATTTGATTTGGGCTAGGACCATGATCTATGTAGGTTCAGTCCAATAAATTCAGATCAGCTTAAACCAAAACCTGAACCCAAACCTCTTGCATAAGTATCTCATATGATGAAATAACTAAAGTCTGAGAGATTAAATTCACATAAAGAATTTAATGTATAACATTAATCTTCTCCAAATGGTTCCATTGGAATTCTAAAGTATTAGAATTTATATGGAATAAATGTGCCTCTTTGAATCAACCAAGCGATAGAATTCTAAGTGTTAGAATTCATCTCTTTGGTTTTCACCGAACGTTGAAATTAACAAAACGCCGCATCTCTTTGGTTTTCACCGAACGTCGGAATTAACCAAACGTTGTGTCTCTTTGATTTTCACCGAACGGCAGAATTTAAGTGTTAAATTCAATGGGCTGGCTAAAATTGAGCCTATAAATTAGAGGACATTCTTCACCGGATTACATAAAACAACAACAGATGTTATGGATTGAATTTCTAAAGAGTTATAATAGAAATCATGGTATAATTCTGGTGTCAGAAAAAATTTGGTGGATCTTGAAAGAAGATTCAAGTGGGAGGATTCAAGATCAGCAAAATTATTTTTTGCGAGCTAGCACTCTCGGAAATCCGATCCGAGGGCTTTGCGTGGACGATACTAGAGGCGGACGATTGAACGGCTGCAGAGCACAAAGGATTTACCTACTGTTCTTAAGGTGAGTGATTTAATCCCTAGATTTAAGGCAGGCTTCAAGACAAGTAGTATGACTTCTCATCTTAAGATTAAGATATGATCTTAATTATTTAATTTATATGCATTATTTAGATCAATTATCTTATAATAAGGAAAAGATATGATCTTGATGCATGTTAGATAGATTAATATGTAATCTTTAAATTTCCACATTGATAATTGTTATCAAAATTAAAAATATGCATGCCTCGAGGATTATTTCTCTCAACAATTGGTATCAAAGCCATGGTTTCATCTTTATCTAATTTATTTCATGTAAATTAATGCTTCTATTAATTTTGTAATCAAGCTAAAATGGATCACCAGGCTATTCGGTAAAGATGGATTAAAAATCCAAATTACCCATTCAACAAGGTATTCTATGACATATTATCGTGACATTATGGTTGTTTATTATTGATGCTTAGTCAAAAAAAATAATTTAAATTGATCTTTGACATCAAAACAGATTACATGCACTCTCAAGAAATGTTTTATATTTGATACATATTGTGTGTATAAAAGCATGATATTGCATGTTTAGTATAAAAATATAGATATGAGATATGATAGCTTGTTGTCTATATTATGAAGCATATAATATTATGAGAGTTTTATTTGAATGTCAAATATTTATTCATAATCTTTTTAGATATGATCTAAATATAGGAATTATGAGTAGTGATATAATGCAAGTGATGCTTGATTGGAAATATATGACATGTAAACATGAAATTATTTGATTTTGGTTAGCTAAATCAGGTCAATAAAGGGTTAGACCCTAAGGTTTAAATCAAATGGACTGTAAGTATTGATCAAATCTAAATTGATTAGATTAGGTTAAGGATGCTCTAAATCAAATAATAGTTGTAGTTGATCATGTCCATATCTTTGATTAAACAAAATGGATGTAGATTATGCTCCGTGGTTGAGCATGAATCTCTTAGATGGTCAATCAAAATTGGTTAACCATATGATGTCAAGGTGAGTTGGCAAGTTGCTCTAGGATCAACGATCGAATGGTTTTTAATTGGGAGCTACTCGTATTGATGCGTCTTTAACGTTAAGGTATATTCCTCCCATCGATCTCTTTATCTGGTCAATATGGTGAACCATTTATGATTCAGATCATTTACTGATTCGGGTTGACCCATACCTGTAAGGAAATCAGTCTGACTGATTTATGTGCCACTTAAACTGACATAATCTTGTCTCATTAAACTGACTTCATAGATTCAATAGGAGAACTTGATTAGTCAATTTATCTTCAGATGATTAAATCCTCTAAATTATTAGGTCTTTAAAATGAAATAGTTATATGGTAACTAGATCAAAGCCTCCCATTAAGGTGGGTGATAATGAGTCCGATGTCTTGATAATCATTGGAGGCACTCAATGCCTGGTGCTTGTCAACCATCGGAATTATCATTCATTATATGATAAGTCAGCATAACTATTAAATATACAGTCAGGTGGGCCGAGCTTCACTCGGGCTTGGTTGTCTATTGATAGGTTACACTGATTATATCATTTAATGGTTGGACCTAACCAGAACTTTCAGTGGAGGCACTCCATGCCTGCTGAAGAGGAACATGGGGCAAAACTGAACACTAAGAATTGTTTGGGAAACAATTGGTTTTGAACATACTCTTAGATGCATTGAGTTGGCCAAGCTTCACTTGGGCCTGTATGTAGTCTATGTAGATCTTAGTGCCCACTAAAGAATTAAGAATAATTCTTCAAATTGGGGTGTAGAGGCTGTCAATTTGAACAAAATAGTGGGAGAATCTTTAGACTAAAGTCCAAGTCTTTAGACTGAATCAACTTATATACTACTAAACTTTAGTTTTTCCTTATGCAGAAAATGGCCACTAATTTATCATTAAGGTCCCTATTGGATAGTGACAAGTTGAATGGTTCAAATTTCAATAGCTGGTTTAGAAAACTTAAGATCGTCCTTGAGCTTGAAAGGATTCTATATTCTGAATAATCCTATACCAAATATACCTGATGCAAACACTCAAAGTTCTGAAAGATACTTATCAGAAGTGGCTCAGTGATAGAACTAGCGTGTGTTGCATCATGCTAGCAGTAATGAACAATGAATTCGGTCGCCGGTTCGAGAATGCTCAGCCGGAAGAAATCATTCAAGCGTTGAATGAATCTTTCAGCACACCCGACGATGTTGAAAGGCACAAGACTAGTTGTGCTATTTTTAATGCTCGAATGAAGGATGGATCTCCTGTCACTGATCATGTATTGTACATGATCAAAAAAAATAGAACTCCTAAGCAAGCTCGGCTTTCCCCTACATAAGCAGTTGGGAAAAGATGTCATCCTGAATACCTTGCCTCCATCCTTCCGACCTTTCCTTACTCATTATCGAATGACAAAGCCTGCAATCAACTACCATGGTTTTGGGTTGTTACAGAACTTTGAGAAGGATAACCAGCTCTCTAAGGGTTTGGTTAATGTGGTTGAAGGATCTAAGGTAGGCGTCAACCCTTTGGGAAAGGGAAGAAGAAAACGAATAAGAAAAAGGTGCAACATGCTAGGACATCTATAAGGGGTCAGATGCAGAAAAGAAAGTTGATAAAAGTCAAGCTGAATGCTTTCATTGCAAGATGCAAGGGCACTGGAAGAGGAACTGTCCTCTTTACATTGCCACACTTGATCAAAATAGGCTAAAGAAGAAAAAGGGGCAAGATGTTGCTTAACAAGGTATTTATATGATAACACCTTGTAATTTTTTCTGTATATAATAATCAGGCCTGGGTATTGATACCGGGAGTCCTTTTATCATTTGCAATTCATTGCAGGGACTACATGTCACTAAAAGATTTGAGAACAAAAAAAGATTCCTTAATGTCGGTGATGGAAGATTAGTTCCAGTTCTGGTATTAGGAGTTCTTGAAATAGTTTTCAATAGAAATGTCATTATACTAAATGATTATCATTTTGCCCAACGTTCTTGTTGAACGTAATTTCTGTAGGCCTTCTGGCCAAAAGTCATTATGAAATTTCAATAAAGAATGTTACTTTGAATATCATTATGAATGGAGTCACTGTAATGACTGGGCATTTATCTAATGGCATTTATATATTATCACAGCCTGTGAATGTAGTGTACAAATCAATTAAGCGCCCTAGAACAACTGATGTCAGACATTTATCTTTGGCACCATCGGCTGGGTCATATTAATAAAAACAAATTAAACAGGTTAACTCAGGAGGGCATCCTTCGAATTGATGATTGTGAATCATTAACTACCTGTAATCATGTCTTCTTGGTAAAATGACCAAGTCATCTTTTACTGAAAAAGGTGAAAGAGCAAAGAGCTATTGGGTCTAGTACATACTGATGTATGTGGACCAATGAGCACTTATGCCAAAGGGGATATTACTACTTCATTACTTTTACAGACGATTTCTAGGTTCGGTTATGTCTATCTTATGAGACATAAATTTGAGTCATTTGAAATGTTCAAACTATATCATAAAGAAGTAGAAAAACAAACAGAAAAATGTATTAAGACTCTTCGATCAGATCGAGGAGGTGAATACCTTTCAAATGACTTTATGACATATTTAAGAAAGAATGGGATTCTCTCCCAATGGACTCCTCCAGGAACACCGCAGCATAACGGTGTGTCGAAGAGAAGGAATCGAACTCTGTTAGACATGGTTCGATCCATAATGGATTTTGCAAGCTTGCCAGTATCATTTTGGGGATACGCATTAGAATCAGCTTGTCATATTCTTAATAAGGTTCCAAGTAAGTGTTTCTAAAACTCCACATGAGATGTAGTATGGACTTAAACCGATTATCACTTATCTGAGAGTCTGGGGGTGTCCGGCTTATGTGAAACGTGCAAAATCAAACAAACTTGAATCCATATCTGACAAATATTTTTTTATCGGCTATCCAAAAGAAACCAAAGGATATTACTTCTACAATACTGAAGAACAAAAGTTGTTCATTAGTAATAGAGCAGTTTTTCTTGAAAAGGAGTTCCTTAGTAAAGAAACAAATAGCTCTAATATTGAACTTGAGGAAGTTCATCAAGTAGAAGGAACAACACAAACCAATGAACCCTTAGAATCTGAGTTGATTAGATCAAACTCAAAACCCATTTTAGATGCACCATTAAGGCGATCTGGTAGAGTACCACATCAACCGGATAGATACTTAGGTTTCTTGGTCCAGAACGATGATCCTATTGAGCTCGATGAGAACAACGAGGATCCGATCACCTATATGGATGCTATGCAAAGGACTGACTCTAATAAATGGCTTGATGCCATGAAATCCGAACTTGATTCCATGAAGGACAATAATGTATGGACATTAGTTGACCCAACCGAAGGGATAAAACCCATAGGGTGTAAGTGGGTTTTCAAGAGGAAAGAGGCGCAGATGGAAAGGTAAAGACCTACAAAGCACGTTTGGTTGCCAAAGGGTATCATCAATGTTATGGTATTGACTATGACGAAACATTTCTCCTGTGGCAATGCTGAAATCCATTCGGATTATGCTAGCTATAGCAGCACACTTCGATTATGAGATTTGGCAGATGGATGTTAAAACTACTTTTCTAAATGGTAATTAGAAGAACATGTGTATATGATACAGCCTAAGGTTTTATATCTGAAGACGAGTCTAAATTGTGCAGGCTACAGACATCCATTTATGGACTTAAGCAAGCATTTAGGAGTTGGAACATATGATTTGATAAAGTGATCAAATCTTATGGCTTTATTAAGAATAAAGAAGAACCTTGCATTTATAAATGGGCTAATGGTTCCGTTATTGTATTTCTTGTATTATATGGATGATATTCTCTTAATCGGGAATGATGTCCCTGCATTACAAGGAATAAAGACATGGTTATCATTACAATTCTCCATGAAAGATCTGGGAAAAGCATCATACATCCTAGGGATGAAGATCTATAGAGATAGATCTAAGAGGATGCTTGGTCTATCCCAATCTACGTACATTGACACAGTACTAAAGAGGTTTAGCATGGAGAATTCCAAGAAAGGCTATCTTTTGATAGGCCATGGAATTCATCTTTCTAAGAAGGATTGTTTGATAACTCCTAATGAAAGAGAACGTATGAGTCGAATTTCATATGCTTCAGCAGTGGGATCGATTATGTACACCATGATATGTACAAGACCAGATGTGGCATACTCACTAGGAGTAGTGAGTAGATACCAATTTGATCCAGGAGAAAAACACTGGCAAGTTGTTAGGACAATCTTAAGTATTTGAGAAATACTAAGGACCAGTGGTTAGTCTATGGCGAGTCTGATTTGAAACTTGTTGGATATACTGATTCCAGTTTCTAATCAGATCATGATGATAGTAAAAGTGTGTCAGGTTTTGTGTTTATCCTAAATGCTGGAGCTGTTTGCTGAAAAGTTTCAAGCAATATACAGTGGCAGATTCGGTGTGCGAGGCAGAGTACATCGCTGCATCAGATGCTGCGAAAGAAGCTGTGTGGCTGCGAAAGTTAACTCTGAGCTTGGAGTGGCACCTTCCATAGATAGACATGCCCTGTTGTACAGTGACAGTACTGGTGCCATAGCTCAAGCAAAGGAACCACGAGCACATCAGTGCACCAAGCACATACTGCCGGTTTATCTTATTCGAAAGATTGTAGACCGAGGTGACATAAATCTTCAGAAGATGACGGAAAGGAAAACCTAGGTGACCCATTTACTAAAGCACTCAGCATCAAGAGTTGATGACTATAAATTGAAGATGTGTATTAGATACTGTAATGAGTGGCTTTAGGCTAAGTGGGAGTTTGTTGCAAATTGTATCCTAAAGCCAATCATTTGATGTTTGTGCTAAGTAAAATATGTAAATTGATATATTAATAAAGTTATTTGGCAGTTTATTCATACAAGAACATCTTCTTAAAACTCCTAATAGTAATGAAGCCCTCAGGATCTTCCTTCACGATAAAGGAGGATTTATCTTTGAAGGTCCTCAAAAGAGTTCGCGACCAAATGATATACTATGACAGCCATAGTACTATCAATTATAGGACGTTGTATATCATATTTGTTGGTTGTCTCTTAACCAAGGAGTGTAGAGACACGGTATGACATATGTGAAAGTGTAGGAGTACATTTCACCGAACGTGACTCATTTCGGATACTTGCTGTCAAGAGTTAATCCGAGAAGATATAGGTATAAGTATCCTTCAGACCTGAAGATCACAACCAGTGACTTACAAGCAACTCATTGTACTTAGGTGTGGACCATCTGGATTTCTAATCTAGCTACGAAGGTTACTGGGTGCAGTCAAGTACTTATGGTAGTCAGTTTGGGTCAAGATGGAATTTGACCTATCCCGTTAAAGGAGAAATGCTGTGTTTCAATTTAGCAAGACCTTAGCCAAGGCACTTCATATGAAAGTCACATGATCACTATAATTGAAATCACTTTATGGATTTGTTGTTTAGAGTTGACAGCTCTTAAGCCATCCTTAGCATTTGTGGTCAAGAGGATGAATTATACGGTAATGTTTCTTAGGGTTCTTGGAGTTTGCTCGGCAACTCTTCGACCTATCCGGACGTCGGGTTCCATTGCTAGATGGGCACATCGATTAGTATAGAAAGTTATTTCTATGCTACCGGCTTAGGTTCGAACTAGAGAGTCACACGCATAGAAGTTTCTTAGGATGATCTATTTGCTGATCAACGATTGAGAATCGTACATGATTTAATTAATCAATTTGATTGATTGAATTATCTCAATTGGGTTAAGTTCAAGTGAATAAGATTCAATTTGGTTTAAGTATATTAGAAGGACTAGTCAATTTCAAATATTGATTTGAAATTAGACTTGATTTGGATTTAAATAGATTCAGGACTAGCCAAATTTGATTTGGGCTAGGACCATGATCTATGTAGATTCAGTCCAATAAATTCAAATTAGCTTAAACCAAAACATGAACCCAAACCTCTCACATAAGTATCTCACATGATGAAATAACTAAAGTCTGAGAGATTAAATTACATGAAGAATTTAATATATAACATTAATTTCTCCAAACGGTTCCATTGGAATTCTAAAGTATTAGAATTTATAGAATAAATGTGCCTCTTTGAATCAACCAGACGAAATTCTAAGTATTAGAATTCACATCTCTTTGGTTTTCACCGAACGATGGAATTAACAAAACGCCGCGTCTCTTTGGTTTTCACCGAACGTTGGAATTAACCAAACGTTGCGTCTCTTTGGTTCGGTGTCTCTTTGGTTTTCACCGAACGGCGAAATTCTAAGTGTTAAAATTTAATAGGCTAGCTAAAATTGAGCCTATAAATTAGAGGACATTCTTCACCAGATTACACAGAACAACAACAAGATGTTATGGATTGAATTTCTAAAGAGTTAGAATAGAAAATCCTGGTATAATTATGGTGTCATAAAAAGTTTGGTGGATCTTGGAAGAAGATTCAAGTAGGAGGATTCAAGATCAGCAAAATTATATTTTCACGAGCTAGCACTCCTGGGAATCCGATCATTCGGAGGCTTCGCGTGGACGATACTAGAGGTCGACGATTGAACGACTGCAGAGCACAAAGGATTTACCTACTGTTCTTAAGGTGAGTGATTTGATCCCTAGATCTTAAGGCAGGCTTCAAGATGAGTAGTATGACTTTTCATCTTGAAGATTAAGATATGATCTTAATTATTTAATTTATATGCATTATTTAGATTAAATGATCTTATAATATAAGGCAAAGATATAATCTTGATGCATGTTAGATAGATTAATATATAATCTTTAAATTTTCGCATTGATAATTGTTATCAAAATTAAAAATATGCATGCCTCGGGGATTATTCTCCCAACAATCCTCCATCCTGGATTGTAGGTTGGTGCATAAGGATTATTGGTTGTTCTTTGATAGGTTGCATTCACCTGTGCACAACTATATTCAGTTTGGGTCATGAAGTGGGGGCACTCTACTACTATATATCCTGGCTCATTATATCCAATGTAGATAGGTGCAACCACTTGGTTTACATGATTTATCGGGGCCTGTCCCTTAAGTTCCAAGGCTTCTATCCTACGAATCAGAGATGCCATTTTAGCTTCTTCAGCTATAAATGGGGAGCATTGGTGCATACCACCTCTTGATGGTGTGGGTTCAGATTCCTTATTTCATTGTAATCTCTTTTCTACTAAATCTTCTAGAAATGTTAGGCTTCATTAGGTAGTTTCTGCATAAAGTTGCCCTAACACATTGACTCGAGCATAGTTCTAGAGTTTAGGTTTAGATCTTCATAGAAGGTTTGACATAACCTCCAAGTTCTATTCTATGGTGTGGACATTGGCTTAATATATTATTAAATCGGTTTAGACACTTCCAGAAAGGCTCTCCCCCTAATTGATGAAATTGGGCAATTTCATTTCTCAACTTGGCTATTTTATGACGTTGAAGAATTTTCTCAAGAATGCTTTAACAAAACATTCCCAGGTCAAGATTGACTGATCGAGTAGATAAACTATACAACCACTTTTTGGCATTTTCCTTAAAAGAAAAGTCAATTAGCCTAAGTTTTATAGCATCTTCTGAAAGTTTATGCATTCTCATAGTATCACATACTTCCTCAAATTCTCTAATAAAAATATAAGTATCCTCAATTCCTGTGAATTTAGGAAGCATGTTGATAATATGAAGCTTAATCTCAAAATTGACCGTATTTGTTTGGGGTAGTTAAATGCATGATGGTTGGGTAGATCCAATTGGGTAGCAGTATTCTCTTAGGCTAAGGGGATGTCCTAATTCCTTCATAGTTACTTTTTCTTCATCAAGGGTAGGGTCTAGATCTAGCCTTACTAATCGATCGGACTCCCTTTTCCAAGTTGCAATTTTGACTTTTTTTATGTTATGTAGAGAGAGAAAAAAAGAAGATTTTAAAAGAAGTATCCTAAGAGATTCCAAGAACTAAGAGCAATGAAGAATAATTTAATTAGGATTTATAATTATTAGCAATCAAGTTAATATAGATTAGACTCTCTACTCTAGGTTTAACCTAGATCTAGACAGCTCCTAACTTTTAAGACCACCTTGAAGCCTTCCAAGTCAAAAATTAGCTGATCGACTAACTAGTTAAGGGTAAGATGGGGTCCCCCTGTTGCTTACTAGGTAAGCGAATAAACCCAATTAAATAATTACTTTTCTTTCCTTTTCTAGATACCAGTTAATCAGTCAATCCTGACCTGTCCAACTCTTTCAAGTGCCTTGTCCTATTGAGCTGGAGTTTCTTAGGGGTTGACGTCTAGTTAATTTAGAGTAAAAGGCTTGGATTTATGTAGCATGCAGGGTGATGGTTTGTGAGCTAAGGAAGGATAATTAAATTCCCACCTTATGTTATTAAGGGTTACGCCCTTAAAGTATTTTATGAAAATGCAATGCAATTCAAACAAGGTGTCTAAATAAGTTAAGAAGTTTTAAAGTTTATTATTTGTTTTCTTAAATTAATTATGTTTTATGAAAAGTGTCTTAGGATTTTCTTTTAGGTTGTAAGTTAATTAAAAAGTAATGTTAATTAGGTTAAAAGTAAATTTATGACGAGAAGAAAAGTAATTTTTTTATGTTAAAAAGAAAATAAGAAAATCTAATAATTAAGATAACTAAAAAAAAGCAATAAGCTAAAGAAAGCAATAACTATCTAATAAAAGAATTTTTTATTTCTTTTTATATATAGAAGCATGAATAATAATGAAACAATAAGAGAGAATAAAAATAAAAAAAAGAATAAAATTAAAAAAATTATGGTAATTAATATTTATTTTAATAGTTAAATTGGGATAATAAATAGACTTAACAGTCGGTTTGTGTCTGAATTCTCTATTATCTGCTCATGAACTTGCTGGAACGGCCAGGCCTACAATCTTGATAGAGTAAGCAAGAAAAGGACTAATTTCGGTTTCTTTTCTCCATCATTAACTTGAAAAATTCGCACTGGCATCTGGTTGTTGTCGATATGAAAAGAAATGTATTCATGCACCTAAATTCATTTAAATGCAACGCCAGTTATAAGGTCAATGCGAAGAAATGGCATAGCATTCTCGGCCACATATTCCATATATAATGCTATAAGAAAGAGGTGATAAATTGGCCGATGGAAGAGATTTCGGATTGCCCAAGTCAACCTTTTGGATCACTGGATTACGACCTCTACTGTTTGAAGTACATGGAATACCTTGCTCATCGGGACAATCCTAATATGAAGATAGATTTCATGGAAGATGAAATAAGAGATTACCGACGACAATTAACAACGAGGATATTAAGAGAATGCCTCGATCAAAAGATCGACGATTTGGTTTCAAACTGTTCTTAATTTTTTTATTCTTTATTAATTAAAAATTTAATGTAATTTATTCATACTAATACTGTTTCAGAATTTATGTAATTATAATTTTTATATGGATGTCATTGTACTTTACATAGATGTCAGCAATCTTGTCGTTATACTTTTGCCTTTTAGTTTTGAGTTTCTTAAGTTTTCATCCGGGATGTCATAATGTTAAAACTAGAGTATCGTAAATTTACAACAGGGGTGCCATAAATTTTTTCCTTTGATATCAGAAATGTCAACTTTTTCAGATAGGGTGTCGTACTATGAGAACTTGAGTGTACTTGGGTGTCATAACAGTCTTTTCCAAGTATCGTCACTTTAAAGCTAGGGTGTTGTTAGGTGAGAACTGAGGTATCGTAAAAGCCTTTCTAGGATGTCGTAAGTTTCTGCCTTTCGGGTATCGTCATTTTAAAGCTAGGATGTTGTCAGCTGAGAACTGGGGTGTCGCAACAGCTTTTCTGTGATGTCGTAAGTTCCTGCCTTAAAACAGTCTCCGCTCGGGTGTCGTCATTTTAAAGTTATGGTGTCGTTAGATGAGAACTAGGGTGTTGTAAAAGCTTTTCTAAGATGAAGTCAGTCCTGCCTTGACATTCTTAGCTGGGGTGTCATCCTTTTAAAGCTAGGGTATCGTAAGGTTAAAACTTGGGTGCAGCAACAGCTTTTCTGGGATATCGTGATGAATAATTAGCTAAAACGAATAATGTTCAGCACTAGCAAGATGGACAACTATGAAACTTTTTATTCATTTAAAATTTTTATTTTCATTACAATTACTTATAGATGCGCCGGGGCACATTAAAAATTTTCATAGAAATGTCTTCAGCCATTAGATATTGATAGCCTAGAAATTCATATGGTAACGCTTTTTTTTCATTTCTAGAAAGACCTCTATGGCCTTCTCCCTTTCTCTTCTTCATACTTGTATGCTGAAAAAGGGAGTTCACGTTACCCATGGCATTCTGAGATCCAGCAGAGTCGTCTTCAGCGTTCCCTTGGCATTCTGTTGCTTTTCAGCAACTTCTTTATCGAAGCAATCGAGTTCAAGTCGAATGCTTAAAACAAACGCTGTAGACGAGACTTACGACATCCCAAGGAGGAAATTGCCTAAAAAAAGATCTACGATGCCTCAATTAAAATATTAAGACACCATAGTTACAAACCTATGACACCCGTGCTTAAAACGAATGTTGTAGACGAGACTTATGACATCCCAAGGAGGAGATCGTCCGAAAAAAGATCTACGATACCGCAATTGAAATATTAAGACATCCTAGTTACAAACCTACGACACCCGTGCTTAAAACGAACGCTGTAGACGAGACTTACGACATTCCAAGGAAGAAATCACCCAAAAAAAGATCTACGATACCCCAGTTAAAATATTAACATACCCTAGTTACAAACTTATGACACCCATGCTTAAAACGAACGTTGTAGACGAGACTGACAACATCCCAAAAAGAAAATTGCTCATAAAAAGATCTACGATACCCCAGTTAAAATATTAAGATATCCTAGTTATACTCGTACTTAAAATGAACATTGTATACGAGACTTACGACATACCAAGGAGAAAATCGCTCAAAAAAAGAGCTACGACACCCCAGTTGAAATATTAAGGCACCATAGTTACAAATCTATGACACATGTGCTTAAAACGAACGCTATAGATGAGACTTACGATATCCCAAGGAGGAAATCATCCGAAAAAAATCTATGACACTCTAGATTTACGACTAAGTCACCCTAGTTACAAAGCTATAACACCCGTGCTTTAAATTTGATGGCAAAATTTTGTGTATATTCTTCTGTGTTAGTTGACTTAATACATAAGCATCAAACTCGTCCATCAATATTTCAAAAGATGGTACAATTCTTTTCATATCCTCTTCGGTATTAGTTGATTGCATACAAGCCCGCCTATTGCTTGAACTAGCTCTTATTTCATTTTGCATTGGAGGAGCATCAATGGATGCCTGACCATATTTTTCCTTGATCTCTTTGACTTTTTTTTGACTTCACTCTTTAATCTATTCTCTCTTGGGCGACCTTTCGTTCTAATTTGCTAAAGATCTTGAATTACAAGTTGTGTACTTTCCTTAGCTGCACAGTTAGCATCCACAGCACTTTTAAAAATTGGTGTTAGATCATCCACCACTAAATTAAATGCATCTTCAGACATGGAAGCTATCTCTGCGAGCTTCATCATCTGATGACTCGGCAAAGCATATCTACAATCAACAACATAATTTTATCAAAAACATATAATAAGATATTTAAAATAAAAAATATGACTGCATATCATGATTTTCGTGTGCTTTTATCACAACCTTCAGTATTGCAGTCAAAATTATCGAATTGATGTTTCATGTCCTTGCACCATCTCTTTAAGAAGTACTTATCTGGTAAACAAAATATGTCACTTTGATGAAGAACCAACAAAGCATGCCTGCACAGGTAACCCTTGAACTGAAAGGATCGATGCTAGCATTGAACATCCTCAAAATTTTTGTCATATGACACGACCTAATCTTTTATCATCTCCTTGCCAATTTTATTAACTTCAATCCGAAATCATATGACTTTACATAATATACATAACAATTATCAACTTTCTTGATTAATTTAGTAGTTGATGCAGCCATTTCAAGAATATCATTCTAAACTTTTTTAAAAATGCACCTTATATACTTTCCTGCTGCTTGCCTCTCAAAAGGTGAGGATGTCTTTAGGAAAGCATTTGTTTGCAATGTCCTATTATCTTTCTCATTTTCTATCTCGTACCTTTTCTCCAAGGCATCTTCGTACTTATTTATGAACTCTGTGAGTGTAGTTTTTGAATTTATAAATCCATCAAAGAAGTGATTGATGCCCTTGCTCATTTGTGAAGATGACATCCTCGTACATAATTATGTCAAAAAAAGAAGCATTGAACATGAACATAAATCAAACACAATGTCCTACAAACCTGCGAAGAATGTATCCTTAAGGTAAACTAGGATCCATTTATCCCAACATTAGTAAAGGCCATTTAACCAATCTATAGTCTTGCATTTTTTTTAATAATAGCTTTGCCATCAAAGGATAACTCTAGTTATTTCTGGAGTCTCTAGGGAATAAGTTCAAGGGCCCCTCTGATTAAATTTTTTTCAGAATTATTCCTTCTAGTTATAGCTTTTGGGGATAAGAAAATATATTCCCCATACCAAACACAGCCTAAGATAGTGTTTGATTCATAAAAGCTATTCCTGAATATGCGTATAGGATAACATTTATCCAGAGAATAGCTCAAAGAATAATTATCTTTTTTAAATAATAGCTTTGCCATTAAGGGATAACTCTAGTTATTCCTGAAATCCTTAGAAAATAAGTTCGGAGAATAATCTATAGTTAAACATA
Organism: Calamus simplicifolius; assembly: GCA_900491605.1. Classification (NCBI taxonomy): domain Eukaryota; kingdom Viridiplantae; phylum Streptophyta; class Magnoliopsida; order Arecales; family Arecaceae; genus Calamus; species Calamus simplicifolius. The sequence continues at coordinate 2,439,622 of UESW01003863.1, forward strand.
ATCTATTTTCTTTGATTAATTTTTTTTTAAAATTATTCTCTCTAATTATAACTTTTAAGAATAAAAAATATTTAAAAAATATTTCTTTTATCCATCGTATCAAATATAGCCTAAGGGTGTGTTTGATATGGTGGATAAGAGGGGATATCCCCTAGATATCCCTTCTTATCCTCAAATGCTATAGCTATAGGGGATAGTGCTGAAAAAGTTTAACCAGAGGGGATAATCCATGTTTAAACATGGGTTATTCCCTAGGGAACCTATGAATAACTAAAGTTATCCCTTGATGGCAGAGTGGTAATTTTAAAAAGGTACTTATCCTCTCAGCTATCCTTTGGATAAATGCTATCCTGTACATTTATTAACGAATAGCCAAAAAGTTATCAAACACAGTCTAAAAGAATTTAATAAGAGCCTTGGCGTACGAGGAGGGGTGATTGCTTGCATGATATCATCTATTAATTGTGGTTGTCAAAAGTAGCTTGTCTTCTTCTACTCATAAAGGGGGAGAAAGAAAGCCATGGATGGCGGTGCGCCAACTCTTTGTCCGGTCAATGGGAGTCCAAATCAAACAGGCCATGTGCTTGCCTTTAACTCTCTCTCTCTCTCTCTCTCGTCAATCCACCCAACACAAAGCTCCAACTCACCTACCCAACCCCACTGCTTTCCAGTACAAATCGGATGTCCTTCCAAGCCAAAAGCCCCTTCCTTCCCTTTTCACTCTCGCTAACATAACCTCGTACGAAAATCTAAGCCATGCTTATATAACCTCACTTGCTAATACAAGTCATGCTTGCGTTTGGATTGAACAATTTGTCACCCCTATGCATTCAAATTCAAATTCAAGAGCTTTGAATCAACTTGTAGCATCTTAAAAGGGCTCATACAAAAAAAGTTTCTAGGTTATATATGGTTACCTTATCAAAAAGATAGATTCTACTATAAATTAAGCCTAAATTTTTTATGAAAGTCATCGTCAAAGAACCTAAGAATTATTTATATTCAATCATCAATAATCAATAAATAATAAACAAAAGGGTACCTGAATTCATATTATTTGATTGCTCTTCGAAACCGTACTGTTGACCGTACTGTTGATCATCTAGATCAGTACGTTGAGAACCTTTTAATATTTTTTTAGGATTTTTTTTTTGATGATGAGATTCAGAAGAAAAAAAATCGTATTTATGATCTGAAAACCATAACCATTGTATATAGATAACTTCCTTATTATCTTTTAGTATTTCTATTTTAGTCCGTCATAAAATAAAAATTACTTCTTAGATCTTTATACATTAAAGGCTCAAATCATAAAAACCTTAGCAGATCACTTATTTGACCGTCTACAACATACAATTATTACACGTATAAGTCCAATATTAAATTAATAGTTCAATATATTCCTCTATAATTATAATTATAGTTTAATTGTCTTATCGTACCATTGGAGCAAACATCCGTCTTTATCATGATGGGAGATTTGGTTGCAGAACGATCCAAGGCTTCTACTTCCACAACTCAAATACTCTTATGAAATTCTCAGAGGAAACACATTGTAAGACGGGGAGGGATCGCTTCTTGTATTTATCTTCTAAGAAAGGGAAAGAGTCTCTTGCTTAAAATTTATGAGTGCGTAGTTTTTATTTTCTCTACCAAAAACATCTCAGGAGTCACAAAAACTACACCTGAGCTCTCTTTCATCTGAGGCTGGCTTAGATTAAATCTCGTTAGTTCAGCTCATCATGAGCATCCAAACAAGACCCAAACTCCAACGGATATAAAATTAATGCTTCCATCCTATCTCTTAGTAGTTGCTCAATCTGGTGTTATGTCTTCCATGAGGCGAAAAAAGCCACAAAAAGAGTTGGTGAGCATTGTTTTTATGAGAGAGAGAGTTTCACCTGCCTCTTAATGCATATTCTGAAGGCTAATGCTAGGTGTGTTACTTTAACCTTAAATAACTTTATTGTTAAATAAAAAAATAAAATAAAATAACATGTAACTACCGGTCCACTCCAATTTGAACTCCATTAGATCAGCTCGATGGTATACAACATATAACATAATTTTTCTTGCTTCAGCAATAATAATAGTAAAAGTGGATGTTATTGTAATGACCATTGATTAAAAAAAGTACAAAACGAAGCCAGAATGTAACATGAAATTGGCAGTGATAGGTTCAGAGAGGATTTTTTTTATATAGCTTTTTTCAAGAAAACTAAGCTTTAATTCCTTTCCATGAGCTATATTCAATACCTTCAATCCTTTATACCATCCTTTTTATGCATTTGAGCTTTTTATTTATTTATAATACTATCCACATACAGCTTGAAGCATTGTAGAATTTACCTTATTGGATACATTTAACATATAGTCGTTAACTGAAAATGGAGAAAGAAAAAAAAGGCATAGAGTGATGAAACAAGAGGGTGAATATTAGTCTTGATGGTTGGTTAGATGCAAGAGGTTCAAATAAAGTTTCATAGATCTAGAGTATCATTTATGCCCTATCTATAGGATAAAGAAGGGAACTCCAAAATAGAATATGTTGCTGAAATGAAAGTAGAGACATCTGTTCCGATTTGAAGGTGCTTAGTGCTTTAAAAATCGTGAGCGATGCGACTGGTTTCCCGTTTTCTATTGTGTTTTGCGATTCGTGCATTGGCTTCTTCTTCCCCGATTTCCATCATCTGCTACTGCTGTTTTCATCTCTGCTTCGTCTGGTGATGGCGTCTCCGTCTGTCAAGCATCCGGTGGGGGCTGATGCTCCGAAGAACGCCGGCGTGCCATGGAGCCATGCCCGATCTAGCCGCTTCGAGTGGGTTTCCCCCTCGCCGTCTCCGATGGTGGTCGCAGAGTTGGAGTGCCTTTTCCCGGAGATCATCCAAGTTCCCATGCGGCCACTGGAGGAGGAGATCGGTAGATGGAAGAATCTGGCCGTTATTGCTCGTAGTCTTGGCAATTGGGTTCCTCCGGAGGCTCTGGTTCGTGAGTTCCTCCGTGCCGGTGTCTCAGGAGAAATTGAAGCCGTCGCTCTGGCGCATCGCCATTATCTGTTCCGATTTGAAGACATTCATGCTACGGAGCTTGTCCTCGGGCGTCCATGGACAATTAATGGCCAAGCTTTTGCTGTATCCGAGTGGCAGCCAGACTTCATTCCTTCTGAGAGCTCGTTGCTTCAAGCTCTGCTTTGGGTCCGATTGCTACTGCTCCCCATCGAATTTTGGTCAGATGAGGCTCTTGCCTCAATCCTATCTGCTGCAGGGAGATTTTGTACTCGGATGCATCGACCAAGGATCGCAAGCGGGGCGGTTTCGCTCGCGCATGTATCAGTGTCGACCTGGGTATGCCACTGCGTCCGGGTGCTCGGATTCAAGGTGCTGGTAATCCCTTTTGGCAGCAATTTTCATTTGAGAATATTGAAGGGATCTGTGCCTTCTGTGGATCCTTGCATTTCTCTGGGACCTGTGGAGCTGCGCCTGATTCCTCATCTTCCTCCTTGAATCCTCAGTTCGGCCCTTGGATGACAGCGGTGAGACGAAGGAAGGCTCATGTGCTGCAGCAACCGATGTCTCAGAGAGCCTCTGCTCCGGGTACATTTTCTTCCCCCACCTCCGCTTTGACGGATGAATGGAAAACTCCCAAGAAAATAGCACGAAGGCACCTTAGGAATGGTTCGCAGGCCTTGTCTGCCATTGCTGTGGATCCCTCATCTCATTCTCCTGGGCCATCACCTCTGTTTGGTGTGCCTGAGTGCCGGATCCCTCCTTCTATGCCGGCGGATGATGGTGAGATGAATGTGGAAGAGGATGGGAGGGTTGATAATCTAGCGAGCCGGTTTCCTCCGCTGAATCCTCCTGTGCAGCCTGAAACCCCAGCGTGCCGGTTTCTTCAAAGCATGCCGATTGGAGAGGAGGGGAGGGCTGAGAAGGTTAAGTCTGATTGTTTGGTATCTGTCCCGGTGCTCTCAAGGAATCCTGATGTTTTAAGTTCCAGTCCTTTTAAGTTGGGGGGCCAAGTTCAGACTACTGAAGGTTGCCTTTCTGGGTTGTCGAAGCGGGCTCGGCCTGTTGAGCCTTTGTTGCAGTGGGTCCTGTCCAAGGCATCTAAAGGAAAAGGAAAAGCTACCCTCAGGGATAAGGACATTGTGAATGGATCCTTTGCTCTCTCGGCTTCGCTTGACTCCCCTAGGGGTATGCCTGGTCTTGTGGGGTCGAGGAAGCTAAAGTCCCGTCGTAAAGATAACTTGGCCCTACAGTCTGCTGAAGGGTCAGCCCAGCCATCTCACTCGACTGGTATAGACCATGATGAGGCTGTGGCCCTTCTTAAGGAAGCCATTCAGAAGGATCGTCTTCTTGAGATCATGGACTCGTCCAGGGTGGATGAGAGTACTGGCCACGGACCTGAGGGTCCCATGCTGCTTAATGATCACCTTGGTGAGAAGGTGATCGGGGATACTGTTGGGGTCCCTCTTCCTCTAATTCCTAAATGAAGATTCTTGTTTGAATGTTCGAGGGGCCCTGAAACCCTCATTTCGTTCATCTTTTGGGAGGCTTCAGCAGCTTCATAACCTTGACATCTGTATTTTGACGGAGACTCGTCTTTCGGGGGATAGTTTGTATCACCTCCGGAGGCAGATTTCTAGATTGTGGAATTCTTATGCTATTGACTCTATTGGTCTTTCTGGAGGCATTTTGGTACTTTGGAGATCGGATAGAGTCCGTGTGGATGCCTTCCATGATTGTGGCCAGCAGGTTGCTTTGGTTGTTTCGGAAGGGTCCTCTGCACCTTGGCTGCTTTCTGGAATTTATGCCAGCACTGAGTTTAGGGTGCGCCGAGTGCTTTGGGATGAGATCCAATTGCTTCTTGGCCAGGGTTTTCCCTCCCTCATTGCTGGTGATTTTAACTGTATTTTGGGGGCCTCTGAGAAGCGTGGAGGTAGACAATTTGTTGCTTCCTCGGGCATTGTTGAGTTCAGGAACTTTATTGCCTCGGCAGATCTTTTGGATTTGGGATTTACTGGACCCCAATTCACCTGGTGCAATAATCGCCAGGGATCTGCTAGAGTCTGGGAGAGACTGGATAGGGCTTTGGCTTCTACCAACTGGCTTCAACTCTTTCCTTCTGCTACTGTTACTCATTTGCCAAGAATAGGGTCCGACCATTGTCCTATCCTCATTTCTACTGATGTGCCTCTTCAGCGGTCTAGACAGTTTAAGTTCGAAAAGTTCTGGACCTTTTATTCTTCTGCGAGACATATCATTTCTCAAGTCTGGCGGTTGCCGGTTAGAGGGAGTGCCGCTTACAGACTTTCTAGATGGCTCCTTCTTGTCAGTCGTAGGCTCTCTAGCTGGAACAGGAGGGAGGTCGGGAATATTTTGAGACAGGTTGAACAGGCAGAGTCTATTATCTCTTCTTTGCAAGACAAGGAGGATCAGGAGGGTTTTCTCCTCGATGCGGATCTGTCGACTCTCAGATCCACTTTAGCTGTCCACCATTCTCTGATGTTGCAGCAGGAAACTTATTGGAGGCAAAGGTCTCGTATTCAGTGGATTAAGGAGGGAGACCGTAATACGAGATTCTTTCATCAGACTACTTTGCGGCGCCGATCGGCAAATCGCATCGGATGCATAGATGATGAGGAGGGCCATTCTGTTGAGGGTCCACAGGCGATCAGGGATTAGTTTATTAACTACTTCCAGACCAGATGGACTGAGATGTCAGGGGTTGGGTTCCCAGTTTCTTCGGTTCTGCCTTCTTACAAGGTCTCAGATGTGGAGAATGATATTCTTATCAGGCCTCTTACTACGGAGGAGATTCGTCTCGCTTTATGGGAGTTGGATCCTGACAAGGCCTCGGGACCTGATGGGTATCCGCCCTTGTTCTTCCGTCATTATTGGGACATTATTGGTCCGAATGTGGTCTCTGCTATCCAGTCTGTCTTTTTGGCCACTCTTATGCCTTCTGACTAGAAGCGGACTCTTGTTACCTTGGTACCCAAACGTCCTGAGGCTTCCTCTCCTATGCATTACCGGCCCATTAGTCTGTGCACCACTTTATACAAAATTTGTGCTCGGATTTTAGTAACTCGGATGGCTTTGGTTATGCCTCGTCTTATCTCTCAGGAGCAGGGTGCTTTTCTTAGGGGGCGCAGTATCACGGATAACGCCCTGTTGGCTCAGGAGTTTATGCATGACCTTAATCGAGCATCGGGACGTCAGTGCCTCATGGCTATTAAGCTTGATATGGAGAGGGCTTATGATAGACTGAGGTGGGACTTTCTTTACAGTACTCTTCATGAGTTTGGTTTCCATGAGGTTTTTGTCGACTGGGTGATGGAGTGTGTCCAAAGGCCGTCTTTCTCTCTTATGATTAATGGGGGTCGGACGGAGTTCTTTCACTCGGTGATGGGTCTAAGACAGGGATGTCCTCTTTCTCCATTCTTGTTTATTCTCTCTGCCAATGCTCTATCCCGGGAGCTTTCTTTGGCGACGCGGACTTCAGACATTGACCCTTATGCTGCTGGCCCCCTTGGCCCTTCGCTGTCCCATTTACTTTTTGCTGATGATTGTCTCCTGCTGGGGAGGGCTTCTACCAGCAATGCCTCCATCTTTACCTCCATTCTTCACTCCTATTGTCGTGCCTCGGGTCAGTGTGTCAATCTCAGCAAATCGCTGATTTGTTTTAGTCCGAGGACGTCCCCTTCTGTGAAGAGGGCTATATCTCAGATTATGGGGATTCCTACTCAGTCCGATCGGATGTCCTATTTGGGGATTCTGATTTCTGGGAGACAGCCTCGGTGTTCGGATTTTAGTTATCTGGTGAGGCGGATCCGTGATCGTCTGGATGGCTGGCAAGTGTCTGATCTTTCTATGATGGCGTGGATTACCCTGATCCGTTCTATGCTCTCGTCGATGCCTGCCTATCTATTATCTAACACTGCTATTCCGTTGGCTTGTCTGCGGAAGATTAAGAGATATTTTCGTGACTTTCTCTGGGCTTCGAGGCAGGATGGCCACGGTATTTATCTTCTGGCTTGGGACACTGTCTGTTTGCCTTTGGCTGAGGGTGGTCTTGGTATCCATCGCTGCTACTCAGAAGAGAGGCTCTGACAGCTAGGCATGCCTCCCGGTTCCTTCTTGATCCGAATTACCTGTGGAGTTCCTTTATGCGCGCCAAGTACGGCAGCTGGAACTCTTTCACTATTTCTTAGGCTAATCGGGGGCATTCTTTTTATTGGAAAGAGGTCTGTCGATATGCTTCGACTATCCTGGATTGTACCTCTTGGATGATCGGGGATGGTACTTCGGTGGATGCCATTCAGGATGCATGGATTGTTGACCTTCCTCTGTCGCGGTGGCCCACTTTTATCTGCCCTGATACTCATGGTATGCGTGTCAGTGACTTTATATCCTTGGACTGCCCTTCCTGGTCGTATTCTCGGGTGGCAAGTTTCTGCGGGACTGAGCTCTGTCGGCGTATTCTTTCCATACCTCTATCTCCAGCTGCTAGTACAGATACCAGGGTCTGGAGGAGGTCATGCTTGTCTCGTGCTCCCATGAGGGACCTCCTCTCAATGTTCAGAACTTATCCTCAGGATTCAAGGGAGTGGGATTGGATTTGGCATCTGCCTGTTCACCCTAGAGTGAGACTTTTCATCTGGAAACTAGCTCAGGGTATTTTTCCTACCTGCTCCCTTCTCTCGCATCGAGGTTTGAGTATTCTGCCCATATGCCCGGTGTGTGGTACCGAGGAGGAAACGATTGATCATGCTATATTCTATTATGCCAAGGCTCGTCAGATTTGGCAACTCTCTGGTACTTATCCCTGGGTGGACAGTTCTACCTCCCACCGTATTTCTTTCCTGAGACTGCTGAAGCGGGGATTGGGACGGGTTACTCACCAGCATTCTGGGCTTATATTGCTTATCAGATATGGCTCTCCCGGAATCAGATTGTGTTCTCAGATATGGTTCATTCTCCTCGCAGGATCCTCAGGACGGCTACCTCCCTCTTTGCTGAGTACTCATCCCATCATGAGTCTTTTGATTTTGCGAACCTTGGACACTGGGTTTTCCTTGCTGCTGCGGCAGCGAACCGGCGTACGATTTTCATTTCTTGGGAGCCCCCTCCTCTAGGGTTTGTTAAAATTAACTTTGATGGGAGTGTCCGAGGCAGAAGTGCTGGATCAGCTTATGTTATTTGTGATGCAGATGGTATGATGCTGGCGGCTGGAAGTTTTAGCCTTCTTGATCCCTCGGTACCTATGATCGAGCTCTATGCGGCTTGGGCGGGTATATTCTACGTCATTCGGACCCTTGGCGCCCGCAGACTCATTATTAAAGGGGACTCCATTATTGTTATTCGATGGATTCGACAGCAGTATAGTTCTCACTTGCCTTCTATTCCTATCTTATGTGATATATGATCTATGATCTTGGAAGCTTCCAACATCCAGATCCGCCATGTCTATCGTGAGGCCAATGCTGTTGCGGACTGGATTGCAGCTGGAGTGGCTTCTCACTCTGGATATTGGAGATGGAGACCGGGAGACTACTGCCCTCTGATTTTGTCCCAGTTATTAGTTTCAGATGTAACGGGCCCATCCCGATATAGGGTGATGTGAATCACCGTCTATATCAAAAAAAAAAAAAAAAAATGTAGAGACCTAGTTGGCTGAATTACAAAGCAAATGAGTTCTAAAATGACCCTCAAAAGTTGACAGCTTCGGGTTCATACTATGCAATGATTCAAGCCTAAGAATCAATAATATCAACAGAACAATCAGTTTCATACTTTCATCATCTCATATTATTCTATTTTTATTTATAAATATTAAATATTTAAATATAATCAAGAATAAATTTAATCATATCACTCATCTCAAAGATGATAAAGATAAAATATAGAAATTTGTATGAATCCAATGATGAAGAAAGTACTTGAATATTGGCTATATTTGAATATAATCAACTCTCTCTCTCTCTCTCTCTCTCTCTCTATATATATATATATATATATATATATATATATGTTATTATTTGCTTTTTTTTATAACTATTGGTTGTTTATCCATTATTCTTTGCTAATTAGGCGTTAGATTTGTAATGCAATGATAGACATTTTCCTATGCTGAAACATAAAAAGAAATATAATAAAAAGACAAATGAGTGTTGGGTGTGCGCGCACGTCAACATTGAAAATTGCTTGATATCTCTTTTTTTTTGCGCTTTGAGGAAAGTTTTGTATTCTTACTTATTTCTAGACACTAATAAACAAAAAAAAATGTAATAATAAAACTTGTTTAAAACTTTTATCTTATTTCACAAAACTCTAGTATACAATTAAGTAAGAGCAGAGTGATAGCATGATTATGATAAATGCCTATTGACTGAATTGATTTTTTACTATATTATTGAAAAAATTTATGTCATAAGATCTAAAAGTTTTGTGAGATTTTTCCATAGTCATAATACTTAATTCTAAAAGTTAAAAGAAAGAAAGAAAGCTAGATATTAAATCTTTTCCCACAAAATTAATAAACATCACATCCACCTTTGAGGTGTCTGCATAACCATTAGTTGTGTAAAAGCTATTGTAATATTGAATTTTTTTCTATTAAGTCCACGATGGAAGATCATTTCTCAAGAAACAATCAAAACATTTTGGCTTTCAGATGATTATTAGCGATATATATATATATATATATGCAACTCAGACTTTACCCAAAAAGATAAGTTAAAGAAAGTTTTATTTAGGTTTCTTAACCTGATATATCTATCTAAAGTCCAGTACATAACTGATGTGAGACCTAAAATATGGTATTGCAAACTAACACATATTCTCTCTGTTTTTAAGACCAGACTCTTTTACTAGGCTAAGAATCCATATTCAATCAAATTCAATTAATATCATTTATAAAACCCAAGAAATCAATCAAAAAGGCTAATTAAAAGGGTCATTTTGGTTCCTTCATCTTATATATCTACCTTAAATCTATCCAACATATAACCAATGTAGAACTAAATACACCTCAACACAATCGTAATAATATTATTCATCAATTGTACATCATTAATGTAGGAAAATGTTGACTTGAAACTAGATTTAAATGGCTAATCTCTTCAAGAAAATTATGCTCCTTTTTATATATTTATTGCTGTAATTTATTTTTCCCTCTAGCTTCATATCTTTCTTGCTTTTAATTTTAGTTTGCATATTTGCAAATGTAGCTTCATTTTCATGCTTGGGTTGTGTTCTAATAATATGCTTATGTTAAAATGTAAGTTAGAGAGTATAAACAGAATATTATCCAAGATATCTTAGGTTGTAAAATGTGCGGGATAATTTTCTTAACCAAACTTTGCATGTTTTTCATGTGTCTTTTTCTTCCTCATGTAATTAACTCTCGCATACCTAGTTTCTATGAAGGTGGCTAGATATCATAGGTTTTTTGTCTTGCGGTTTGATTTTGGTTTAAGAATTTTTTGTTTCAATTTAGATTTCTGAAAAATCGTTGTAAGCCAACTTGAACTATGTATATATTATATGAGACTTCATTTATATTACAGTTAAAATTAAGATGCTATATAGGCATGTGTAAATAAATAGGCTACGTGAAAGGTATGTCTTTTTATTATAAAAAACTTGAGCTGTCATTTAACCACATAAAGTTTATCATAAACACCAATCTCATCACTACCCAAAGTAATCACGGATGAACTAATAAACCAAACCAAAATCAAATCAAATCTCTTGACTTGGTTCAGTGCAGTTCAGTTTACTGTAATAGTCAGTTTGGTTTTAGTTTTATTTTTAAGAAACCAATTCAAATCAGTTTGGTTTCAAAAATATCAATGGATTGATCCGAACCGATCCACACACACCTAATTGTAAAAGAATGCAAGTTACCGGATGCAGCTTAAAAATCATTGTAAATAAATAAGCATATTGGGTGCCAATAGAGATGTTCTGTTATCTAGAACCATGTCACATGTTCTAAAAATTTACTAGTGAATCATTTCATGTAGAATCTAACAAGAACATGGATAAGCTCTAGCACATAAAATACTACATATATTTGCAGACTATAAGATTTGCTTTGTGATCTCTGCTCAATTTTGTGGATCTTTGATGATTGCACAACTCCCAATAGCAAATCTCAGCTAATGATCCATTGTATAAAATTGCCTCTACTAGAGGTTGTTCTGTTGTACAGTGAGAGTGGCATATCATCAACTAAATATAACTTTCTCGCTAACTAAAGATAAGTGTTGAATAATACAGGCCACTGGACATCCAGGATTTTCACTAATCTAGGGGTCAAACAAGTGACTGAACTCAAAACCATAGATATTAGAGGTAAATCCCTGATCATCTAAATTGACATTCAGTGTGTAATAAACCAATTAAAAGCTTGACATGGTATGGTTGCTTTTTTCCGTTTCCTTAGCTGCTTGTTTAGAAATTATTCATTCTGATGTTTCTACATGAAAAATTAGTAGCAGAAAGGGAAATATTATAATNGGGCCGCTTAGCATGAAGGGCCGTCTAGAAATTAATGTGAGGAGGGGCCGCTTAGCATGAAGGGCCGCCTAGGAGTTATTGTGAGGAGGGGCTTAGAATGAAGGGCCGCCTAGAAATTATTGTGAGGAGGGGCCGCTTAGCATGAAGGGCCGCCTAAGAATTATCTTCAGTCTCCGTATCATTAAATGCCGCCCTCACATCACATAGCTCTTTTTCGCTATTGTTCTCTTTCTTCATTATGACGGATGCTTGCTGTAGTAGGACGAAATTAAATGCCCACTGCGTCTTTAAAGAGAGGACCCGATAGGCAGCGAGGCCGTTTAGGAACTAAGCCGCTTAAAAGGCCGCCGAAGATGGCCGCCAAATTTTTTTTGAAAATTTCTGTTTTTATTGTCCATGGGCCTATTGACTGGCCCTATCAGCACACATTGCTCAAAATGAATTCTCATTAAAATGTAAAGACATAACATAAAGCATATCTTTTAGTCTATATCTCTATAAGGAAGACCAAAATACTCTTCATTTTTTATTTTCATTCTTTCACTCTCACGGTTTATTTCCTATTCTAAAGGGATATAATTGTTGCATAACTCTTTTCCTTCTTTTTCCCTCTCTATCCAAACAAATAATTGATATTACCCTTCCTTTTCATTTCATCCTTTTTCAAACAAGAGAAGAAGAGTAACCAATTCCATTCCTTCCTTCCCCTCTAAAGATCCAACCAAAGCCTTAGTTGAGATAGCCAAGGTCTCAACAATTCGTGCCCATATGCCCATATGATCAGGATAGCAATATTGATCTCATGACACATGACGACAAAGAAAGATGGCCTCACAATTAATCCTGTGAAAAGACCAGCAAAAATAGAAAATGGCAACGCGATCAAAGCTGCCTCAAATTATAATAGGTGATCCGGGCATATAATGGAGAGCCCCTAAGCTGCTTCACTTTAGGTCATTCTAATATCCAAAAAATAATTTTTTATCAAATAAAAAAGAATTATATTATATACTTATAACTTAAATACAATTGCTATCATTTAACTTCTACTTGAGTTTTTAGGTTACGTAATTTCAATCCGCTATCGAGTTAATTGAACCAATAGGTAAATTTATGGGCTTAGAGTATTACAAATGATATTATTAGAGCTAATTTAAGTGCGCGAAAGTTGATGAATTTGAGAAAAGGATTACTTATAGGATGATGGTAGAGTTCCATCATGGTAGCACAAGGATTCGATTCGTAGAATGCCCTATTATAAGAAGAAGATTGTAATACTCAAAAATAGTTTTATATCGAATAGAAAAGAAATGTATCATATACACTTGTATAGCTCAAGCATCTATTAACTTCTACTCAATTTTTTGAGATGTGTGGTTTCAATCTATAATGAGTTGACTGAGCCAATAGGTTGGCTTAGGGCACTATGGTCATTCTTGTATCAAGCCCAATTATTCCATGGAGTTGCTATCCTGGCTTTTGAGTTTGTAACTTTGTATGGGAAAGCCACCGGCATTTGTTTGAAGGTTCGAACATATTTGCTTAAAGTCGAGTTAAGTTGGGGTATATCCAATGAATTGCTTTCATTGGAGAAATTTCAGGGTATATCACTTTCATCTAAAGAGCAAGAAAAAATGGCACCAATTGCAAATAAGCATAAAGTTAAATTTGATTTAGATAAGTTGGATCGGGAGAGACGTTGGAACATTCAAAAAATTTGTTTCTAACGTAATTAATTAATTAATTAATTAATTAGTCTTAGCGGCCTGGCCTCTTAAATCCATGAAGGAAAAGAGAGAAGCCTTTGGGACCAGAAAAAATTTTTTGTTTTGATGCACAAAGCAGTAAGCGTGCCAGGCTTGTGACCATAAAAGTTAATAGACCATGGCATGCATAGCATGCGCAATAGCATAGGTGGTTAATTTACGCATTTAATGCAATTTTTTTTTAAATGTATTTAAGGCTGATGCATAAATAAAAACTTTTCCTCAAGTTAACGAGAGGGTGGGCCAGCAGGGCCGACTTTAGTCCCACGCTAGAGCTGTACCATGATTGTTTAATCAGGCAAAACGGACGGTCGATGATGCCCCCGCGATCAAGCGGCGGTCAGCGTAACTTGCTTGCCAGCTCGCACGACACGCAATAATAGCCACCTAAAAATACGAGGCCCGCACGGGTTAGTTTGAAGAAGTCCGGTGGAGGGAACGTCAGTGGACGAAGCGGTGCCTTTCGACTCGACTCCTTCACCGAGCTAGGGTTTCCATCGAGTTCCGGTACTCCATCTCTTTCTCCTTTTCTACGGTTTCGATCCAATGCCCCCGAAGGGTTTCTTGTTTCCTTTACTTGTGCCTGTTTCTTGTTTTGGTGGAAATTGTTGGATTCTTGATCCATCCATGGTTCTGATTGATTGATGGTGTCTTTTGGTTCTTGGTTTACTTCTATTTTCCCTTCGTACTCCCAACGTAAGGGGTGCAGTGTTGGTGGTTGTGACGACGGAGGAGAGGATCTTGAAGCATTCTTGGTTTGCATCATGGCACCTTGAGCAAACTTGGCTCTTGTTCTTTATTCTTTTTGGTTTTGTTTTTGTTATATTCATTGCAATCGCATCACAATTTTCTTTATCAAATTCTTGTTCTTGCCAGGGTTTTGACCGACTATAGGAGGGTTCCGATTCTTGGTTTACTTTTTCTATTCCTTGATCGTATTCTTGAGGGGAGATCATTACCATGTAATGGGTGCATGGAGCAAATTCGGTTCTTGAACCAGTATTTCAAATCGGTATATTTTGATGTTAGTAGAATCAGTTTTAAATCTGAAATTGTGGCAATACCTCACCTTTTCAGCCCCTTTTACTCTTTATTCTTTCATGCCTAGATAACGTGAGACCAGCAATTAGAGCAAGCAGCACATAAGAGCGGGCTGTTGACTTTTAAAAAAAAAAAATTAAAATTTTAAAAAAATTGAGCGCTCGTGGTGCTTGCAGAATGGAGCGATCGCTCGCACGCGAGCATGCACGGGATGCGATCGCTTGCAAATAGTCACGATAGCTCATATTTAGGTTGTCTAGATTGAGTCTACAAATAAACTCAAGGATTTAATTTCAATTGCAGAATTTCTTTATTAAAATTATTTAATCCTGTTATTATTGATTTTTCTTTGAGCATATGAAGAAATCACTGGGTTGGGATCCTACTCATAGTAGGAGGTTTGGATGGAGGCGGCCTTGAGGATAAATCATCTATAACCTATACAAATGATCGAAAACTAGTTTTTAGGGTAGTGTCTAACAAGTTCTGGTTCACGCATGGTTTTTAATTTATTTTTTATAAATTTTTACATTTAAAATTCCAAATTAGAATTTTTTTTAGCAATTTCTAAATAGTTTAAATTTAAAATTCATTATTATTTCCAACACGGGCTAGGGTTGGAATGGGTGTTGGTTTTCCATATCACTCTTGTCTTTCTCTTTTCTTTGTTTAGTTATGGTTTTGATCAAATGCCAGAGAATTTCTTGTTATTCTTAATGGAAATCAGCCGATTCTTGCTCTTTCTAGGGTTTTTGGCTGACTGCTGAGGGGTTCTGATTCGTGGTTTTTTTCTTCATATATTTCCTTCGTATCTTTACAAATATGGAGAAAAATTCTTAACCAATCAGGAGTTCTATTAATTCTACAATTTCAACACACAGAGATGGTGAAATTAATGGAAGGATAATTTCAGGTGAAAATATAATCTGTTCTGATCCTTCCCCTCTATCTGACATTAGTAGATTTAGACAATATGTTACTTTTTCAACGCCTCTTGTTCTTTATTCTATAGGGGGCGTTTGATAATCCAAATGAATCACCGGCCATTGCAAGGTTTCATTAGACTTGGATGAGCCTAGGGAGAGGGCTGTCGTTTGTAAGATACTTTAATCATTCAAAAACCTGATAGCTACAAATTATGTTTACAAAAGATTGAAAATTGGAACTACCTCTACTGGTGTCAATTCATCAAGGCCACTCTATCAATGATATTGCTGGTGTTGGCAACACTAATATAGTATAGCACACGAAAGATAAGTGGATGGCACGAAGTTGAAGTAGAATCAAGATGGACTTTACCATTGTTGCTGCCAAAATCTGTTCTCCGACTTGGGCGCGGTCGGGTTGCAGCGCGGGCTCTCCGCTTGGATGGACTTGCAAAACAGTCCTCACGCGAGAGGCGTTGGGGGTGGCCCTCTGCGGAAGACCCTCCGATGCTCAAGTCAGTGAAGATCAGCAATCAATAGAAATGGGAAGAAGGCTTTCGCTGAAGAGTCCTTCCAGGGCTCTGAGCAGAGCAGAGCGCTAATGGCGGAAGCTAAGGCAGAAGGAGAGAGGGTTCAAGTGAGCAAGTGTGCGCATACCTGAGGAGTCGGCAGATGACTCTATTTATAGAGGATCACCTGATTTCCTTGGGGCGTCGTGGGTCCGAAAGTCGTTAGGATCTGAATCCAGTTTGTTATGAGGTTGGTAGGATTTGTATCTTGTTGGTTAGGGGATCGACGGCTAAGAGAGCTCGTTGATGTCTCGAGATATGGTGAGGATATAGGCTCCAGGGCCCTAGGCCACTCTTGCGGGTCCTAGGTCACTCCCGGATATGATTTCTGTTTGGAATCTCACGAATTCGGGTTCTCCTGCGTCGAATTCCGTAGAGGCGTAGATATCGCTCGGGCTAGGCCGAGCGATGGGAGAGATCGGCTAGAGGGGCCGAAAGAATGACATAGCTCGGCTGGGGCCGAGAGACGATATAGCTCGGCTGGGGTCGAGAGATGATATAGCTCGGCCGGAGCCGAGAGATGATATAGCTCAGTTGGGGCCGAGAGGATGATATAGGTCGGCTGGGGCCGAGAGAGGATGATATAGCTCGGCTGGGGCCGAGAGAAGATATAGCTCGGCTAGGGCCGAGAGAAGTGATTCGCGTCTTGGGAATCCTTGGCTCGGCAAGGGCCTAAGGCGCTCCAACTTATCGAGGCTGACTTATCTCGGACGGGTGTCGCATAGCGGGTAGGAATCTGGGCTAGCCCTAGTCATGTGCACGATTATTGACACACAGCGATTTTATCCCTTAACACATGCCCCCCACTCCCTAGTTTGAAACGTAAGTTCAGGCGTAGGGAGTATAATTCCAGATTGCATGACTTGAACAGAAGGATCCGGTTTGACAACCTGCGTAATGATGCCCTATTTAATGCTACGCGGCCACCGTGCCTTTGTGAGATGTGCCTTTGCAGGGCACGTCACATAAGGCTCCTTTGAGATAGCGGTTGGAGAATTGCCACGTAGCAAATTCCGGTTTTTACGGCATCCACAATGGCGGTTCCGGGCGTCTCGATTGGGCCCTATCTTTCTCTTAAAGCGGTTTCTTTGAGGGAAAGCAAAGTCAAAACGGCGCCGTCCCTGTTCATAGCGCTCTATCGTTCTTCTTTGGAGAATTTTGCTCTCTGCTTCCTCTGTAGTTTCGCTCTATCGGCCAACAGGATGATGAGCCCCGATGATATGGTTTCGAAGATTGCCGCCGAGGATTTGGGGAGAATACGCCAAAAGTATAGCATTCCCTCGGATATCATTCTGACGTTGCTGGAACCCGATCATAGGGTTTCGCAAGATCTAGAGCGCGAGATCTTTCTTTATAAAGACAGTCTGAAGGCGGGCCTTCGATTTTCCCTTCACCCCTTGGTGAAGGAAATCATGAGATTCTACAATATTTGCCCGACGATGGTGGCTCCCAACAGTTGGCGCAGCGTCATCGGGTTTATCTCAATGTGCATCTGGATTCAGGTAACGGTGACTCTTCCTTTCTTTCGTGCCTGTTATTATCTGATGCATGGAAGGAAATCAGAGTGGCCTTACATTGGATCCCGGAGGTCTTTCAAGACGATAACAGATAAGCCATCGTCTATAAAGGAGTGGAAGGTCAAATGGGATGCCAAGTGGCGTTGCTGGCGGCTTTGGGTGCCTCACCAGGGCCGTACCACGATAACTGTGGACGGGGAGGTTCTGGCATCGTTACTCGCGGACCACAAGCAAGTTCGGAGACTGACTGAGCAACACATGGCTCTCTCGGATAGAGAGATCGAGCTCCTTCGTCAAGCCAACAGTAGGCTGGAGCGGGAGGTGGCATCTCTTCGACAGCAATTAGCTGATTCGGCTCCGCGGCGTGGGGAGAGTTCAGTAGCGTTCGGAGAAGGTAGCAAGCCCATGTGAGGGCTAATGTATTTTTTCTTTGTTTTTCCCCTCTTGTAATGAACGAAGAAAGCTTTATTGGAACTTTCTTGTTTGTTTGCCATTTCTGAAGTGTTTTCCTTTATCGTCCGAGTCTTACGGAACGAAACATTCTCCCGGGAAACCTCCAACATAGCATCCTTGTTTTGATCGAGGTAAACGAGGCTCGTAGATTTCAGTTGGAGCATTGCATATCGCTCGGTCTTTGTCGAGATTTTTGACAAAAGCCGCACTCCGGTCTTAGCCAGGGCTTATATTCCTAGGACGTGCACTCCGACATTAACCGATGCTTACGCATTCTGGGTATAGGTCGCGGGGATTATATTCATAGGACGTGCACTCCGATCTTAACCGATGCTTCCGTATTCTGGGTATAGGTCGGGACTTATGTCGTGTCCCATTATCATTGAGACAAAAGTAGTAACTTTAGACTGGACAGAAGTACAAGATCACGTGCAGTCATGCTGGACGGATAGGGGATACTTCGGTTTATCCGAAGTATGGAGGCAGTTTTGGCCTTGAGCGGAAGCACAGTGCAATATCTCGGTTTGTGTTGAGGCATAACGGGCAGTTGGGCCGGAACGGAGGATATCGCGATGTCCTCACTGAGGAGTACTTGACTTCTGCACCCTTTTATTATTCTGTCAGTGCCTTGTCTTTTCCAAGACGAGTCGACCCTCCTTTTTGCCGAAATGGATGATACGGCCCTGTAACCTACAAAAGGTTGCCTCGGCACTTTCCAGGGATACTTATTATGTCGACCTTTTCCAAGGCGGGTTGTTTCGACGTACGATGCTGGCGCTTGTTTGCCATTGGAGGGTGTCACTTTCATCGGGTGATTTTCCAGGTCTACCCGTATCCCTAAGATCAGCGGGCGATTTTCTGCATTTAAGACCTGTGATTCGGGATCAGAGAAAATCTTCTGGCGTACGTCATGGGCTGAACAACGTGTTTGGCGCGCATCGAAGGGCGCTATGTTCATCCTGGGAGGCCACGTGGCAGCATGGATTGGGCATTTTGAACCTCGGGACTTACTGCTTTAACAGCTTCTTCCGGTCCATTTTGCCTATAAAAGGGGGAGGAAGGGGCCGTGCTAGGCCATCCTTAAAATTTTCTCCTCTGTGAGTTGTGAAAGTTTTCATGATGTTTGCATCCCTGAAGCTGAGAGTGGAGGGACTGAGTTTTCCTTTTATAAGCCACCTTCCTACAGATACTTGGGGTGACGAAGGAGCCGCTGGAGAGCAGCTCGCCCTCAAGGGAGGAGCTTCGGAGATCATATGGAGAGCGCACAGGAGGTCCGCAGAGATCACATGGAGAGCGCACATATGCGCTTCCTGTGTGTCCTTTGTGGTTTGCTATGGGGGTCGCAGGGTAGGAAGTGCACATGTACCCCCGTAGCATGCACGGACTTTTCCTTCTCCCTCTGGCTGGATGCTTAGCCCCTCCGTGTGGGAATCTTCCGCCATGTGAAGAGGGAGTTGAGAGCAGTGTGGGGCTGATGGTCCCCTATCTCTCTCAATCGGGCAGTGGCCTGCAGCCCAGCATTCCACCCAGGGGGAAGCTTCCTCAGCATCTGCATCCATGGGTCTGTGCCTCTTTTTGGATCTCTTAATTCATCCAGAGGACCCGTGGGAAGCCGGCCTTGCTATCCATCAGGGCGAGCTGGCTGGTCGCCTGATCCTTTGGGTCGGATACCGAAGCATCATTGTTAACTAAAGCTGACTGGAGCAGTTCGGCCGAGCTATTTACTCGTTTTTATTTTTTGTACTTTGATGCACTTGTAACTCATTTCAGGATGTTGTAACTTTTCTTTTGGTGAGGAAATAAAGAAAGTTTTCATTCCTTCTTTCTTTAGCACATGCTTCTTTTTGCGCTGAGAGTTGTTGCTCCCATATTATGCTTTTTTTGTCGCAGCATATTTCGGCATCACTGTTGCTGCTTTGCTTTTGCTAAGATTAATGTCCGGTCCTCAGTGGAGAATACGTATATCCATGTGCGAGTCAAAGAGGGACCTGGGCGGTCCTGTGGAGTCATGAAGTAAGCATGATCCTGTTTGCAGAACGAAGCAGGTGTTTTTTTTTTCGGGGAAAGACAGCTCGTGGCACGTTTTTGCTGTCAAATAGTGGGAGGTCCTTTGCCTCTACCAAGGTATAATAGGACGCCTTAGTTGCGTCAGGGCGTGGGAGAGATCACTTGAATAGGGTGGAGCCTTAGGATATCACTCGACTGTTGCTGAGGATCAAGGATATTCTCATCCTTTGGTTCCGATCGGGGCTTGTTAGCTGCCCGAACCTTGAGCGATGTTTTGGAGATTATTTAATCCGACTGGGGCTTGTAAGCTGCCCGAGTCCAAATTAAGCTTTGGAGATTGTTTGGTTCGGCCAGGGCTTGTAAGCTGCCCGAATCCGAACGATAATTCTTTGACGTTTGGTTCGGCCGGGGCTCGTAAGCTGCCCGAATCCGAACGATATTTTGGAGATTGTTTGGTTTGGCCGGGGCATGTAAGTTGCCCGAATCCGAACGATATTTTGGGGATTGCTTGGTTCGGCCAGGGCTTGTAAGCTGCCCGAATCCGAACGGTATTTTGGGGATTGCTTGGTTCGGCCGGGGCTTGTAAGCTGCCCGAATCTGAACGATACTTTGGAGATTGTTAGGTTCGGCCGGGGCTTGTAAGCTGCCCGAATCCGAACGATACTTTGGAGATTGTTAGGTTCGGCCTGGGCTTGTAAGCTGCCCGAATCCGAACGATACTTTGGAGATTGTTAGGTTCGGCCGGAGCTTGTAAGCTGTCCGAATCCGAACGATACTTTGAAGATTGTTTCGTTCGGCCGGGGCTTATAAGCTGCCCGAATCCGAACGATATTTTGGGGATTACTTAGTTCGGCCGGGGCTTGTAAGCTGCCCGAATCCGAACGATACTTTGGAGATTGTTAGGTTCGGCCGGGGCTTGTAAGCTGCCCGAATCTGAACGATATTTTGGGGATTGCTTGGTTCGGCCAGGGCTTGTAAGCTGCCCTAATCCGAACGGTATTTTGGGGAATGCTTGGTTCGGCCGGGGCTTGGAAGTTGCCCGAATCCGAACGATACTTTGGAGATTGTTAGGTTCGGCCGGGGCTTGTAAGCTGCCCGAATCCGAACGATACTTTGGAGATTGTTTAGTTTGGCCGGGGCTTGTAAGCTGTCCGAATTCGAACGATACTTTGGAGATTGTTTAGTTCGACCGGGCTTGTAAGCTGCCCGAATCCGAACGATACTTTGGAGATTGTTTAGTTCGGCCGGGGCTTGTAAGCTGCCTGAATCCGAACGATACTTTGGAGATTGTTTAGTTCGGCCGGGGCTTGTAAGCTGCCCGAATCCGAACGATACTTTGGAGATTGTTTAGTTTGGCCGGGGCTTATAAGCTGCCCGAATCCGAACGATATTTTGGGGATTGCTTGGTTCGGCCGGGGCTTGTAAGCTGCTCGAATCCGAACGATACTTTGGAGATTGTTAGGTTCGGCCGGGGCTTGTAAGCTGCCCAAATCCGAACGATACTTTGGAGATTACACGGCTCCCAGCTGCGTCGGGAGCGCTCAGCCATACCAAGCCTTCGCGGGATGCAATTTGGCCTAACCGAGATATGTAGCTCTGGCTTAGAGCTCGATCTAGCCGAGGTATGGAGATTTGGCTCAAAGAGATGGCTCGGTCGTGCCGAGAATGGATGCGCGAACGACATCTGTTTTCTATTGCGACTTTTTGAAAGAATGATCGTAGCAGTTCTGCCGTGGATCATAAAACAAGATGCCAAAGCTGTAAATAGGGCGAGTCTATAGAGAGCGTACTCTATTGATGATATATGCGGAGGTTGTCCGAACTCCATGTTTGGGGAATGGATTTCCCGTTCAGGTCCTGGAGCTTGTAGGTGCTGGGCCCGATGACTTCCGCTACTTGGTAGGGGCCTTCCCAGTTCGGAGATAATTTTTCTTGCTCCAGCGGCTTGGAGACGGACGCTTTTCGAAGGACAAGATCGCCAGGCGAGAAGGATTTGCCCTTGACTCTAGAGGCATGGTAGCAGGCCACTCTTTGCTGGTACGCGGCCATTCTGATTCGAGCTTTTTCCCTGATTTCTTCCACCAAGTCGAGATTGGTTCGGAGCTGCTCGTTGTTGGTTTCTTCTGAGTAGCTTTCCACTCGTGGAGAGGGAAGGCCTATTTCCATGGGGATGATGGCTTCCGTGCCAAAGGCCATCCGGAATGGGGTCTCGTCGGTGGGGACTCTCTGGGTAGTGCGGTAGGCCCATAGAACATGATGAAGTTCGTCCGTCCATCTGCCTCGGGCTCTGGTGAGCCGAGCCTTGATCCCTTAAAGTAGGGTCCGGTTTGTTACCTTGGCTTCTCTGTTGGCTTGCGGATGCCCCATTGAGGTAAGGCGATGGCTGATGCTATGATCCTCGCAGAACTTTCGAAATTTGAGATTATCAAATTGCTTGCCATTGTCGGTGATGATGATGTGCGGAAGGCCAAAGCGACAAATGATGGATCTCCACACGAAGTCCCTAGCCCTAGCCTCGGTTATGGCTACTGCCTCGGCCTCGACCCACTTGGTGAAGTAGTCGATGGCGATAAATAGAAATTTTCTCTGTCTAGTGACGAGGGAAAAAGGGCCGAGAATGTCCATCCCCTACTTAGCAAAAGGCCAAGCGGAGGAAATAGGGACCAAACTAGCGGAGGGAAGCCTTTGGATGCTGGAGTGCCTCTGACACGGGTCACAGGCTCGAATGAGATCATCGGCATCCTTTTGCATAGTAGGCCAGTAATATCCTTGGCGCAGTACCTTATGGCATAGAGATCGACTCCCCAGGTGGTTGCCGTAGATTCTTTTATGTACTTTCCGAAGAGCATAATCAGCTTCGGACGGGCGGAGGCATTTGAGCAGCGGCATGGAAAAGGACCACTTGTACAGCTGATCATCGATTAGCACATAGTGGGTAGCTTGCAATCTTAGCTTCCTTGCTTCCTTACGGAGCGACCCTTTTTAAGATACTTTAATATTGGGTCGAACCAGGATGGCTCGACCTCAATCTGCATCACTCGGTCTACCTCTGCGATGCTGGGTTTTTCCAGGATTTTCAGGGGAAACTTTTGCTCGGCACTCATCGATTCCGTAGTCACAAGTCAGGATAACAGATCGGCACGAGCATTTTCGGATCTGGGGATCTGGATAACCTCAAATTCAGAGAAGTGAGAAAGCAAGTCCCGCACCTGCAGGAGGTACCGAATTATGTTTGGTTCCTGGGCCTCGAATTCGCCCGCACATGATCGGCCACCAACTGAGAGTCGGTAAAGGCATTCAGCCTCTTCACTTTCAGATCACGGGCGATTCGGAGTCCAGCAAGCATGGCCTCATACTCGGCTTCGTTGTTGGAGGCTGGGAAGGAGAATTGAACGCCGTACTCAAAGGTCTTCCCTCGGGGCTGGTGAGGATCAAACCAGCACCGGCCATTGGCATTGGAGGATCCGTCGACGTGGAGGAGCCACAGGGCGTCAGATCTTGGATGCTCGGGGGAGTTCGGAGCGGAGCCATCTTTCGGGATGGTGTACTCAAGGAGGAAATCAGCTAGAATCTGAGCTTTGATGGCCGGCGAGGTTGATAACGGATATCATGCTCGCTTAACTCAACGGCCCACTTAGCCATTCTTCCTGATGTCTCCGGGCGATGGACCACCGCCTTGATGGACTGATCGGTAAGGACCGTCACAGAATGTGCTTGAAATATTGTCGTAATCTTCGAACCGATATTATCAGGGCCAAGACCAGCTTCTCGATTCGGGTGTACCTTATCTTGGCGTTCCGGAGAAGTTTGCTGACATAGTAGATCGGCTTCTGGGTCTTCTTCTCTTCTCTGACAAAACCGAGCCAATCGCGCCTTCAGAGACTGCCAGGTACAGAAACAACATTTTTTCCCGGATTGGGGCTGCTGAGGAGGGGTGGCGAGCCAAGATATCTCTTAGGTCCCCGAATGACTTTTGGCACTTGGGAGTCCATTGAAAATTCTTGGCAGATCGAAGGGCTTTGAAGAAAGGAAGGCTCCTCTCGGCCGACCGAGCCACAAAGCGGTTGAGGGCCGCAATTCTTCCCGTCAGGCGTTGGACTTCTTTGATAGATGTTGGGGGCGTCATTTGCTGAAGCGCTTGAATCTTTTGCGGGTTGGCTTCGATGCCTCGCTGAGAAACCATGAAGCCCAGAAACTTTCCCGAGGTGACACCAAAGGCGCACTTCGTTGGATTGAGCTTCATCCGATACATTCGGAGTGTCGCGAAGCTTTCAGAAAGATCCCAATATGCTGGGATGCTTCCTTGCTTTTGACCAGCATGTCATCAACATACACCTCCATATTCTGGCCGATTTGCTCCTTGAAGACTTTGTTTAGCAGCCTTTGGTAAGTGGCGCCTGCATTTTTCAGACCAAAGGGCATGACTCGGTAACAGTAGGTACCTCGATCGGTTATGAAGGCAGTTTTTTCTTCGTCCTCTGGTGCCATCCGAATCTGGTTATAGCCTGAATAGGCGTCCATGAAGGTCAACATCTGATGGCCGAAGGTGGCATCCACGAGCTGGTCGATCCGAAGGAGAGGGAAGCTATCCTTCGGGCATGCTTTGTTAAGGTCGGTGAAGTCGGTGCAGATTCGCCATTTACCGTTCAACTTTTTCACCATAACAACATTGGACAGCCAGTTTGGATAATTCACCTCCCGAATGAAGTTTGCCTTGATGAGCTTGTCCACCTCTTCTTCAATTGCTCTCCGGTCAGGGGCGAAGCTTCTTTTCTTTTGCTTCACGGGCCGGGACATCTCGTCTGCATTAAGACGGTGGACGAGGACGTCCGGGCTGATCCCGGGCATATCGAAAGCTGACCAAGCGAAGACATCAGCATTTTTCGGAAAAGTCGATCAGCTCCAGTTGGGGCTTCCCTTTCAGTAGCGACCCGATCCTTATGGTTCGGTCGGGCCGAGCTTCGTCCAGCGGTACCTCCTCCAGCTCTTCGGCTGGTTCTCCTCGTTGCTCGGTGAAATCCTCCGAGCGTCTAGTCCGTCAACCTCGGGCAATCTGGATTGCAGGCTGGTGATGAAGCACTGCCGAGCTATAGTTTGGCTTCCTTGAACTACACCAACCCCTCGCTCGGTCGGAAACTTTATAACAAGATGTGGGATGGAGACGATGGCTCTGAGAGACATCAAGCCGGGTCTTCCCAAGATCGCATTGTAAGGCGACCGGAGCTTGGTCACCAAGAAATCTGCATGCACAGTGGCAACGGAAGGCTAGGTTCCTGCTGGACCGTCAAGGTCACGACCCCCTCCGGGTGATTACATCGCCGGTGAACCTCATTAGGGTGGAGTCCACCGCTCGGAGATTCTCATGAGAAGTTTCATCTTCACAAACACATCGAGGTACAAAACATTGACAGAGCTTCCACTATCAATGAGAATTCGGCTTACATCATAGTTGTTCAAATTGAGAGATACAACCAGCGCATCATCGTGCGGGAACTGTATTCCCTGGAAGTCATCGCTGGAGAAAGAGAGCTCGTCAGTTCGTGCTTTCTTTGGCGCCGAACCTTCTTCATCGTCCCTCCCGCTGAAGGACCATCGACCGCCTAAATCACATTAATGTGGCCAGCGACCGAAGGATTTGGGGGAGGAAGAGGCTGCTGCGGGGGCTCAGGCCGGCGATCGCCCTCGTTTCTTGGCTCGGGGGCTCCCTGAACCGATCCAGTCTACCCCGCTGGATGAGCCTTTCGATCTCATTCTTCAGTTGCCAGCACTCTTCAGTGTCGTAGCCATGGTCGCGGTGGTAGCGGCAATACTTGGCGGGGTCTCTCCGGATCGCATTTCCTCGAAGAGGAGGTCGAGGGAGTTGGCGCTCGATTTCCATAAGGATCTCCGCTCTTGGGGCAGTGAGCGGAGTAAATCGATTGAACCTCCTAGGCGGGCTCGGTGCGGTTCCTTGGCGGCGGCTGAGGAATCCATTGGCGGCGAGGCGGCTTGGCTGACGGGTAGGTCGGCGCTTATCTGAGCCCTTGGGCTCCGTCTTCTTCGTAAGCTCGGCTCGGGCAGCTCTCCGTGATTCTTCGACTCTTGCATATTTGTCCGCCAGAGCCATCATGTCGAAGAGGTTTGGAGGGTAGCTGACCTCCCGCGCTAGGTAAAAATCACTTTCCTTCAATACTCCGTTCGCTAGGGCGGACATGGCCACCTCATGATTAAGGTGGTCCACCTCTAGCATGGCCGTGTTGAAACGGTCGAGATACTTCTTCAAAGACTCCCCCTCTCTCTGCTTAACCTCAGAGAGGGAGTCGGACCTCGTTTGTGACGGCGGCTGCTGACGAACTGGCTGATGAAGAGGCGACTCAGCTCATCGAAGGAATTAACGGAACCTGGTTTCAAAGCATTGAACCAGGTTCGAGCAGATCCCTTGAGGGTGGAAGGGAAAGCGCGGCAGAGGATCGCATCTGATGCCCCGTGGAACATCATGATCGATCGGAAGCTGCTGAGATGATCGTCGGGGTCAGAGAGCCATGATAAGGCTCGATGGCAGGCAGCTTGACGTGGGAGGGAATCACTTCCTCCATAATCTTCTTAGAGAAGGGATGCCCTGCTCCGCCTTATTCTGAAGCGGATGGGCCTGCTTGGCGGCGTCTAGCTCTTGATGCATTTCTGGAGCTGGCAGCGGATATCCCTATCAAGAAAGCAGAAGGGGCAGGACGAGGAGGATACTGAGACGGTGTTGAATCATGACGAGAGAACACGGGGAAAGGGATCGGGCCCCGAGATCTAGGGAGATCTCTGCCGCGGACTCCTTGGGGAGCTAGCTCAGCTTCTCTAGGACGGCGAGGGGTCCGCAACCTCAAGCGGGCCGGAAGAAGAGGCCGCTGGATGAGCGGGGGCGGCATCCTCCTCAGGGGGATGAGGGGCAGGAGCAGCCGGACGAGGGGCTTTGGAGCGCCCCTGAATCAGGTGGGCCAAGCCTGGACTTGTTGGACCAGTGCGGCGAACTGGTCCTGGTCACGGGGCTGCAGTGGCAAGGAGTCTCAACTGGCGGTGGCGGCGGCGCAACACTGTCGCCGGATCAGGCCTTTGGGAGGCACCTGATCTCGGGCTTCGGAGGTAGCCTTTCTTCGGTTGGCCATGGGAGTTCTCTTTCAGATCGAGATCCTTATCTCCTGGATCACAAGTTTATGGGACTTAGGGCCCTTCCTCTAGCGCCAATCTGTTGCTGCCAAAATCTGTCCTCCGACTCGGCGCGGTCGGGTGCAGCGCGGGCTCTCCGCCTGGGTGGACCTGCAAAACAGTCCTCACGCGAGAGGCATTGGGGGTGGCCCTCTGCGGAAGACCCTCCGACGCTCAAGTCAGTGAGATCAGCAATCAACAGAAATGGGAAGAAGGCTCTCGCTGAAGAGTCCCTCCAGGGCTCTGAGCAGAGCAGAGCGCTAATGGCGGAAGCTAAGGCAGAAGGAGAGAGGTTCCAGTGAGCAAGTGTGCGCATACCTGAGGAGTCGGCAGACGACTCTATTTATAAGGATCACCTGATTCCCTGGGGCGTCGTGGGTCCGAAAGTCGTTAGGATCTGAATCCAGTTTGTTATGAGGTCGGTAAATTCATATCTTGTTTGTTAGGGGATCGACGGCTAGGAGAGCTTGTTGATGTCTCAAGATGTGGTGAGGATATAGGCTCCAGGGCCCTAGGCCACTCTTGCGGGTCCTAGATCACTTCCGGATATGATTTCTGTTTGGAATCTCACGAATTCGGTTCTCCTGCGTCGAATTCCGCAGAGGCGTAGATATCGCTCGGGCTAGGCCGAGCGATGGGAGAGATCGGCTAGAGGGGCCGAAAGAATGACATAGCTCGGCTGGGGCCGAGAGACGACATAGCTCGGCCGGGGCCGAGAGACGACATAGCTCGGCCGGGGCCGAGAGACGATAGCTCGGCCGGGGCCGAGAGAGGTATAGCTCGGCTGGGGCCGAGAGAAGATATAGCTCGGCTAGGGCCGAGAGAAGTGATTCGCGTCTTGGGAGTCCTTGGCTCGGCGAGGGGCTAAGGCGCCCTAACTTATCGAGGCTGATTATCTCGGGCGGGTGTCGTATAGCGGGTAGAATCTGGGCTAGCTCTAGCCATATGCACGATTATTGACACAGCGATTTTACCCTCAACAACCATATATTGTGTACAAGCAATAATTAGTACATGATAGTTAGAAAATATAGCAAATTTTGGATTGGCAGGGAAAGGATTTCTCTTTGACCTGTGACCAACCCACGATGGGCACAACCTTGTGCTTGGCTCCCCAAACACCAAGGACCTCATTCACATTAACTTTGTTAACCCATGCCCTAAAATGGACCTAAATGCTAGACCCTAGACACTAGACCCGACTACAAGCCTATAAAATTTAAAATTCTAAATTAAATTCTATGTTATCGATGTAGGCAAACATCAAATGAAGTCTAAGAAAATTGAGGCTGTGGACACAAGAATTCCCCTTTGAATTGTGTGTGCAGATATGATAATCATGTTTGCATACTTCATGTTGTGCATACTATGTTTACATTATGTAATCTTGTATGAAAATTCTATTATGGTAAATTCATGCTATATATGTGTGTATGTATATATGTATATGTGTGTGTATGTAAGTATGTATGTATATATGTATATATGCATGTATGTATATGTTTGTTTCCATGATATACATGTAAGTATTTCAGGTATCAAATGGTTTATGATGTGGACTCTCATGAAATAGAATGCTCATATATTCACAAATGAAATTAACTTCTTGAATTGTTTAACGAAATGGGGAATAGTAGATACTGGACTAGTTGTGTTCAAAGTACCCCTCAGACAGGCCTAATTGTTTTGGCATTGTTGTTCTTGTTGCTCGCAGAAAAGTTTGATTTTTTGGCCACTCATGAGCAAACCTGGCTATTCTTACTACCCCATGGGTAGACCTAGCTATTCTAGTTTCCCATGAGTAGGCTCAGTTGCTCACCACATTGGCCATGAGGAGTCTATTGCCTATCCAAATAAGAAATTATAAATTGAGTAAATTACTATTGATAACTTGATGAAATTGTTTGCAAAATTTGATGGATTTGTTTGAGATCTTAATGCATGATATCAATTGGGTGGTGATGCGTACATGCACTAGAAGAGTGATACACTATTGATTATGATGTTGCAATGAGTACATGTGTTAATATTGTCTGTTGTTGATTATGATGTGCTGATTATTAATGGTTAATTGAATATGATCAAGTTACCTATATCGATATGCTAGTTTTACTATTAACCATGTTCATGATATTGTTACATGTGAATGTATGGATGGGGGATTCTTACTAATAAGACTCATTACATAGTCTTTTGCATTTTTTTATAGAGCGAGGATGCTCAGGCTCAGTTTTTGTTGTCAGGCTGGAGCGAGGTAAAAGTAGATAAAGACAAATTAGATCATCTAATACCAATCTCTTCTAATAAAATGAATTGACCTTTAAGTTATAAACATAAAAGTTAGATCTTCTGATACTGCTGTTTATAATTTACATAATTTATAAGTTAAATAGTGTTTAATCAAATTTTAATGTGCTGATAATTGATGAATTAATAAAAAGATCATACAACAAAGCCTTGCATCATTCTTAGATGAAAATACTGAGGTAGAGTTTTTGAGATGTTTTAAGTAAGAATAATGTTAAGATAACCTGAGTAGAAGTTGTCATATGGGATTTAAAGAGCACATTCTGATGGTAGATATATGCTTTTTGTAAATAGTTACAGCACCAAAATATTCAATTAAAGTTGATTCCAAAATATGAAGGAGCCTGGTTGTGTCTTTTAAGATAACACAAGTAACGGTGCTTCTAATTTTAATTTTTTCAGCAAAAAATGGAGTTGGGATTATATTTTTTAATGATTGTAATAATCTTTGTATCACATGTCTTGGCTTTATTAGGTTTATCTAGAATAGCAGAAAAAATTAAGAAATATAAAGACATGATCAGACTCAGAGGACTAACTTGATTTCTAGTGCTGTTCTATGAGACTGTAAGATAATACCTCTTTCCTTGTCTTCCCACAAAGAGCTTGCTTTGATAGACTTTTCTTCAACAGCTTCATTTATATAGAAGTTTAAAGCTTCCAAACAGAGGTTTCAAGTGTTGCAAATTTTTCCAGTTGATGATGGCACACCGGCAGAGAACTTAGTTGTTACGGCATTTGAAATGCAGATTTGAGAAGAGTCTGTTAAGTTGAGCTTGAATTTTTGTTGTTAGACCAAACCAAATGATATGTGAAATATTGAGGTTTGAAGAGTTGGTAGTGGCAAGGAATGGATTCTGAAGAAGGATTTGTAAAGCTGATCCAAGCAGCTGGAATAAGATCTCTTGGTTATGGTTCGTGGAAATTGAAAGTGGATGACATCTATAATTTGGTGCTTTTAGTTTTTATGCTTGTGCAGTGAAGATGATATTCAGCTGATGTTGCTTTGCATTTTACTTATTTCTTACAGGCGCATGTGATTTTATTCAGTTTTTGATTTGATTCTTGCTCATGTTACTTTTGATTGCTAGCATTTTTTCAAAAAATTCCAGTCATCTGTCTCTTTGATAAGTAATTGTTAACAGAGTCAAACTGCTCATTGTAGCTTTGCTGATTGGTCATGTTGCTTTGTGTGCCATACTGAACTTAACTCAACTTATTTAAGCGTTTTCCCAACTACATGGTGTCAGCTAAATTTGATTTAGTATTCATATTTTAATGATTTGACGAAGTTTTAGCTGTTGTCAGCTACCTAACGCAACCCTCCTCCTTTACTCAGGTTTGGAACCAGCTTGGCGGAGTTACAAAAGTTTCCACTGAACACAATAGCTATTAGAAGGTTTAATGTCATCAAATGCAGATTAATTTTTTATTTAATCTATGCAGTCCTTGGTTTGCATTTATAAATATGTTTACTTCTTATTTATTTTTTCATAGATGTGTTCTGCCTGATAAAGTTAAGCCTTCATTGCTTACATTGGATTTGGAATCTTGTTTTTCTGACATTGGAGTGAGAATCCTATGGTAGAAAGGCTAATGGAAATCAAATATAAAAAAGCTTTTGATTAGGTTAAATTTTGGTTTGGCATTGTTGCCGCCAAGTCACGTTTCTTGAACGTCCTCCTCCTCAATAGAGTTCCTGCAAGAAAGTTTTCGGTGACCGATTGCACCGGTGGGGACCCTTCGACGGTCAAGTAAGCAACTCGGGAACAGTGAAGAAAAAGCTAATAGGAAATAGTTAGAGAGCTTGAGTTCAGATCTTTTCCCTCATTGTGAGTGAAGGTTCTTATACATGTTCGAAGATCCCCTTTCCTGCTCTCGGAGGGTGGCTAATTTCGAGACGTTCTTGTCTGGTAGTGGACAGATGGCCAGGCTGACGAAAACGGATCGCAATCGACACTGAGCATGTCAGAGGTGTCATACCCTGCCAGCCCCCTGGCAGGTGTGGTGCCAAAGGTGGCAGGTGGGCATAGTCGCGTCAGGCATGTGCCGTTACGGATAGTGGCCATGCGCAGTTGCAGACGGTTAGTGGGCCACATGGTGACTGCAGGTGGTTAGTGGGCCACGTGGTAGTGTCGGCGGCTCGAGGTAGTGGGAACCCGGAGTCTGAGGCCGAGGGGACCCGCAGTCCGATGCCGAGGGGACCTGGGATCCGAGGTCGAGGGAATGGAGCCCGAGGCCGAGGGGGTTTCGGAGGCCAAGGGGACCTGGAGCCCGAGGGGACAGGGTCCTAGGTCGAGGGGATCCGGAGCCCGAGGGGACTTGGGGTCCCAGGTCGAGGGGACCCAGGTCCAGGCTGAGGGGGTCTGGAGGCCGAGGGGACCTGGGGTCCGAGGCCGAGGGGGTCTCGAAGGCCGAGGGGACCTAGGGTCCGAGGCCAAGGAGACCAGCAGTCCAATGCCGAGGGGACCTGCAGTCCGAGGCCGAGGGGACCCGGGGTTCGAACCGAGGGACCCGGGTAAGGCCAAGGGGACGTGGGGTCCAAGGCCGAGGGATCTGGGGTCCAGGCCGAGGGGGTCTGAAGGCCGAGGCTGGGGTTCTATCAACTCTAACGCGCTCGATCAGCCACATTAGATGCCCTCTCATCCCTGAGACGACGTGGGCCTACTCCTGCCAGGCGAAAGGAGCGTAACTGGGGGTGGCTGATCCTGATGCGTTGCCAATTGCGGAGGGACGCGTGTCCTTAGGGACAGCAATTTCTTAGCGCAGGTGACTTGGGTGTTTTAGTGCCATCGCCTCTGCCAACCATCAGATATGTGGGGATCCGCCTCGAAACGGGGTGTCCTTTCGGAACCCATAAAAGGCAACTGCATCATTTCCATCATGGTGCTGACCACCGATGCTCCTCGATTGGCCGAAGGCGGAGCATTCCACGTGCCGGGCGCTTGCCGAGGCGACACCGCCTATGGTGGGCGTCCACGTGGTCGACTAGGCTAGGCTAGGCAGGACGATTCGAAACTGATGTAAAGCCGGGGAAAGCTCTGAACCTGACATTCTGCTTTCGAGATCATCTTCTTCCTCGAGCTCTCGCCCTGTCTGTATCTTCCCCCGAATCTCGTGTTCTTGTGCTCTTCCCCCTAATCCAGGTCAATCCCCCGATCATCTCGAGCTTCTCCCATGGCCTCCTCTCTATCCTGGTCTTCTTCGTCCCTCCTGAGGATCATTTTTCCTCGTGACAATAGACTTCCCCTTCTCCTCTACCTTCCTGGTCCTTCTCTCCTTCCTTCGAGGACCGTGTTCCTTTGTCCCAGCGGTGAATCGCCGGCCGGGCTCCCGGCTAGGGGTCGTCCGGCGGTCGCCAGTGCCTCATCGAGGGTGGGGGTGGAATCCCCGGAAGGGATCGCCTCCACCATAATGGGCCAAGAGTTAGCCAACATTAGGGTCCGTTACCAAATCCCGAGTAGCGTCCGACTGTTCCTCTCTACCCCGATAATAGGGTAATCTCTTCCGGCCTGGTAGAGTTGCAGTCTACGAGGTCTCTCTTAGGATAGGTTTTCGACTGCCCTATCACCCCTGCTTCAATAATCTCCTCGACTTGTATTCTCTAACGCCCGTGCAACTGGTTTCGAATTCCATTCGAACCATCTGCGGTTTCATGGTGCTCTGTCACTTTCAGGGCATAGAAGCTAGGGTTTCACTTTTCCGTTCTCTCTATACCCTCCATCAACAGTCGGGCTGGTGGCTATTCCAGCCCAGGCCCGGTCGAACCCTAAAACTAGGCCTGCCTTTATCAGTTAAGGGGTGGAAGACCTGCTTCTTTTTGCCGATCTTGATAGAGTGAGGCTGAGGTGGGGAGACCCGGACACCAGGCTGAACAATGATTAGTGTGGCCCTGAGGGACAAGGAGGCGCTCAGACACCTGCTGACTGCCATGTTCCCCCGTTGCAACCAACTCCTGTCGGAGGAGAACCTTCAGCTCGCGGGCGTCTCTTCGAGCAACGGTGAGTAGCTGCAGGCCCCTCTGATCTTTGATCTATCTCCTTTTCCTTTTTTTTGTGCTCACACCTCGGCCATTGACCTGTGCAGTTTTGAAGATATTGATTCACGTCGCAAGGAGGGTGGCAGTGAAGAGGAAGAGAGCCCTCGAAGGTGCCGAGGGATCGAGTGGAGGCAGCGGGTCGGACCCCAAACCGGTCCCCGGCATGGTCCCCCCCTCCCCTGGAGCATGAATCCCAAGGGGATCGAGTGCTCGGTCCCACCATCGACCTCACGGCCGACACTCCCCCGGAGGGTGAAGCGTTGACGCAGTCGCTGCGCCAGCAGAGCTTGCCACCTCGGCCGCTGAACCAATGCAAGCAGAGGTGGTGGTGCAGGCACCAGGATCAGGCAGAGGATTCTTAACCCAAAAATTAGGTTTAGTTTATTTTAATTGAATCCTGTCCAGTTTAATTTATTTTAATACGAGTCCTGTAGTAAGTTTATTTAGTTACAAGAGAGACACTAGTATGGAAGAAGAAGACAAGGCCTACACATAGAAGCAGTGAAGGGACGCCCAAATGCATGCCGCCTAGATTGAAATTTTCAGCCTTAAATTGCAGCAGTAAAGGATGCCCATATTGCCGCCCAGTTCTTTTGAAAATTTCAATCCTGAATTCAGCTCAAAGAAGCAAGTGAAGGACGCCCAATATGGCCATCCCAAATTACTGAATATTGATTTTTCTTCCATGTATTCAAATTCAAAGGGTGCCACTTAATCCATATTTTAGGAAGAAAGTGGGTGCCAATTTTGAAATTGTTTTAAATTTTCTTTCATGAAAAGGGCCACCTCTTTTTATTTCCATATTTGTATTTACTTGGGCCCAAGTCTCTTATTCTATAAAAGAGACCTTCTTGTATGAAAAAAAAAGCATCAAACCTTTCAATCAATACAATCAATCAGTTATTTTGAGTCATATTTTTCTTGGTGTTCTTGTATTCTTGCTCATATGCATGCCTGCATCCAAGCCGCCCAACTTAAATTCTAGCCGCCTTCTTGCCATCCACCAGTGGACGCCCCAAACCCTAGCCGCCCCTTGCATCCCTCCAAGCAGTCGCCCAAGAGCCCTAGCCGCCCTTGCCCCATTCAGGGGATGCCCAAGGACCCTCGGCCGCCCCCACCTCCTCCATTTCATCTCTTTACCTTTATTTTGATTTTCTCTTTTCTTATTAGCCCTTGTATGGTGATCTTGCAGATCCCTCAGTAGCCATGAATCCAGGATTCAAGATGATCAGCATCCAGGTCAGCGGATACTTGGCCGCAGATCCGTGGGCTCGGGGCTTGATCATCTAGGCGCATCCGCCAAGCAGAACGATCCCTTCAATACTTTGATCTTTCTATCATGCTAGGTACATTCCTTCTAATCTACTAGTAACTTTATTGAAGGAGAGCAAGCCCTATCGGGGCTTCTTAGCCTCAGCGGTCTTTCTTCTTTATTTTTATGTGGAACTATTTCACGTGCGAAGTTACTGTGAGTTTTTCTGAATCCCTCTTAGGCTATTACTTCGGGAGACTAATCAACTGCAATATTTACTTGCATGTGAATCGGTCCTGCATTAGTTTGGTATTAGAACATGGTTGGGGCTTGATTTTTAATTCACATTATTATCATTATATCATCGTTAATTGAATTGTTTCTGCATACACATCAAAAAATTATGAAATTTATTTCTCTGGATTCGTTATAATTTAAAGTATTTTTTTATTTTTTGAGAATTTAATTCGATCTGTGAATTAATTACATGCTTGATTACTCACAGAAAACATGAAAATTTCTAAGATTTTGTTAATCGAATTTTTGCCTACATACAATCAAAAATTATGAAATTTATTTATCTGGATTCAATATAATTGAAGGTATTTTTCGTTAATTTTTGAGGATTTAATTCGATCCGTAAATTTTTTTTTGAGATTTATTGCTATTTATAGATTTCTGGATTAGGGTTTGTGTTTTGCATGTCATTCATCTGCATTAAATTACTCTTAAGGGCTCTCTTTGATGTCAGATAAGGGAGGGATTGAGACCCCTTCCATGGCCCAAACCAACCATCAGTGCATTCTGATCCCAAGCCTCTAATCTAAAACCGAGCAGCAACTTAATTGACATTTGCCCTAGAGGGCTAGGAACATTAACAGTCAGTCTAGTTTACTGGAAGAGACTAGTACAAATGAATCTGGCATGTGCTCTAAAATTGGTGTCTAAAAGGGAGGTCAAATGTCAAACGATTTAAGCGGAGTGTTGGGGTTATTCTAATTAGGCATCTGCAATTTGCGGGATGAGCCTCCCCCCTCCCACCTGTTCCAACTGGTCAATTGAAGAGTTACTGTTAGATTGGCTTGCATTAAGCCAAATCTTTTACTCTGGATACTAGTTTAGCATACCGTAGTCCGAGTCAGTTTGAGTCTTGTGTGCTTGATTGTGCTTGATGTGCACTAGATCAGGAGCATCTTTTCGCCCGTCACCACCTCCATTATAGGCTGAACCCATGGCTAATCAAAACATGGAGGATCACTTAAGGATCATCACCAACAACTAGCCCGAATGAACCAAGACATCAAGCAATTTGAGGCTAGATTAGGGTCTAGGTTCGATCAAGTCGAAACTAGGTTAGGCATCCTAGAAGAAGCCCATGAGGCCCACATTGAGTCTGATCATGAGACCCCACCTCATCATAGGAGAGCCCAACAACCTGACTCTACATAAGGCCAAACCCTAGGGGACCTCCATCATGATCCTCACTTTGGGGATGGGCCTAGGAGACCACCTTGACCTGATCCAGTCCTAGATGTCCTCCCTAGGAGACCCAATCATGAAGCTCCGATTTCTGAACTCCCAAAAGAAGCTTAATTCTAGGCACGACAAATGGGTTGAATATATTCAGGCATACACTTTTGTCTGAAACACCATGCCGTGGTAGAAAATAAGGTAGCAGATTCCCTAAGCCATAAGTCTTTGTTGTTGAGTACTGTTAGCACCAAAGTTATAGGGTTCAACTGGATAAAAGATGAGTATGAGACATGCCATGACTTTGGTGAAATTCATAAGACCCTTCGATTAGGACCATCCAGTACTAGGGAGATTATACTAACCAGGATGGTTATCTTTTTAGGGGCAATAGATTTTGTATCCCTAGGACGTCACTTAGAGAGTTCCTAGTCTTGGAAATGCATGCTGGGGGATTAGCTGGTTATTTTGGGAGAGATAAGACTATCCTAGTGATAGGAACATGATGGGATCTCGGCCTCATACTCTCCAACTTGTCCAGAGACAAGTTGAGAGTCGGTGAAGGCTCTGAGATGCTTTGCTCCGAGCTCCTTGGCCAGCTTCATTCCCGCTAATAAGGCTTCATACTCCGCTTGGTTGTTGGTGGCGAAGAAAAGGAAACAGAGGGTAGTCCATTGCCTCTTCCTTCGGGCTCACCAGGATGAGCCCAGCTCCACTCCCCTGGGAATTAGACGCACCGTCCATATGGAGGATACAGTCTTCTCCTCCTACCCGGCCGTCATGTCTGAGGACTCTGAGTGGGGTTCCTTCGGTGCTCCTCGGTCCACGTTCACTCGACCAGAAAGTCAGCTAACACCTAGGACTTCATCGCTGACCTTGGCCGAAAGGATAGGTCAAACTTTCCCAACCTGATGGTCCACTTCGCCAATCGGCCGAGGTGTCAGGACGGGACAAAATCATCCTGAGTGGCTGGTCCGTAAGCACCACGATAGGATGGGCTTGGAAGTAAGGCCTGAAATGCTGAGCGAAGACGATTAGAGCAAAATAATCTTTTTGATTTTGGAATACCTGGTCTTCGCATCATGAAGCACCTTGTTAGTGTAATAAATCGGCCTCTGGGTCCCGTCGGCTTCCATGCAGACGAGCACGGAGCTGATGGCCTCGGGGAAAGCCGCGAGATAAAGGAAAAGCTTCTCCCTGCCGTGCAGTTTGGACAGTAACGGCGGGGTGGACAGGAACTCCTTCAGCTCTTCGAAGGCTTTCTGACACTCCTTTGTCCACTCAAAGCCATTTACTTTGCGCAGTGCCTTGAAGAAAGGCAGGCATCTCTCTGCTATCTTGGACAGGAAACGGATCAGAGCAGCCACCCTCCCCGTTAAGCGCTGCATCTTCTTCTTGTTAGCTGGGAGCCTCATGTCAAGGATGGCTCGGATCTTGTTGGGGTTCGCTTCAATCCCCCGCTGTGTCACCATGAAGCCCAGGAACTTGCCTACTGTAACCCCGAAAGCACACTTGCAGGGATTCAGCCTCATCTGAAACCGACGAAGATTGCTAAAGGTCTCCGCCAAATCAGTAACATGATCAGCGGTGGGAATACTCTTGGTTAGCATGTCGTCCACGTACACCTCCATGTTGCGTTCAATCTGGTCCTCAAAGACCTTATTCATCAGCCTCTGGTACATGGCCCCAGCATTCTTTAGTCTGAAGGGTGTTACCTTGTAACAGTATATGCCCTTCTCGGTCAAAGTGAAGTAGCCTCGTTCGTCGGGTCCATCTTGATTTGGTTATACTCCGAGAAGGCGTCCATGAAGTTGAGGGTCTCATGGCCAGATGTTGCATCCACTAGTTGATCGATTCAAGGCAATGGGAAGCTGTCCTTGGGTCTCGTCTTATTAAGATCGATGAAGTCAATACACATCCTTCAGCTCCCGCTGGCTTTGCAGACCATCACCATGTTGGCCAGCCAGTTGGGATAGTAGACCTTTCGGATGTGGCCGATGGTCACCAGCTTGCGAACCTCGTCGTCAATGGCCTTCTGCCGATCGAGGGTGAAGCTCCTCTTCTTCTGCTGGATAGGCCGACATCCTGGATTAATGTTGAGCTGATGGGTAATTACCTTTCCGGGTATACTTGGCATATCGAACGCCGACCAAGCGAAGATGTCGGAGTTGGCTCGCAGGAAAGCGAGAAGTTGGTTTCGCACCCCCTCGAGGAGAAGGGCTCCAATTTGGATTGTCCCTATCGGGTCCTCCCTAGCGAAAAAGTCAGCAGATGCTCGGTCGGCTCCCCCCTCCTCTCCAAATCTTGAGGGTCGAGCGACTCAAGTACTGGTGCAGCCGTTACCCCCTGAGGGCTGGGGGTTGTATGGTAATAGAATGGCATTGGGTTCCACTCTCCCCGCATCTCTCCGACTCCCTCACTGGTGGGAAACCTCACGAGTAGTCTCTTGATGGAGATGACGGCATCTAAGAGGTTCAAACCGGCTCTTCCGAGGATGGCGTTGTAGGCCAGGAGAACTCGGACAGCCAGAAAGTTCATTAAGACCATGCTTTGACACGGTGGCATCCCGGCTATGATCGGGAGAGTGATCTCTCCCTTAACCCTCACGGAGTCTTCAGTGAAGCCCATTAGAGGCATGGTAACAGGCCAAAGGAAGCTAGGGGACAAGTCCATTCGAACAAAGGCATCATAACTAAGAATATCGACCGAGCTTCCACTATCAAATAAGATTCTCTTTACAAGATGCTTCGTGATCGTCATTGACACGACAATGCTGTCATCATTACTACTAACTATCCCCTCTAACTCCCTTTTAAAGAAGGGAATTACAGAATCTAACCCCTCATCCTTTCGTGGCCTTTTAAGGTGCTGCCTGCCCTCCAGGAAATCATGACTACAGTCTTCTCAGTCGGGGCATTATCGACACTGATCTGAGGAGGTAGAGGTGCCGATGGGCCGGGCGCACTTGGGTTCCCTCTCTGGACGAACTTCCTCAGGTGGTCACGTTGGATGAGGTCTTCAATCACCTTCTTCAGCTGGCGATAAACTTTGGTGTCGTGGCCATGGTCCCGATGGAAACGATAGTATAAATTTTTATTGTAGGGGGTCCCTGGCTTCATGGGAAGAGGGCGCTGGATATACGACTCGCCCTCGATTTTTATCAGGATGTGGGATATCGGGGTGAGCAGGGGTGAAGGGTTCCTCCCTGGGAGCGAGCGCTCGTGGTCAGTTGTTCGGTCGACGGGGAGGCTCAAGCCTCCTGGGTCGAGCCTCGACAGGCTCGGGACGAGCTTACTTCTTGCTGNTGAATTTTATTGCATGGCTTTGCTAGCTAGCTTCCATTCCATGCTAGTTAGCTATTTTAGTATACTCCTTGTGCTGGCCGAATTTGTTGGGAAATGAGTTAGCTGGGAAGCTAACTTCCCTTCCTTGCTAGCCACTAGGAGTTAGCTACCTTCATGCTGGCCGAATGAATTGGGAAACAAGCTAGCTGGGAAGCTAACCTCCCCTCCATGCAAGCCGTTTTGAGCTAACTTTCCTCTTGCTGGCCGTGTGTTTTTTTATAAGTTAGCTGGGAAGCTAACTCTTTCCCCTTGCATGGCTGGTCACTTTTCCCTTGAGGTTAGCTCACAAGCTAACTTGTTTGTTCATGCCCTCATGCTTGGCCGTTTGGTGCTTTGTAGGAGTTAGCTTGCAAGCTAACTTCCTTCCTTCATTCCAAGGTACGTAACATGAAAAACTCTCTCTTAGCTAGCTTGGTATTAGCTTTTTCATGTCCCAGTTAGCTCACAAGTCAACTACCTTTATGCATGATAGAATAAACCTTTATCTTAGTTAGCTTATAAGCTAACTTCCCTCCACTGAATTTCAAATCAGCCGCATGAATTTAAAATAGAGTTAGCTCACAAGCTAACTATCTTTTTGTCATGGCCTCACACCTTTATGGATAGCTAACTTATGAGTTAGCTAGTTGTCAAGAATGCTTTTTCATGAAACCATCTCCCGTAGCATTTTTTTGAGAAAGCTAGCTTACAAGCTAACCATCTTTTCATGATTCCCTTTGGGAGTTAGCTTATAAGCTAACTATCTTTATTGCTTTCATGGCTTGGGAG
Source organism: Calamus simplicifolius (assembly GCA_900491605.1). Taxonomy (NCBI): domain Eukaryota; kingdom Viridiplantae; phylum Streptophyta; class Magnoliopsida; order Arecales; family Arecaceae; genus Calamus; species Calamus simplicifolius. The sequence continues at coordinate 2,479,779 of UESW01003863.1, forward strand.
TTAGCTATTTCTTGACATGAATAGGCTTAGCTAACTTATGAGTTAACTATTTTTAAAGTGTTTTCATCCTAGCCGCATGAATTCAAAATTAAGTTAGCTCACAAGCTAACTATTTTTTACATGGCCTCATACACCTTTTCATAGCCAACTCATAAGCTAACTTTTTTAAATCTGTTTCTGGTTATGAAACCGTTGGATTTTTTCTTGCATGGCTAGTTAGCTCAAGAGCTAACTAGTTTGTGCCTTAGTTAGCTCCATAGCTAACTATCTTTTCTTTATAGCATGAAACCTTGGCTATTAGCTAACTTGTTTTCTTGCTTTTTGTTGCTAGCCGTGGGATGCTGAAAAGGAGCTAACCACATAGTTAGCTATCTTTATTCCCCTCTCTTGCATTGATGGTTTGATGGCTGGTCACTCCAGCCGTGGGATTTTGAATTCAAGCTAGCTAGCTTGGGAGAAAAGCTAGCTTGCTTCCTCCTCCTTTTCCCATTATGGCCGCACGTTTTTTTTGGAGTTGCTGAAATTTATTTCAGCTTTCTCCTCTCTCTCTCATTTAATGCTCTCTCTCTCTCTCATTACTATTTTGATGAATGCTGACCATTTTCTTTTTGTTATGGACAGGAATCCTTCATTAGCAATGGATTTAATGCTTTCATCATTTGGGAAAATATTTCAAACGGTTTTATTTCTTCCCGTTTTTCCTTTCCTCTATTTTACCAATGAATCTAACGGATAGTTTTTTGAATGGTTTAAATAGGGATGTTCAGAAGAAATCCTTGACGAAATTCCTACATCTTTTGACATATCAAAAACACAAAAGAGAGAAAAGAAAGAAATCAAAAGAGAGTGCTTATTGCAAGATATTTTTCGGATCCTTGAAGAGCAAGATATTGTGCTGCGAAGTTGCATCCTCCAACCCTTGCTCAAGTCGTCCAGATCCGGTGAAGCGAGTGCAAATTTCAGCTACTTCGAAAATCAACATTTGCTGCTGAAGTATTGCTTCAAAAAGTTGTAAAGTTTATCTTTGAATATTTGCTCAAATTAGGAGCTGTCTATTTTTGATAAATCTTGTATTAGGGTTAGAGATAACCCTAGTTTCTTGATTGGCTTCCTTGTGCCATTAAACAAGAGGACTAGCCGGGAAGGCTAGGGGATTGGTTTCCTTGTACCAGTTAAACAAGAGGACTAGCCGGGAAGGCTAGGGGATTGGCCCTTGTGAAACAAGAGGACTAGCCGGGGAAGGCTAGGGGATTTGGCTGCCTTGTGCCGTGAAAACAAGAGGACTAGCCGGGGAAGGCTAGGGGTTGTAATCGTTGTGATACGATTAGTGAAATTCCCAAAGGTTTTTGGGGAGTGGATGTAGGAGCCGAGTTTGGCACCGAACCACTATAAACCTTGCTGTGTTTGTGATTGATTGATCTGTGTATTTTCTATTTCGTGCACTCCACTACACCGCTGCGAATTAAATTCTGATTAAGCACATATCTGCGTTAGTCAATATCATCCATTGAATTAATTTTTAAATACCCAATTCACCCCCCTCTTGGGCTACTACGTCTGGGCAACAAGTGGTATCAGAGCAGCGTGCTCTTGATTCCTATAGCTTTGATAAGCTTGGAGCTAAAGATCAGTAGTAATCCAAATGGGATCTATGTTGACCGAAGGACAGTCAACTAATAGACCACCTTTGTTCAATGGAACAAATTACACTTATTGGAAAGCACGAATGAAAATATTCATTCAAGCACTTGATTATGATTTATGGGGAATCATAATTAATGGACCTCACACACCCACTGTTAAGATTGATAATATTGATATTGCAAAGCCTGAATCTGAATGGGATGAGCTAGATAAGAAATTAGCTCAATTAAATGCAAAAGCAATGAATGTTCTTTATTGTTCTCTTGATGCAAATGAGTTTAATCGTATATCTACATGCATGTCTGCTAAAGAGATTTGGAATAGACTTGAAGTTACCCATGAGGGTACTAACCAAGTCAAGGAATCCAAAATTAATATGCTTGTTCATAAGTATGAACTATTTAAAATGGATTCATCTGAAAATATCACTGATATGTTTACTAGATTTACCGACATTATTAATGGTTTAAAAGTTTGGGTAAGTCTTATGCTAACAGTGATCTTGTAAGAAAAATTTTGAGATCTTTGCCTAGATCATGGGAAGCAAAGGTGACAGCTATACAAGAAGCAAAAGACCTCAACAATCTATCACTTGAAGAATTGGTCGGATCTTTGATGACTCATGAACTACAACAACGTCAACACATTGATGAAGACGATTCAAAGAAGAGAAGGACCATGGCATTAAAGGTAATGTTCAAAGTGAGGAAGTGAAGATGAAACTAGTGAAAGTGAAAAAGATGATGATATGGCTCTCATCTCTAGAAAGTTTAAGAAATTTATGAAAAGAAAAAGATTTGGAAAAAGAAAATATTTACTAAAGGTGATCATAGCAAGGATAAAGAAAAGAGTGAACCTCTTATATGCTATGAATGTAAGAAGCCTGGACATATCAAACCAGAATGTCCACTGTTGAAGAAAGGTTTTAAGAAAGTAAAGAAGAAGGCTATGTTGGCTACATGGAGTGACAGTGAAGCAACAAGTTCGGAAGAAGAAGAAAAGACTGAAGTTGCAAATGTATGCTTCATGGCTGATGAAAATGAGGTAAGTCCTAGTTTTCTAGATGACTTTACTTTTGATGAATTGCATGGTGCATTTTATGAACTTGTAGATGATTTTGCTAAATTAAGTTCAAAGAATAAAGATTTGAGAAATGAAATTAAGGAACTTACTCTTGAAAAAGAAAGAATTTCAAATAACAATGATTCTTTACTAAAGGAAAACCAAGATTTGAAAAATGAAGTTAGTAAATTAAAACCTATTATTGATAAATTTACTTTGAGTTCAGAAAAGTTAGAAATGATATTAAATAGTCAAAGGGCTGTTTACAATAGAGCTGGTCTTGGATACAATCCTACTAAAGACAAAAATTTTTGAAAAATATTTATGTGCATGCTGATGATTCAACTAGAATTACTTGCTTTAAATGTGGTAAATTTGGACACAAAGCATATACTTGTCACACACACAAAGTTAAACAAATATGGGTTCCAAAAGGAACTATTTTGACTAACCCGAAAGGACCCAAGAAAGCTTGGGTACCTAAGAGCAAAACTTAAAATTGTGTATGCAGGTGTGTCTTGCAACCCGAGCAACTAAAAGACAATGGTACTTGGATAGCGGGTGTTCAAGACACATGACGGGTGATGAATCTCAATTCATCACTTTAGAGGCAAAAGATGGAGGTGTTGTTACTTTTGGTGATAATGGCCAAGGAAAAATTATTGGCATTGGAAAAATAGGTATCACACCTCATACTTTTATTGACAATGTCTTACTTGTGAAAGGTTTAAAGCATAATTTACTTAAGCATCAGTCAATTATGTGATAAAGGATTTAAAGTTACATTTGAATCATCTTTATGCATTGTTAAAAATCCTACTAATGATAATCTGAAATTTGTTGGTCATAGGCATGGTAATATCTACATTGTTGATTTAAATGATTTGAATGATAGAAATGTTGATTGCCTAGTTGCTATGAATAATAAAACTGATAATAGTGGTTATGGCATCGTAGGCTAGCTCATGCAAGCATGGATCTATTATCTAAACTAATCAAAAAGGATTTAGTAAATGGTTTGCCAAAACTCTCTTTTGAAAAAGATAAAATCTGTGATGCTTGTCAATTTGGAAAACAAACTCGAGTATCTTTTAAATCGAAAAATATGATTTCAACCACTAGACCTTTAGAACTCTTGCACATGGATTTATTCGGTCCTACAAGAACAACTAGTCTAGGAGGAAAAAGATATGGTTTTGTCATAATTGATGATTTCTCTCGTTTTACATGGGTTTTATTCTTAGCCAGTAAAGATGAAGCATTTCCATCATTTCAAAAATTATTTAAAAGAATTACAAATGAAAAGAATTCTTCTGTTTTATCGATACGAAGTGATCATGGAAAAGAATTTGAAAATCAATATTTTGAGAATTTTGTAATGAAATGGAATTGAACATAATTTTTCTGCACCCAGAACACCTCAACAAAATGGAGTAGTAGAAAGGAAAAACAGAACTTTAGAAGAAATGGCTCGTACCATGTTGTGTGAAAGCAATCTCCCAAAATATTTTTGGGCTGAAGCAATTAACACTGCATGTTATGTTTTAAATCGTGCATTAATTAGACCTGTTTTGAAAAAGACTCCTTATGAACTTTGGAAAGGTAGAAAACCTAATATCGGTTATTTTCATGTCTTTGGATGTCGCTGCTTTGTTTTGAATAACGGAAAAATAAACCTTGATAAATTTGATGCGAAATCTGACGAAGGAATTTTTCTTGGTTATTCATTGCATAGTAGAGCTTTTAGAGTTTTAACAAAAAGACATTGGTAGTTGAAGAATCTATTCATGTTATATTTGATGAAACTAATGATCTTCCCTTAAGGAAGAGAAAAGGTATAGTTGATGCAGATGAAATTGAAGATCAACTCAAAGACATCACCTTGAAGGACAAAGATGAATCAGATACACAAGAGGTAAATGAAGAAAACAATCCTAATCCACCTGAAGCCTCACAAGGTAATGATGACTTAGAAAGAGGATGGAGGTATGTTCACAGTCACCCTAAAGATCAAATTATTGGTGAAATATCTCATGGAATTAGGACAAGATCGACATTTAGAGATACATATAATAACTTAGCATTTGTTTCTAAAATTGAACCTAAATGTTATGATGAAGCTAAGAATGATATTGATTGGTTAAATGCAATGCATGAAGAACTTAATCAATTTGAAAGAAACAATGTTTGGACACTTATTGAAAGACCTAATGATTATCAAATTATTGGAACAAAATGGGTTTTCAGAAATAAGTTAGATGAACATGGTAACATAATAAGAAATAAAGCAAGACTAGTAGCTAAGGGTTATAATCAAGAAGAAGGAATTGATTTTGATGAAACATATGCCCCTGTTGCTAGATTAGAAGCTATCAGATTACTTCTTGCTGTTGCTTGCTTTATGAATTTTAAATTATATCAAATGGATGTTAAAAGCGCTTTCTTAAATGGATATATTGCTGAACAAGTATTTGTGGAACAACCACCCGGTTTTGAAAATCACTTGTTTCCAAACCACGTATTTAAATTAAACAAAGCTTTGTATGGTTTGAAGCAAGCTCCCCGGGCTTGGTATGAAAGATTAAGCAAGTTCTTGATTAGTAATAAATTCATTCGAGGAAATGTGATACAACCTTATTTATTAAAAGACAAAATGATGATATGTTAATTATTCAAATCTATGTAGATGATATCATATTTGGTGCCACTAATGACTCGTTATGCAAAGATTTTGCTAAGCTTATGCAGGGAGAATTCGAGATGAGTATGATGGGAGAACTGAATTATTTTCTCGGACTCCAAGTCAAGCAAAGTAATGACGGGATCTTCATAAGCCAATCCAAGTACATCAAAGAGATGATCAAAAAGTTTGGCATGGAGACATCTAAAAGTATCGGTACCCCTATGAGCTCATCTTGTAGAATTGATGCTGTAATTCTGAAAAATCTGTAGATCTAAAACTTTATAGAGGAATGATAGGATCTTTGTTATACTTAACTGCTAGTAGACCTGATATCTGTTTAGTGTTTGCATGTGTGCCAGATATCAAGCTAATCCTAAAGAATCACACTTGCTTGCTGTTAAAAGAATATTTAAATATTTAAATGGAACTAAAAACTTAGGACTTTGGTATGACAGACAATCTAGCATTGACTTAATAGGATACACCGATTCAGACTTTGCTGGATGTAAACTAGACAGAAAATCAACTAGTGGAACTTGCCAATTCCTAGGTGTTAACTTAATCTCATGGTTTAGCAAGAAGCAAACTTCAGTAGCATTGTCTACGGCCGAGGCCGAATACATTGCAGCTGGAAGTTGCTGTGCTCAAATTTTGTGGATTAAGCAGCAACTAGAGGATTATGGTATCAAACAAAAGGGAATACCAATAAAATGTGACAACACTAGTGCAATTTGTCTAACTAAAAATCCTATTCAACACTCTAGAACAAAACATATAGAAATCCGACATCATTTTATTAGAGATCATGTTAATGATGGCAACATTGTATTGGAATTTGTAAACACTGAAAAACAACTCGCAGACATATTTACTAAACCTTTAGATGAATCAAAATTTTATGAAATAAGAATGGAACTTGGAATGATTGATCCATCTAATTAATTAAGTAATCATGTTTGTGACACTTGTTTGTGATTGGACATATTGATTGAAATGTATTGATTATCTAATTCCATCTAAATCAATTAAATCTTTCATGAAAATTCCTTAGAATGACCTTAATGTTTTGTCTTCTAGTGAGTAAGTTAGCTAGGTAGTTAACTACCCACATTCCTTTGTCATGAAAGCTTGTCCACTTCATTCCACGCCACCTACCTTTTGACCTTTTCATGGGACTATTCAAGAAAGCTAACTAACCAGGTAACCATCCAGGCACCTGACAAGCTAGCTCTTTTGAATCATCCTTATATAAGGGCCAAATTTTCCTTATCTCACACGTCTCCACCAAGAAAATTCTCCATTCCACTCGCCTCATTCCACTCAAACGTCCCCTTCTCATCTTGCTTCTTCCATCTTGTAGAGGAAAAGAATGGCTCCAAAGAAGAAGGGTTCTCACTCAAGAGAAGACACAACGGATCTTCCTCGGAAAAATTCTTCTTCCTCCTCAAGATCTATATTTCCTTCTTTAACCACTCGATCTATTTCAAATGGAAGGTTAGTAGATTTCAGTTTCTTAGAAAAAGAGGGATTTAAAATAGGAAATCTCCTAGCTTCTCAAGGTTGGACTGATCTATTATCTACTAGGAAACCTATTTATCCTACTCTTGTTTATGAATTTTATGAAAATATTAGTTTTGGTGATGGAACTATTTCTTCACTTGTTAAAAATGTTAAAATTAATTTTGATAGTGATGTGCTAGGGTCAGCCCTAGGTATTCCATCCGATGGTCTCTTGACATATTTTCCTAGCGATCGAAACTTTAAAATTGCTTCTATTTTGGGCTTAGAGGATGATAATGCTCTTGTAGACAATCTTGATGCTAACATGTTGAATGTTGAGAATAGATTGCTACATAGTATTATTGCAAAAATATTTGCACCTCGTGCCGGTTCATTTAATGCTATAACTGATAGGGACATAGGACTCATGTTTAACATATTAGAAGGAACTCCTTAGACTTTCCAGAATTAATGATGGTTATAATGAAAGAAGCTGTAGGTAGATCCAAAGCCGCCTTGCCATACGGGATGTTTCTCACTTACGTATTTGAATTTCACAATGTGAAACTCAAAGGAGAAACTAGTGCATCATTGCGTCACACTGACATTTTTAATGCACACTCCCTACACCGTATGGACTATGCCAAACGTAATGGCATTTGGACCAAGATTAGAACCAGAACTGCTGATAAAAATATCACTCAACCTACAAACTTAATTCCATCTGATCCTCCTCCACCAGTTTGTTCTCCTCCAAATTACTTTAATTACGACTTCAATCAACCTAATCAATTTTTAGCTGCTATGAATGAGTCAAATCCGTTTCTTAATGATCATCCGGACATTCCAGAATCTTCCACTCATTATGCCAATCAAAATCAAAACTCACCCCTTCCTACTGTTTTGATTAGTCAAGATCAAATCAAACAAATTGTTCATGATCTTTCCATTGCACTTTCAAATAGGAGTACCAGTGATAGTAACTCTTCCGTCAACAATGACCTCACTTGGTACCCCATATTTCTTCTGTGTTTGAAACTCTTAATCATATGACAACTACTGTGAAGCAACTTGTGCATGATGTTGGTGTGCTCAACAGTCGTGTGTTCTTTCACAACGACACTTCAGTGGATTGTATTAAGAAAGACGTTGAGCAATTGAAATCCCAGTTTGAAGATGTTGTAACCAAGGCTGAATGGGTAACACACCAGATGAGGACCAATGACAGCACAACGAAGGATGCCGCGAATGCTCTTGACCACCTGAATGCATCCACCGTGAAGATGACCAATTTGCTGGAAATTCAGATTGGTCTTGCTGCTGCTTCTGCCCCTGGAGCTTCATTCTCTCATTCTCATCTTTGGACGCCGCCTTCTCAACCTAATGACGTACCCGGATCTCCACTCGACCTGAAGGCTCTTCCAAGCAACCTAAAGTCATATCTTCTGATGATGATGATTGATGATTCTATGTTTAATCTATGTTTCATGTCATGTAATATGTTTCTATGAATGTTTAATCTATGGTTGATGTCATGTTTGTAATCTCTATCATATGAACCTTGTATTGTAATATGTTTTCTATAAATGACTGAATTATAATTTCTGCTTGATATATTGTATCTTTTCTTCATAAATTGTGCTATTATAAATTGTTGAATTATTGCATATTCTGCAACTTCTTTTTGATCAATGACAAAAAGGGGGAGAAGAATTATGCATAAATATTATGAAATTGTCATGCACTTCATATTCAAGGGGAAAGAATCACTTCATATATTCAGGGGGAGATTAATATATTTAGGGGGAGATTATATTTTGAATGCTGATTATATATGCTGAATGATTTATGCTTAATGTTTTGTAAGTTTTTGTCATCATCAAAAAGGGGGAGATTGTTGACCCTTGAATTGATTTTGATGATTACAAAACATATAAAGCCTAAATAAATTATGATAATCCATGATATTGCAAGTATCTTCATGTATCTTCATGTTTACAATTGTCAAGAATTTTTCATATGATGCAATGAAGTTTATTTTATCTTGTGAAGAATATAAAAATTCACTTGCCTATCTATTGAATTTATTGCATGGCTTTGCTAGCTAGCTTCCATTCCATGCTAGTTAGCTATTTTAGTATACTCCTTGTGCTGGCCGAATTTGTTGGGAAATGAGTTAGCTGGGAAGCTAACTTCCCTTCCTTGCTAGCCACCTAGGAGTTAGCTACCTTCATGCTGGCCGAATGAATTGGAAACAAGCTAGCTGGGAAGCTAACCTCCCCTCCATGCAAGCCGTTTTGAGCTAACTTTCCTCTTGCTGGCCGTGTGTTTATTTTATAAGTTAGCTGGGAAGCTAACTCTTTCCCCTTGCATGGCTGGTCACTTTTCCCTTGAGGTTAGCTCACAAGCTAACTTGTTTGTTCATGCCCTCATGCTTGGCCGTTTGGTGCTTTGTAGGAGTTAGCTTGCAAGCTAACTTCCTTCCTTCATTCCAAGGTACGTAACATGAAAAACTCTCTCTTAGCTAGCTTGGTATTAGCTTTTTCATGTCCCAGTTAGCTCACAAGTCAACTACCTTTATGCATGATAGAATAAACCTTTATCTTAGTTAGCTTATAAGCTAACTTCCCTCCACTGAATTTCAAATCAGCCGCATGAATTTAAAATAGAGTTAGCTCACAAGCTAACTATCTTTTTGTCATGGCCTCACACCTTTATGGATAGCTAACTTATGAGTTAGCTAGTTGTCAAGAATGCTTTTTCATGAAACCATCTCCCGTAGCATTTTTTTTGAGAAAGCTAGCTTACAAGCTAACCATCTTTTCATGATTCCCTTTGGGAGTTAGCTTATAAGCTAACTATCTTTATTGCTTTCATGGCTTGGGAGTTAGCTATTTCTTGACATGAATAGGCTTAGCTAACTTATGAGTTAACTATTTTTAAAGTGTTTTCATCCTAGCCGCATGAATTCAAAATTAAGTTAGCTCACAAGCTAACTATTTTTTACATGGCCTCATACACCTTTTCATAGCCAACTCATAAGCTAACTATTTTTAAATCTGTTTCTGGTTATGAAACCGTTGGATTTTCTTGCTTGGCTAGTTAGCTCAAGAGCTAACTAGTTGTGCCTTAGTTAGCTCCATAGCTAACTATCTTTTCTTTATAGCATGAAACCTTGGCTATAGCTAACTTGTTTTCTTGCTTTTTTGTTGCTAGCCGTGGGATGCTGAAAAGGAGCTAACCACATAGTTAGCTATCTTTATTCCCCTCTCTTGCATTGATGGTTTGATGGCTGGTCACTCCAGCCGTGGGATTTTGAATTCAAGCTAGCTAGCTTGGGAGAAAAGCTAGCTTGCTTCCTCCTTTTCCCATTATGGCCGCACGTTTTTTTTTTGAGAGTTGCTGAAATTTATTTCAGCTTTCTCCTCTCTCTCTCATTTAATGCTCTCTCTCTCTCTCATTACTATTTGATGAATGCTGACCATTTTCTTTTTGTTATGGACAGGAATCCTCATTAGCAATGGATTTAATGCTTTCATCATTTGGGAAAATATTTCAAACGGTTTTATTTCTTCCCGTTTTTCCTTTCCTCTATTTTACCAATGAATCTAACGGATAGTTTTTTGAATGGTTTAAATAGGGATGTTCAGAAGAAATCCTTGACGAAATTCCTACATCTTTTGACATATCAAAAACACAAAAGAGAGAAAAGAAATCAAAAGAGAGTGCTTATTGCAAGATATTTTTCGGATCCTTGAAGAGCAAGATATTGTGCTGCGAAGTTGCATCCTCCAACCCTTGCTCAAGTCGTCCAGATCCGGTGAAGCGAGTGCAAATTTCAGCTACTTCGAAAATCAACATTTGCTGCTGAAGTATTGCTTCAAAAAGTTGTAAAGTTTATCTTTGAATATTTGCTCAAATTAGGAGCTGTCTATTTTTGATAAATCTTGTATTAGGGTTAGAGATAACCCTAGTTTCTTGATTGGCTTCCTTGTGCCATTAAACAAGAGGACTAGCCGGGAAGGCTAGGGGATTGGTTTCCTTGTACCAGTTAAACAAGAGGACTAGCCGGGGAAGGCTAGGGGATTGGTTTCCTTGTACCAGTTAAACAAGAGGACTAGCCGGGGAAGGCTAGGGGATTTGGCTGCCTTGTGCCGTGAAAACAAGAGGACTAGCCGGGGAAGGCTAGGGGTTGTAATCGTTGTGATACGATTAGTGAAATTCCCAAAGGTTTTTGGGGAGTGGATGTAGGAGCCGAGTTTGGCACCGAACCACTATAAACCTTGCTGTGTTTGTGATTGATTGATCTGTGTATTTTCTATTTCGTGCACTCCACTACACCGCTGCGAATTAAATTCTGATTAAGCACATATCTGCGTTAGTCAATATCATCCATTGAATTAAATATTTTTAAATACCCAATTCACCCCCCTCTTGGGCTACTACGTCTGGGCAACATTGTTGGTAAGCCGCCATCCGGATCCAGGCTTTCTCCCTAACTTCTTCTATCAAGTCAAGATTGGTTCGGAGTTGTTCATCATTGGATTCTTCCGAGTAGTCTTCGGTGCGAGGGGAGGGGAGCCCGACTTCCATGGGGATAACAGCTTTAGTGCCGAAGGCCATTTTGAATGGAGTCTGGCTCGTGGGAGCCCTTTCGGTGGTTCGGTACGCCCACAGCACATGGTGGAGCTCCTCCACCCATCTACCTCGCGCTTGGTTGGGCCGAGCTTTAATTCCATGCAATAGAGTTCAATTTGTTACCTCGGCCTCTCTATTAGCTTGAGGATGTCCGACCGATGTCAGGCGATGAAGAATGCCATGATCCTCGCAGAACTCCCAAAACTTTGGATTATCAAATTGCTTCCCGTTGTCGGTGATGATGGTGTGGGGAAGACCAAAGCGGCAGATGATGGACCTCCACACAAAGTCTTTAGCCTGAGCTTCAATTATCTGGGCGACTGCTTCGGCTTCAACCAACTTAGTGAAATAATCAATTGCAATAAATAGGAACTTTCTTTGTTCCGTTGCGAGGGGGAAAGGGCCAAGTATATCCATTCCCCACTTGGCAAAGGGCCAGGGGGACGAGATGGAAGTTAGGTGGACAGAGGGGAGCCTCTGAATATTTGAGTGTCGTTGGCACGCATCACAGGCTCGGACAAGGTCATTAGCATCTTTCTTCATCGTCGACCAATAATATCCTTGGCGTAACACTTTGTGGCACAGGGCGCGGCTGCCGAGGTGATTGCCACAGATGCCTTCATGAACCTTCCGAATAGCGTAATTGGCTTCTGATGGATGGAGGCATTTGAGCAATGGCATGAAGAAGGATCGCTTATATATCCGATCATCAATCAGAACATAATGAGATGATTGCAATTTCAACTTCCTTGCTTCCTTTCTATCAGTGGGCAGCAACCCTTCTTTGAGGTACTGGTGTAGGGGGTCCATCCAGGATGGTTCGGTGTTAACCTGCATCATGTGATCAACATCGATGATGCTGGGCTTCTCTAGGACTTCTAGGTGTAATTTTTGCTCGAGATCCATCGACTCCGTAGTTGCCAAGCGGGACAGTAGGTCGCGTGCGCATTTTCAGCCCTTGGGATCTGGATAATTTTAAATTCATCGAAATAGGAAGATAGATCGCACACCTTTTGAAGATACCAAATCATACTCGGCTCTCGAGCCTCGAATTCTCCCTGCACCTGGCCAGCCACCAATTGGGAGTTAGAGTAGGTAATCAGTTTCTTGACTTTAAGCTCACGGGCGATCCGGAGTTCGGAGAGCAGGGCTTCATACTCTGCTTCATTATTTGAGGCCAGGAAGGAGAAATGAATGCCATATTCAAAGGTTGCGCCCTTTGGACTGGTGAGGACCAGGCCGGCGCTAGAGCCGCCCGCGCTGGAGGATTCGTCGGTGTGAAGGGACCATGGGGCGCTGGGCTTTGGTTGTCCGGGGTATGCAAAACAAAGCCATCTTCGGGAATAGTGCATTCAAGGAGGAAGTCTGCTAGAACTTGGGCTTTAATTGCTGGATGAGGCTGATATTGAATGTCGTGCTCGCTTAGCTCGATAGCCCATTTGGTCATTCTCTCCAACGCTTCTGGACGATGGATAATGGCCTTGAGAGGTTGGTCGGTCAGGAAGATGACAGTATGCGCCTGGAAGTATGGCCGTAACTTTCGGACCGATGTCACTAGAGCTAGGATCATTTTCTCGACCCGAGTGTATCTCGTTTCAGCATCTTTGAGTAGTTTGCTGACATAATAGACATGCCTTTGAACTATGTTCTCCTCTTTGGTTAGCACTGAGCCAACAACGTTTTCAAAGACTGTTAGGTACAGATTCAGCACCTCCCCTGGCTTCGGGCTACTGAGGAGAGGTGGCGAGCCGAGGTATTTCTTGAGGTCTTCGAAGGACTTCTGGCAATATGGGGTCCACTGAAAGTTGTTGGCCGACCGAAGCACTTTGAAGAAGGGAAGGCATTTCTCGGCCGACCGAGCAATGAAGCGGCTGAGGGCTGCTACCCTTTCGGTGAGGCGCTCAAGTCCTTGATTGACCCTGGCGGAGCCATTTGTTGCATGGCTTGAATTTTCAGAGGGTTCGCCTCGATGCCTCACTGTGAAACCATGAAGCCGAGAAATTTCTCGGAGTTGACTCCGAAGGCACATTTGGTGGGATTGAGCTACATCTGGTATTTTTGAAGTGTAGCAAAGCTCTCCGCAAGGTCCTCGATGTGCTGGGATGACTCCTTGCTTTTTACCAACATATCATCAATATACACCTCCATGTTCTGACTGATTTGCTCCTTGAACACTTTATTGACCAGCCTTTGGTAGGTGGCACCTGTGTTTTTCAAACCAAAGGGCATAACTCGGTAGCAATAGATACCACGGTCGGTGGTGAAGGCGGTTTTCTCCTTGTGTTCAGGCACCATTTGGATCTGTTTGTAGCCCGAATAGGCATCCATAAAAGTTAGCATTTGATGGCCTGAAGTCGAATCCACGAGCTGATCGATCCGCGGAAGAGGGAAGCTATCTTTTGGACATGCCTTATTGAGGTCAGTGAAGTCGATGCAGATCCTCTATTTGCCATTCGACTTTTCACCATGACCCCGTTCGCCAGCCAGTCGGGGTAACTAACCTCCCGGATAAACTTGGCTTTGATGAACTTATCCACCTCTTCTTCGATGGCTTTTTGGTGCTCTGGGACGAAGCTCCTCTTCTTCTGCTTAATGGGCCTAAATGTTTCGTCCATGCTGAGGCGGTGGACCAGGACGTTTGGGCTGATTCCAGGCATATCCGATGCAGACTAGGCGAAGACGTCGGTATTCCTCCGAAGAAACTTAATCAATTCTTATCGAAGCTTTCCTTCGAGCTGCGATCCGACCTTTATAGTTCGGTCGGGCCGAGCCTTGTCGAATGGTACCTCCTCCAATTCTCCGACCGGCTCTCCTCGTTGCTCGGTGAGGTCTTCTCGAGCATTTAGCCCGTCCACCTCGGGCTTTCTAGATTGGAGGTCGGCAACAAAGCGATGCCGAGCTATGATCTGACTTCCTCGAACAACCCCATCCACATTCAGTAGGGAATTTCATGGTGAGATGGGGAATGGAAATGATGGCTTTGAGAGAGATTTGCCCCGGTCTACCGAGGATGGCGTTGTAGGGAGATCTGAGCTTGGTTACGAGGAAGTCTATGAACACAGTAGTCGCACGGGGCCAGGTGCCGGCTCGGACTGACAGAGTGATGACTCCTTCAGGGATTATGGAGTCACCTGTGAAGCCCACCAGGGTGGACTCCACCGGTTGGAGGCTTTCTACCCAGAATTTTAACCTCATAAAGGCATCAAAATAAAGAACGTAAATAGAACTTCCACTATCAACCAAAATTTGGTGTACATCATAATTGTTCATATTTAAAGATACAACCGAAGTATCATCATGGGGGTACTGTACCTCCCCAAGGTCTTCATTAGAGAAGGTGAGCTCATCACCCCGAGCTTTCTTCGGCGGGTTCTCCTCCTCGCTTGGCCAAGAAGATGGGGATCCGACCGCCATTATCACATTGACGTTGCCGATAATTGGAGGATTTGATGGTGGGAGTTGGCGAGGTTCAGGTTGGCGATTCTCTTCATTAATCGGCTCAGGGGGCCCCTGAACCGATTCAATCTATCTCGCCGGATCAATTGCTCAATCTCATTTTTGAGCTGCTAACAGTCCTCGGTATCGTGCCCGTAGTCCCAATGAAAGCGGCAGTACTTGGCCGGGTCCTTCCGAGCTCCGTTGCCTCGAAGAGGAGGGGGTCAAGGAAGCTGACGCTCGATCTCCATCAAGATCTGCGCTCTCGGTGCGGTAAGGGGAGTATAGCGGTCAAACCTTCGGGCCGAACTTCGAGTTCGATCTCGAGGCGGCGGCGAAGGAGCTCTGTGGTGGCGAGGTGGGCTAGCACGACAGTGGGCTCGCTGCTTGTCCAAGCCCTTTGCCTCTTTCTTCTTCAGCTGCTCGGCCCGAGCAGACCTCCTCGATTCTTCCACCCTAGCGTACTTGTCCACCAGGGACATCATGTCCGAGAGGCTCTTTGGATAATTAACCTCCAGAGCTAGGTAGAAGTCTCCCTCCTTGGATACTCCTCCGGTAAGGGTGGACATGGCCACCTAGTGGTTGAGGTGGTCGACTTCTAGGAGGGCCGTGTTAAAGCGGCCGAGGTAACTCTTCAGCGACTCCCCCTCTCTTTGCTTGATCTCGGAGAGGGAGTCGGATCTCCGTCGTTGGCAATGACTACTAACGAACTGGCTAATGAGCAGATAGCTCAGCTCGTTGAAAGAATCAATGGAACCTGGTTTTAGGCTGTTGAACCAGGTTCGGGCAGATCCCCTTAAAGTGAAGGGGAAGGCTCTGCACA
This sequence comes from Calamus simplicifolius, assembly GCA_900491605.1. Taxonomy (NCBI): domain Eukaryota; kingdom Viridiplantae; phylum Streptophyta; class Magnoliopsida; order Arecales; family Arecaceae; genus Calamus; species Calamus simplicifolius. The sequence goes on from UESW01003863.1 coordinate 2,495,564, forward strand.
AGATCGCGTCTGATGCCCCGTGGAACATCATGATGGATCTGAAGCTACTGAGGTGGTCGTCGGGATTGGTGGATCCATGATATGGCTCGATGGTAGGGAGCTTTACATGAGAGGGAATCACTTTCCTCATGATCCTCTCGGAGAAGGGGATGCCCTGCTCCGCTTTCGGCTGGGATGGAGGAGCTTGCTTGGCGGCGTCCAACTCCCGACGCCATTCTTGTCGCATCTCCTGCATCTGCTGTCTGATCCCTTCATCCAAAGTGGTATGAGGGATCGTGCGAGGAGAAGATGGCAGCGGTGTCGAATCCTGGAAGGACACTGGGGAGAGGGAGCGAACCCGCCTCGATCTGGGCAGGCTCTTCCCTCCAGCTTGCTGCAGTGCCAGCTTCGCCTTTGCAGGACGGTGATCACGATCCGCCGCCCTAGGAGAATCGAAAGAAGAGATCGCTGGCGAGGCAGGGGTAGCGGCCTCCTCACAAGGCTGAGAGGTAGGTATAGCAGTTCCAAGGATCGCCTGGAACCCCTAGACCAACTGGGTCAATGCTTGGATCTGTTGAACCGGAGTGGCGAACTGGTCCAGGGTTATTGCTGTTGCCGGCGGCGAAGGAGTTTCAGCTGGCGGTGGTAGCAGAGGTGCTGCACCGCTAATCGGATCAGGCCTTTGAGAGGCGGCCTGGTCTTGAGCTTCAGATGTAGCTCTCTTCCAATTGGCCATTAGAGGATGCTTTTCTCTAGTTTTTTGAGTCTTGTCTTCTGTATCACAAGTTTATGGGACTTGAGACCCTTCCTCTAGCGCCAATCTATTGCTGCGAAAATCTGTTCTCCGACTCGGGTGCGCTTCCGGCTTTAGATCCAGATGCTGATCTCATCACCTCGGGGTGGAACCTGCAAGATAGTCCGCGCGCAGAGGGTGCTGTGGGGGTTGCCCTCTGCGGAGGACCCTCCGATGCTCAAGTCAGTGAAGATTCACAGCAAGCAGATGTGAGGAGAAGACTCTCCTAGAGAGAAGTTCCTCAGGGCTCTTGCGAGAGATCTAATGGAGTATGAGATTCAGTGAGTAAATGAATGCGTAAGGGGTTGCCTTAGAGTTTGCGAGCGTACCTGAGAGGTTGGAATACCGTGGTATTTATAGATGATCACCTGATTCCTTGGACGTGCCCTAGATGGGATCTGAAAACTGTTAGGATTCGAATCAAGTTTGTTATGTGGTTAGTAGGGTCTGTATCTTGTCAGTTAGAGGATCGACGGCCGGGAGAGCTGGTTGATGCCTTGAGGTTCAATGATCATACAGACCTAGGCCACTCTTGCAGGTCCTAGGCCACTTCTGGGCATGATTTGCCGCCTGGAATCTTATCCAGCTACAGTGGATTCAAACTCTCCTGCGCTAGATTCCGCAGAGGTATTTTGAATGCCGTAGTTTGGCCTGAATGAGGAATAACATGTCTTTCCGAGGTATAGAATGGATCGGCTCGAATGGCTGAGGCATGGAGATAGCCCGGGTTACCGAGGAATGGCTCGGCTCGGATGGCCGAAGTATGAGGATAGCTCGGGTTACCGAGGTATGGCTCGGCTTGGATGGTCGAAGTATGAGGATAGCTCGGATTGTCGGGGCGACCTCACTTTGTTAGAGGTGACTTGGCTTCGTTGCTAGAATGTTATGCCAACTGGCTAGCAGGGTGCTTGGATTGGGTGTGACCCAATCGCCGATATGAGCGATCAATAACGCAATGATGATTTTACCCCTCATCAATCCTCATTGTGCATGATGGAGATAAAATTTAGATGAAACGGTTGGGTGCAGTTGTAACTCTTAGACATGGCAGTTTGTTTTCATTATCAAAGGCTGCATGTTTTCATTATCAAGGGCTGCATGTTTTATCACTCCAACCAGAATTATTAAAGCAACGGCAGCATCAGTTTCTACTAAAGCGACAAGCAAAGAGTGAATAAATCATCAGGGAGAGATTGTGCGCAAAAGTAGTCTAATGTTGCAAGGTAAAAAGAGCAAAAGTTGAGAGAGGTGGGTAATCCGTGAAAAAACAAGGCCATATTAATGGTATCGTCAACATTTAGATACATGAGTCTACATAAAATAACCGAGATGTTTTTGGACTAGATAAATCTTTATTGTTATAATATAAATAAATTATTTTAAGCTTTCATTTAATATCCTTGGACCTCTATACTTTCAATTAGAAAAAGGAAAAAAAAATATTTAAAATCTGTTAAAGAAGAGAAATAATAATAATAGTTTACTTAAACTTAAAGGTGAGAATATATTTATTAAACAATGGGATTACATCTATCTTTAATTCTTGTCATTGTGAACCATGCCCTATATATATTAAAAAAATGCTTTATGTGCAACAATTAGTGACTTTAATACTGTGTTGATATATTTTATCATACAAAAATACAATGTTTGCATATTTTTTCTTCAATTGATGCATAAGTCAAGGATTTCTAAATCATAGGATCTCTAATGTATAAATAATTTAAAGATGGTAATTAATATTTAATATTTTGGATCATTAATGTTGGACTCTCATCAATCAATCATGATTTGATTGAATCTGAATGAAAATACATTAGAGCATACCTCAGTCTATTTTATATCTTTATGCATGTGTATATATCTTGTATGTGTATGTGTATTTATGTATAGATTGCAAGGGGTATCTGTACTTTTCAGTGGCCATGACCTTATGATCAGGCCTCGTTCCTTTTGTGGAGTCATGGTACTTCAAGTTCGGTTCCCATAATCCTTCCTCTTGGGTTCGAAGAGGTCTTTTCTTCCATCCCTAGCTCCATCTCATATCCCTTGGTTCTTTGCTTCACGTACTTGTTTACTATGAAGATTGCCCACTCCTCTCACTTGCTCAACAATATCCAAAAGAAGGATCGAGGCAGATTGCAATGTTTTCTTTGCTTCCTTTTGATGGGAAATTAGAGCAAGCAAGCTTCCCCCATATTTTTAATTAAGAAGAAGAATTACAGGGAAAAATAAATCATAGAATGGAAAAGGGTTAACTCCTCCCCTATGTCCGTGTGAAGAGGGGCGCCATCCTCTTTGACTGGTGGAGCTGGGGTGCCACCCGCATGCTGGTATGGCCGTGGTGCCTCCCTTGCCATGTCAGTTAACGATGGTGGAGGAAGGGGCGGCGCCTCCCTTCCTCCGGTCCAAGATGATGGATCCTCACATGGTGAGGATCCGTAGGAGAATAGGGGCCCACACTTACTTTTTACGGTTGCCTCAACCTTTGTTTAAATCTCATGTAATGGTGGCTTCGAAGAAGTAAAACCGAAGTCTTATGTGATGTAGCTTTGGCAAAGTAAATGTAATAGAGAGAATTGTAGGGCATGAGCGTAAATCAACGGATTTAAGTTTCAACTTTCAACCAATATATAAAAAGAAAGTCAGGAGCAACTCATGTATGGTAAATAACAATAACGAAATTTTAATTTCAAACCAATTGAAATCAATTGAATGATTTTTTTTATCCCTGTTGCTGTGGAAATCCATTCTCCGACTCGGGTGTGCTTCCGGCTCCTGAACCAGACGCCGATCTCGTCGCCTCGGGGTGGAACCTGCAAGACAGTCCGTGCATAGAGGGTGTTGTGGGGGTTGCCCTCTGCTGAGAACCCTCCGACGCTGAAGTCAATGAAGATTCACAGCAAGCAGATGTAAAGATAAGATTCTCATAGAGAGAAGTTCCTCATGGCTCTTGCGAGAGCTCTAATGGAGTATGAGATTGAGTGAGTAAATGAATGCGTAAGGGGTTGCCTTAGAGTTTGCGCGCATACCTGAGAGGTTGGAATACCATGGTATTTATAGATGATCACCTGATTCCTTAGACGTGCCCTGGATGGGGTCTAAAAACTGTTAGGATTCGAATCAAGTTTGTTATGAGGTTAGTAGGGTTCGTATCTTATCAGTTAGAGGATCGACGGCTGGGAGAGCTGGTTGATGCCTTGAGGTTCAATGATCACACAGACCTAGGCCACTCTTGCAGGTCCTAGGACACTTTGGGCATGATTTACCGCCTAAAATCTTATCCAGCTTCAGTGGATTCGAACTCTCCTGCGCCGGATTCTGCAGAGGTTTTTTGAATGCCATGGTTTGGCCTGAATGAGGAATAACCTATCTTTCCGAGGTATAGAATGGATCGGCTCGAATGGCCAAGGCATGGAGATATCCCGGGTTACCGAGGAATGGCTCGGCTCGGATGGCCGAAGTATGAGGATAGCTCGGGTTACCGAGGAATGGCTCGGCTCGGATGGCCGAAGTATGAGGATAGCTCGGGTTACTGAGGAATGGCTCGGCTCGAATGGCCGAAGTATGAAGATAGCTCGGATTATCGGGGCGACCCTACTTTTGTCAGAGGTGACTTGGCTTCGTCGCTAGGATGTTATGCCAACTGGCTAGCAGGGTGTTTGGATTGGGTGTGACCCAATCGCCGATATGAGCGATCAATAACGTAATGACAATTTTACCCCTCATCACATGCCCCCCACTCTCTGGTCCGAAGTGTAAGTTTGGATATAGTGAGTAGAATTCTGGAGCAATCTTATTTGGGGGATTAAAAAAGGCGGGCAATGATAACCTCGTAAATGATGGGTTATTGTTTAGTCATCATTTTTTGCCGCAGCTCGAAAAGGAAATGCCTCATTTCCATTAAGTCGCGATAGCGGATGTTCCGCGTGGCAGGACTCCTTTATTTCTGGCACCCATATCGGGGTTTTTGGCATCTAGGGCTTTCTTTCTGAAGCACTTATTTAAAGAGGGTTGGGGTGGCACTCCTTTTATAATGCCCCTTTGTTCCTGCCATAGAGATTTTTTGCTCTCTCTTTGAGTTCTTTCTTACCTGTTCGTGTCTTACCCTCTATTTAGCCAATATGAGTGGTTTAGGCGATGTTGCTTCTAAGATAACCTTAGACAATCTGGATAGGATCCGTCGCCATTATAGAGTTCCTCTGGATGTAGCCTTATGGGCACCGAGGACCGAGCACCGGGTTTCAACCGAGCTACATCGTGGAGTTTTCTTCTACGAGGAGAGCTTGAGGGTAGGTCTTCGATTTCCTCTTCACCTGTTGATACAGGAGGTGATGAGGTTTTACAACATATGCCCAATGATGGTGGCTCCGAATAGCTGGCGCAATCTTATCGGGTTCATCTCGATGTGCAGTCGCGTTGGGGTGACTGCGACTCTTCCTTTATTTTGAGTTTGCTACAATCTAGTTTTCAGGAGGAGTTTCGAGTGGCCCTACATTGGCCTTCAGAAGTCATTTAAGATGATTTCTGATAACCCTTCTTCGATAAAGGGATGGAAGTCCCGATTTCTTATTGCCGAAGAAAACATCGGCTTAGATTTTCCAAGAGGATGGGCTAATTATGTGAAGGATCGAGAGGCACGTATGGAGTTGAGCGTGCAGGAGAAAAGGGATTTGGCTACCCTTCGCAGCGGTCAGGAGATCTCTACCAGCACCTTGTTAGTAGAGGATGCCCTTTTTGCCGCCGGGCTTAGCTCCATCGATCCTCAGGGTGAGTCTTTGTTCTAATGGTCAGCATGTTTATGTGATCATGCCACTGTTTAACTGAACATCCGCTATGTTTTCAGTCGAGAGGTCCGCGTTTATGGGCCAGATAAAGAAGGAGCTGGGAAAGCGTCATACGGGCTTCGGCTCTGGGGAAAGATACGGATCAGAAGAGGTCTCGCCCCTCCGGGACTCGCTCAAAGGGACCGAGGAGGGACGGTTCCAGTCACCACTCTCCCGTCCCAATAAGGGAGGAAGTGGGGGCGCAGACCGTGATTGATGAGCCCTCCATATCGGAGGGGGGAAAAGTAACAGAGGAAATCACTGGGGGGAGCTCGAAGGGAGCTGCTGAGGTTCCCCCTTTCCAAGTTGTAATCGTGTCGGATGATGCTGAGGAGATGTCGCCAGTCGGTCCGGTGACCCTTCTGCTGGAGGTTCCTCAGTCACTAGCGGTGAGGAGTCCACTGCGTATAGAAGAGACCCCTACTCAGGTGGAGGGGTCAGAAGAGGCAACGGTGGCTGCCGAAGCTCAAGTGGAGCAGCCTGTGGAGAGGTTGGTGGAGGTCGAAGTGCCTCCTGTTGAGGGTCCTTCTGTTACGGCACCAGGGGATGCCGTAAAAGAAATTGAAGTTCAAATGGAGTCTGTAGGAAATAGGACGATGGCCGAAGAGGAAGAGGAAGAGGAGGAGGAATCGCTGGATGAAGGGGGTGTTTGGGCCGAGGCTCTCTCAGCCGGGGCCGAAGCATTCGAGGCCTTGCAGGTTAGAGTTCTGATAGAGGAAGCTGAGCGGATGGTTCCTCTGGTCGGAATCTCTTAGGCCAGCTCTTCGGCCATGAGCTCCTTTGTCCACAGCTTGGAGGTGGATGATATGCTCACCGCCTTGATGAGGTCCATTTTGTGCGTGGAAGGGAGTTCTTCGACGGATGAGCCTGCCGCCGAGGATATCATTGAGGCTGCTTTCGGCCGGCTTGGGGTGCCGAAGGATGCTTTCCTTCTCTCCAAAATTAATAATGCAACTCTCATGATGATGGCTTCAAACTACATTTCCCGGGTAAGTTACTGCACCGAGGTTGTAATTCTTGATTGGTGGGACGTGCCGTGGTTTCTCACTTGTGTTTTTCTCGCAGAACGCTTTGGTCATAAGAGCACTAACTTTGGCATTTAAATTTGGCTATTGGGGCCTGCACTCAGTCCAGGAAGGAAGCGGCCGAGCTTCGGGCGAGGGTGAATTCAACCAGCTGGCTCTCCAGGGCCTTAGCATCCACTAGGGCAGATTTTGAGAGGGCGAGCGAGTCTCACCGGCTTGCAGCCGAAAGGGCCTCGGCTCGAAACCGAAGTCAGAGAGCTCCAGGGTTTCTGTGAGCAATTGGACAAGGCTTGTTTGGAGTTATCCCAGATTAAGGTGAAGCATGACGACGATGTTAAAACAATGTAGCAGTATTTCAACAAGAGGTGGAAGCAGCTGAGTGCTAGTCATTCCGAAGATAGAAATAATTGGAGCAGGAGGCTTGAGGAGGAGGAACACAAGTGCCGGCGGCAGCAGGATCAGCTCGCCGATCTAAATAAGGAATTCGCCGATATGGAGAATTGGCTGAAATGGCAAAATGAGCAGATTGCTCGGCTTACCGAAGATCTCGATCAATCTTGGCGGGAGGTTGGGGACAAGCAGTCCTGAATTAATGATATCAAGGAGGGTCATCAACAAAATAAATCGGCCAAGCTGAAGGCCTTGGAAAGGGTTCAGGAGCTGAGCAATGAGATGGCTCGGCGGGAGGAAGAGGTATAGTGCCCTTTTATTTGTTTGCTTTCGGTACTTTTCTTTTGTTCGTGGACTTAAACATTCTGATATTTTGCAGATGAGTAAAATTGGGCTCGAGACGCAGGAGCAGTTTAAAGCTCTAAGGGCGGAATTATCCACAAGTCGTCAGATGAACTTTGATCTTGGGGGCCAGTAAGCTGAAGCCGATAACCGAACCGCTTCGGCTGTGGAGGAGTACAAGAGTTCTGCCCAATTTTTCAAGGAGCTTAGAGAAACTTGTGCCGATGCATTTAGGTTCGGCGAGGAGGAGACTCGAGAAAAGATTTCTCGGGCGCATCCCGAATGAGATTTATCTTTTCTGGATGCCAAACATTTTGATGCCTGTACCCTGGGGGCCAAAGAAGCAGAGTATGAGGATATTTCAGACATCGATCTTAACGCTATCCTGGGCCCTAATGAGGCCGCGGCTCCCGAAGAACGCCCTCAACTTGCTGTCGAGGAACCAACAATATTTGAAGTGGAGAAGCAAGTCAAGTCCTCTCGGATATTACCGAGAAGGCTCCTGGAATCGATCTGAACCCTGATTCTTAAGGGTTGCTTGTGCATTTTTGCTTCTCAGACTTGTAATTTGGCCGAAACTTTTAATGAATGGATCTTTCGTCTCCACTTGTTTGTCTCTTTCGGACGATCTTTTTGTCATGAGTTTTTTTGGATGGCGAACGAATCAATTCGTGTTCCTAGATCGGTTTATCCTTTCCGGATTGAATGTCCTGTTTATTTGAAGTTGAACCAATTCGCTTTGCTAACATAAGCGAGCTCAGTTTGAACTAAAGGAAATGTCTCGGTCGAAGCCGAGGCCAGGAAGACGGTTAGGCATGCCGAAGCCTAGAATAGTTCGACTAGAACCCTGAGAAACGTCACAGTCGAGGCCGAGGCTAGGCAGATAGTTCGATCTATCCGAAATAGGAGATTGGCTCGTTTGGCCGAGGCCCATAGAGGTCATATAGGAGCGCACGTATACGCTTCCTGTGTGTCCTTTGCCAGCTGCCATGGGATCGCAGGAAATGCAGAGCAAACGTATCCCCTATGGTTTACATGAATTTCGCCTCCTCCCTCAGCTTAAATTCCTCAGTTCATTCGCCTGAGGAATCTTTTTCCATGTGAAGAGGGAGGAGGATGTGTTGGTCTGCTGGTTCTCCGCCTTTTACGATTGGGCAGTGGCTAGCAGACCAGCATCCCACTCAGGGGGATGTCTCGTCGGCATAAGCATCCATGGGCCCTTGGCTTGGTTATGATCCCTTCACGTGTTCATTCGAGTGATTCATGGATGACCTACTTTGCTCTTTGGCCTTAACCAGTGGCTCAACGGAGCTTGTCTGGTTTCTCTGATTTCTAGGGTCGGATGTAAAGACATCGTTATCGACCGAAGCTGCTCAGCCGAGCTTTTATCTTATTTGTATTCTCCGTGCTATGATGCGCTTGTAATGCCTCTCAAGAGGTTGTAATTTTTTTCGTATTAATAAAGAAAGTTTCTACTCTTTTTTTTGTGACATCTGTTTCTTTTTCTGATGTGATTGTGTCGAGAGTTGCTACTCTCATTTTATGCTTTTCAGTCCGTAGCATAATCTATAAGTTCAACAGTGTTTTGCTACTTTGTTTTTGCCAATGCATCATTTAGTCTGTGAGGGAAGTGTTTATCTCTGTGTAGGTCAGAGAAAAGCCTGGGCGGCCCTGTGGAGTTATGCAACAAGCATGGTCCTATTTAAGGAACGAAGTGCGCATTTCTTTGAAAAGAAATAACATGCGTAATCTTGCTGATAAGCGGAGAAAGGTTACTAACCTCTGCCGAAGAATACTAGGACGTCTTATTTGCGTCAGAGTGATTGAAAAATTACTCATTTAGGCTGAGGCTTCTAGGAATATGTTTTACTTGGCGCTGCCAAGGTACGGAGACTGTCACTCAGTTTAACCGAGGCTTCAAGAATATATCACTCGGTTTGGCCGAGGCTTCAGATAATATATCACTCAGTTTGGCTGAGGCGGTGGACCAGGACGTCTGGGCTGATTCCAGGCATATCCGATGCAGACCAGGCGAAGACGTCGGTATTCCTCCAAAGGAACTTAATCAATTCTTGTCGAAGCTTTCCTTCGAGCTGCGATCCGACCTTTATAGTTCGGTCGGGCCGAGCCTTGTCGAGTGGTACCTCCTCCAATTCTTCGACTGGCTCTCCTCGTTGCTCGGTGAGGTCTTCTCGAGCGTCCAGCCCGTCCACCTTGGGCTTTCTGGATTGGAGGTCGGCAACAAAACGATGCCGAGCTATGATCTGACTTCCTCGAACAACCCCATCCCCATTCAGTAGGGAATTTCATGGCGAGATGGGGAATGGAAATGATGGCTTTGAGAGAGATTTTCCCTGGTCTACCGAGGATGGCGTTGTAGGGAGATCCGAGCTTGGTTACGAGGAAGTCCATGAACATGGTAGTCGCACGGGGCCAGGTGCCGGCTCGGACTGACAGAGTGATGACTCCTTCAGGGATTATGGAGTCACCTGTAGAGCCCACCAGGGTGGACTCCACCGGTTGGAGGCTTTCTACCCAAAATTTTAACCTCATAAAGGCATCAAAATAAAGAATGTTAACAGAACTTTCACTATCAACCAAAATCCGGTGTACATCATAATTGTTCATATTTAAAGATACAACCGAAGCATCATCATGTGGTACTGTACCTCCCCCAGGTCTTCATCAGAGAAGGTGAGCTCATCAACCTGAGCTTTCTTTGGCGGGTTCTCCTCCTCGCCTGGCTAAGAAGATGGGGATCCGGCTGCCATTATCATATTGACGTTGCCGATAATTGGAGGATTTGATGGTGGGAGTTGGCGAGGTTCAGGTTGGCAATTCTCTTCATTAATCGGCTTAGGGGGCCCCTGAGTCGGTTCAATCTATCTTCCAAATCAATTGCTCGATCTCATTTTTGAGCTGCCAACAGTCATCGGTATCGTGCCCGTAGTCCCGATGAAAGCAGCAGTACTTGGCCGGGTCCTTCCGAGCTCCGTTTCCTCGAAGAGGAGGGGGTCAAGGAAGCTGACGCTCGATCTCCATCAAGATCTGCTCTCTCGATGCGGTAAGGGGAATATATCGGTCAAACCTTCGGGCCGGACTCAGAGTTCGATCTCGAGGCGGCGGTGGAGGAGCTCTGCGGTGGCGAGGTGGGCTAGCGCGGCGATGGTCTCGCTGCTTGTCCGAGCCCTTTGCCTCTTTCTTCTTCAGCTGCTCGACCCGAGCAGACCTCCTTGATTCTTCCACCCTGACGTACTTATCCGCCAGGGACATCATGTCCGAGAGGCTCTTTAGGTAATTAACCTCCAGAGCTAGGTAGAAGTCTCCCTCCTTGGACACTCTTCTGGTCAGGGCAGACATGGCCACCTAGTGGTTGAGGTGGTTGACTTCTAGGAGGGCCGTGTTAAAGCAGCCAAGGTAACTCTTCAGTGACTCCCCTCTCTTTGCTTGATCTCGGAGAGGGAGTCGGATCTCCATTGTTGGCGATGGCTACTGACGAACTGGCTAATGAGCAGATAGCTCAGCTCGTCAAAAGAATCAATGGAACCTGGTTTTAGGCTGTTGAACCAGGTTCGGGCAGATCCCCTTAAAGTGGAGGGGAAGGCTCTGCACAAGATCGCATCTGATGCCCCGTGAAACATCATGATGGATCTAAAGCTGCTGAGGTGGTCGTCAGGATTGGTGGATCCATGATACGGCTCGATGGTAGGGAGCTTTACATGAGGGGGAATCACTTCCCTCATGATCCTCTCGGAGAAGGGGATGTCCTGCTCCGCTTTCGGCTGGGATGGAGGAGCTTGCTTGGCGGCGTACAACTCTCAACGCCATTCTTGTCGCATCTCCTGCATCTGCTATCTGATCCCTTCATCCAGAGTGGTATGAGGGATCAAGCGAGGAGAAGATGGCAGCGGTGTCGAATCCTGGAAGGACACCGAGGAGAGGGAGCGAACCTGCTTGGATCTAGGCGGGCTCTTCCCTCCAGCTCGCTGCAGTGCCAGCTTTGCCTTTTCGGGCCGGTGACCGCGATCCGCTGCCCTAGGCAAATCGGAAGAAGAGATTGCTGGCGAGGCAGGGGCATCAGTCTCCTTACGAGGCTGAGAGAGGTAGGGATAACAGTTCCAGGGATCGCCTAGAACCCTTGGACCAACTGGGTCAATGCTTGGACCTGCTGAACCAGAGTCTCAAACTGGTCCAGGGTTACTGCTGTTGCCGCCATAGAAGGACTTTCAGCTGGTGATGGTAGTGGCGGTGCTGCACCGCTAATCGGATCAGGCCTTTGAGAGGCGGCTTGGTCTGAGCTTCAGATGTAGCTCTCTTCCGATTGGCCATTAGAGGATGCTTTGCTCTGATTTTTTGAGTCTTGTCTCCTATATCACAAGTTTATGGGACTTGAGACCCTTCTTCTAGCGCCAATCTGTTGCCACGGAAATCCATTCTCCGACTCGGGTGCTATTCTGGCTTCAGATTCGGATGCTGATCTCGTCACCTCGGGATGGAACCTGCAAGACAGTCCACGCACCGAGGGTGCTGTGGGGGTTGCTCTCTGCGGAGGACCCTCTGATGCCCAAGTCAGTGGAGATTCACAGCAAGCAGATGTGAGGAGAAGACTCTCACAGAGAGAAGTTCCTCAGGACTCTTGCGAGAGCTCTAATGGAGTATGAGATTCAGTGAGTAAATGAATGCGTAAGGGGTTGCCTTAGAGTTTGCACGTGTACCTGAGAGGTTGGAATACCGTGGTATTTATAGATGATCACCTGATTCCTTGGACGTTCCCTAGATGGGGTTTAAAAACTATTAGGATTCGAATCATGTTTGTTATGAGGTTAGTAGGGTCCATATCTTGTCAGTTAGAGGATTGACGGCTGGGAGAGCTGGTTGATGCCTTGAGGTTCAATGATCACACACACCTAGGCCACTCTTGCAAGTCCTAGGCCACTTCTGGGCATGATTTGCTGCCTGAAATCTTATCCAGCTACAGTGGATTCAAACTCTCCTGTGCCAGATTCCGCAGAGGTGTTTTGAATGCCGTAGTTTGGCCTGAATGAGGAATAACCTGTCTTTCTGAGGTATAGAATGGATCGGCTCGAATGGCCGAGGCATGGAGATTGCCCAGGTTACCGCGGAATGGCTCGGCTCGGATGGCCGAAGTATGAGGATAGCTCGGGTTACCGAGGAATGGCTCGGCTTGGATGGCCGAAGTATGAAGATAGCTCGGATTGTCGGGGCGACCCCACTTTGTTAGAGGTGACTTGGCTTCGTCGCTAGGATGTTATGCCAACTGGCTAGCAGGGTGCTTGGATTGAGTGTGACCCAATCGCCGATATGAGCGGTCAATAATGCAATGATGATTTTACCCCTCATCAATCCTCATTGTGCATGATGGAGATAAAATTTAGATGAAACGGTTGGGTGCAGTTGTAACTCTTAGACATGGTAGTTTGTTTTCATTATCAAAGGCTGCATGTTTTCATTATCAAGGGCTGCATGTTTTATCACTCCAACCAGAATTATTAAAGCAACGGCAGTATCAGTTTCTACTAAAGCCACAAGCAAAGAGTGAATAAATCATCAGGGAGAGATTGTGCGCAAAAGTAGTCTAATGTTGCAAGGTAAAAAGAGCAAAAGTTGAGAGAGGTGGGTAATCCGTGAAAAAACAAGGCCATATTTATGGTATCGTCAACATTTAGATACAGGAGTCTACATAAAATAACCGAGATGTTTTTGGACTAGATAAATCTTTACTGTTATAATATAAATACATTATTTTGAGCTTTCATTTAATATCCTTGGACCTCTATACTTTCAATTAGAAAAAGGAAAAAATATATTTAAAATCTGTTAAAGAAGATAAATAATAAGAATAGTTTACTTAAACTTAAAGGTGAGAATATATTTATTAAACAATGGGACTACATTTATCTTTAATTCTTGTCATTGTGAACCATGCCCTATATATATTAAAAAAATTCTTTATGTGCAACAATTAGTGACTTTAATACTGTGTTGATATATTTTATCATACAAAAATACAATGTATGCATATTTTTTGTTCAATTGATGCATAAGTCAAGGATTTCTAAATCATAGGATCTCTAATGTATAAATAATTTAAAGATGGTAATTAATATTTAATATTTTGGATCATTAATGTTGGACTCTCATCAATCAATCATGATTTGATTGAATCTAAATGAAAATACATTAGAGCATACCTCAGTCTATTTTATATCTTTATGCATGTGTATATATCTTGTATGTGTATGCGTATTTATGTATAGTGATAGGGCCAGTTGAACCCATGAAAAATAAAATTTTTTTGGACGGCCCCAATGGCCGACAGCCCAAAGACCGATGGCCCCAAGGGCCGACACCTCCAAGACCGACGGCCCCAAAGGCCGACACCTCCAAGCATCCAAGACCGACGGCCCCAAAGGCCGACACCTCTAAGGCGTCCAAGACCGATGGCCTCAAAGGCCGACACCTCCAAGGCTGCCACCTCCAAGACCGACGGCCCCAAAGGCCGATACCTCCAAGGCGTTCAAGACCAACGACCCCAAAGGCCAACACCTCCAAGGCGTCCAAGACCGACGACCCCAAAGGCCGACACCTCCAAGGCTGCCACCTCCAAGACCGACGGCCCCAAAGGCCGACACCTTCAAAGCGTCCAAGACCAACGGCCCCAAAGGCCGACACCTCCAAGGTGTCCAAGACCGACGGCCCCAATGGCCGACACCTCAAAGGCATCCAAGACCAACGGCCTCAAAGGCCGACACCTCCAAGGCCGCCACCTCCAAGACCGATGGTCCCAAAGGCCGATACCTCCAAGGCGTCCAAGACCGACGGCCCCAAAGGCCGACACCTCCAAGGCGTCCAAGACCGACGGCCTCAAAGGTCGACACCTCCAAGGCCGCCACCTTCAAGACCGACGGCCCCAAAGGCCGACACCTCCAAGGCGTCCAAGACCGACGGCCCCAAAGGTCGACACCTCCAAGGCATCCAAGACCGACAGCCTCAAAGGCCGACACCTCCAAGGCTGCCACCTCCAAGACCGACGGCCCCAAAGGTCGACACCTCCAAGGCGTCCAAGACCAACGGCCCCAAAGGCCGACACCTCCAAGGCGTCCAAGACCGACGGTCCCAAAGGCTGACACCTCCAAGGCCGCCACCTCCAAGGCCGACGGCCCCAAAGGCCGACACCTCCAAGGCTGCCACCTCCAAGGCCGCCACCTCCAAGGCCGACGGCCCCAAAGGCCGACACCTCCAAGGCCGCCACCTTTAAGGCCGACGGCCCCAAAGGCCGACACCTCCTAGCCGGCCCCCGGCGTGTCCAAGCTAGGCGGCCCCGGCACTTCCCAGGCGGCCCCGGCGTGTCGAAGCTAGGCGGCCCCGGCACCTCCCAGGCGGCTCCGATACTTCCCAGCCGGCCCCGGCGTGTCCAAGCTAGGCGGCCCCGGCATCTCCCAGGTGGCCCTGACACTTCCCAGCCAGCCCCGACATCTTTCTAGCTAGCCCCCTACGTCTCCAAGCTAGGCGGCCCTGGCACTTCCCAGCCGGCCCCAATGTCTCCAAGCTAGTCGGCCCTGGCACCTCACAGTCGGCCCCGGCACCTCACAGTCAGCCCTGGCACTCTCCTAGCCGGCCCCCGGCATCTCCAAGTTAGGCGGCCCCGGTACTTCCCAGCTGGCCCCGGCGTCTCCAAGCTAGTCGGCCCCGACACTCTCCTAGCTGGCCCCCTACGTCTCCAAGCTAGGCGGCCCCGATGCTTCCCAGCCGGTCCCGACATCTTCCTAGCCGGCCCCTACGTCTCCAAACTAGGCGGCCCAGGCACCTCCCAGTCGGCCCCGGCACTCTCCTAGCCGGCCCCCTACATCTCCAAGCTAGGCAGCCCCGACGCTTCCTAGCCGGCCCCCTACGTCCTATGCTAGGCGGCCCAGGCACCTCCCAGCTAGCCCCGGCATCCTCCTAGCCGGCTCCCTACGTCTCCAAGCTAGGTGGCTCAGGCACCTCCCATTCAGCCCCGACACTTCCCAGCTTGCCCCGGCATCTTCCTAGCCGGCCCCCTACGTCTCCAAGCTAGGCGGCCCCGACACTTCCCAGCCGTGTCTCCAAGCTAGGCGGCCCAGGCACCTCCCAGTCGGCCCCGACACTCTCCTAGCCGGCCCCCTATGTCTCCAAGCTAGGCGGCCCCGGCGCTTCCCAGCCGGCCCCAACATCTTCCTAGCTGGCCCCCTACGTCTCCAAGCTAGGCGGCCCAAGCACTTCCCAGTCGGCCCCGACACTCTCCTAGCCGGCCCCCTACGTCTCCAAGCTAGGCGGCCCCGGCACTTCCTAGCCGGCCCTCTAGTCCCGCCGAGTCAGCCAAGGCCTTCCCTGGCCGGCCCGACTCGGACCCGGCGTCTCTAGTCCCGCCGAGTCGGCCAAGGCCATCCCGGCCGGCCTGACTTGGCCCCGGCGTCTCCAGTTCCGCCGAGTCGGCCAAGGCCATCCCCGGCCAGTCCGACTTGGCCCCGGCGTCTCCAGTTCCGCCGAGTCGGCCAAGGCCATCCCCGGCCGGCCCGACCCGGACCCGGCATCTCCAGTTCCGCCGAGTCGGCCAAGCCATCCCCGGCCGGCCCGACTCGGCCCCGGTGCCTCCAAGTCCATCGATTCGGCCCTGCCCTGGCACTGTCTTGCCAGCGGGATTGGCTCCAACCATCTCGGGTCGACTCGGCTCAGCCCTGATGAGATAGGATTTTCCAGTTCCCTCCAGATCAGCCCCAGCGGTTCAAGAAACTGCCTCTCTGACGCGCGCCGCCCGACAGCGCCAGATGCGCGCCGCCCGACAGCCCCGCCGGCTGATGAGACTTAGCCCACCGATCGTCGCTTTCTCCCTTTCTGATGGGACGTAGCCCACTAATCAGCCCAGATTCACGCAAGGGCTCAGCAGATCTTCTGACTCACGCAATCCCCCGTGATCATGCCAGGATCAACCCCTATAAAAAGGTGAATCCACCCAGTAAACAGGTAAGCGCGATAACCCCCAAAAATCGCCATCTCAACTCTCAGAAAGGAATTCCTCCTCTCTGAGATCCCTCTTTCTACACTAAAAAGGGCTCACTCGAGCCCCTCTTCGGCTGTGACCTCAGTTGCTAACTTGGGCATCGGAGGGTCTCACCGGAGGATCCCCTCCGGTCTTGAGACTTTTTTGTAGGCAACCCGCTAAAGCGAGGATTCGAGAGGCACTCCATCCCCGACGTCCAGGATAGGCGATGAGCATCATCATATAGATTGCAAGGGGTATCTGTACTGTGGCCATGACCTTATGATCAAGCCTCGTGCCTTTTGTCGAGTCATGGTACTTCTCGGTTCCCATAATCGTTCCGCTTGGGTTCGAAGAGGTCTTTTCTTCCATCCCTAACCCCATCTCATATCCCTTGGTTCTTTGCTTCACTTGTTTACTCTGAAGAATGCCCACACCTCTTATTGCCGTCATCAATTGCTTAACAATAATATCCAAAAGAAGGATCAAGGCAGATTACAATGTTTTCTTTGCTTCCTTTTGATTGGAAATTAGAGCAAGCAAGCTTCCACCGTACTTTTAATTAAGAAGAAGAATTACATGGAAAAACAAATCATATAATGGAAAAGGGAACTATAAAGGGGAAGCAAGAAGATGGCAACGTGAAAGAGAGAGTTCAGATTTCCTAATAAAAAAACCTATCTACAGCCTGAGCTGCATCAATACTCGGACTTGATAGACAAGTCCCCAAAATCTGAGTTGCACTCTCAAATAAGACCTTCTAGAGAGATTTATTCCAAGCCAGATTTGCTTAGTGAAAAAGAATAGTTGAAGTAACTACTCCATTTAGTCACTTCAATTAAGAATGCAAGAGACCAGCAAAGACCAATAGCAAAACTCAACTTGCTATAGAAATTATTAGTGAGGCAGAGCTGCAGGTTGATAGAGCTGATCGCCAAACACAAACAGAACAAATGAACAAAAATCTATTTCTCCAATATGATTGGATGCTATTGATTTCCTTCTACACCATTGAGGATAGGAGATGGTAAAGAAGATAATAACTGGTGGCCCTTTTCATAGATAGGCTAAGACGAGATAAAAAAAGAAGAAAGACATTAAGTGCTTTAAGAAGAACAAAGGATGAAGAACTTTTTTTTAAAAAAACAAAATTCTCTTAATTCAGATTTAATGCCGAGCTTTATCTCTGCTTCAACTGTGCTCTCTTTCTTATGGGGACTCATATAAAGTAGGTTGGATGGGTAAGGTGACCAGTTCCGTTTCGCTAAACTAATATTCTAGCTTTTCATTGATCACCATTTAAAACAAGGATTACTTAGTGCCATCCATATAATCGTGATTCTTTTAACTGCCAAATTGGTGGCACATTTAGTCTATCTGAAACCAGAACAACACGGCTCTTCAGATAGCGAATTTCATATGATTTTTTCTTCACATAGGATAAGCATGGCTACATTTGGCTTGCGTGGAAGAAATAACTAATGATATTTCTGTTTGACCAAGCGAAGAAGGCATTCCTTCTATGCTTACTCTCCGCCAGACGAAGAGTGGCGAAATCCTTGGATATGCGTAGCCCAGATTATATACAGCGGACCTTAATCTACCAAAAACAACGATTGTTCACCGTCCGTCCGATACATTCGGATTGATACATTCGTAACGAAGCGGAGCGATTTCAACCGTCAGTGCGATACTTTCGGTAGAAAATCTCGGACTGCCGTTAGAGACTCGATTCCCTTCCCTATAAATAGAGCGGAATCGGCTTCTAAGAATCCGCCGCGGAAGCCCTCCCCTGTTGCGCCGCCCTCCCGCCCTGTTGCGCAAGCGCCGCTGCCTCCACCCTCCTGCGGCGCCTCCACCCTCCCGCCCCTGGCTGCCTCCGCACTCTCTCCCCTTCCTCCTCCCCACCCGCCTAACCGGAAGTGCTGCTGCCTCCACCCTCCCGCCCCTCGTCTCTCTCCCTTCCTCCTCCCCCACCCGCCTGGTTCTGCTCCGCTGCCGAGGCCTTCCGCTTCCCACCGCTGACCGTCGCCCCTCTCGTCTCGCACCCGTCCCCGGATGAGATCCCTCCAATCTCTCCGCCATCCTTCTTTGTGCCCGCACCGCCGGATCGCTGGGTCGAGCGATCCAATTTCAGCGAAAGCACCCCGTTCGGCTAATACTCCCTTTTCAGCCGCAATGATCTGATCGAGACCGTCCGATCTTCACCAAATAAATCACTTAACAGGTGAAATGAAAGATTTTTTTTCTTTTTTTGATAATGTATTCTGAATTTTTAAAAAATATTCTAACAATTAGGTTGTTAGAATATTTTTAAAGAATATTCTAAAAATATTTTTGAATTATAAGAATAACTAAAGAGAGTATGGTAGTGTAACCTCATGAATAACCACCTATTCTTGAAAAAATAAAGTCATTCATTTGAGGTATATTTATCCCCTTGGTCTGACCTTAGTTTCTTAAGGTTTTTCTTAGTTTAGATTTCAACTTTTGCCACTTCATCCTTAGATTTTATCAAATATATGATAATATTGAAAGAAGTCATCAATGATTGTTACAAAATAATGGCTTCCTTTCTATGTAGGTAACTTGGTAGCCAATGGATATGCCTTTCCTTTGCTAAAAAGGTCAAGTGCTTAGGGTTTAGATTTGGTATTCTTTTCATTCTTCTTCCTTTTCAGTCTTTTTACTTCCTCATTTTTCCTCTTCGTACAGCTTTTTCGTCTTTTGAGGTCTCTTTAACGAGGGAGACACCAAGAAGAGAAAAGCTTTACCAAGAGGAAAAAGTGAAGAAGAAGAAAGATTGAGAAAAGAAGAGAACAAAAAGAATACTTGGCAAAGGGAAAGGTGGATTCGTTGGCCATCATTAGCTTGAATAATTTTGTGGTCCATGTCCTGACCATACTGTTGGGAAATTTCTGGCGAAGTGACGGTGAGTGTGAGCATCAATTGCCAATTGGTGGTTTGCCAATTGGTCCTTCAGACTCTTCTATCTATGGAGGACCTCATTTGCCGGCAGTTGATGCTTGCTTTGTCACAGATTTTTCGGCATCGGGGTCTGGAACCTATACCATAAAATTATAAAAATACCCTTCAATAACCTATACATCAGATTGTTAGAGAGCTAAAATAATGGTATATTATCNGAGCAAGCAAGCTTCCCCGTACTTTTAATTAAGAAGAAGAATTACATGGAAAAACAAATCATATAATGGAAAAGGGAACTATAAAGGGAAAGCAAGAAGATGGCAACGTGAAAGAGAGAAGTTCAGATTTCCTAATAAAAAAAAACCTATCTACAACTTGAGCTGCATCAATACTCGGACTTGATAGACAAGTCCCCAAAATCTGAGTTGCACTCTCAAATAAGACCTTCTAGAGAGATTTATTCCAAGCCAGATTTGCTTAGTGAAAAAGAATAGTTGAAGTAACTACTCCATTTAGTCACTTCAATTAAGAATGCAAGAGACCAGCAAAGACCAATAGCAAAACTCAACTTGCTATAGAAATTATTAGTGAGGCAGAGCTGCAGGTTGATAGAGCTGATCCCCAAACACAAACAGAACAAATGAACAAAAATCTATTTCTCCAATATGATTGGATGCTATTGATTTCCTTCTACACCATTGAGGATAGGAGATGGTAAAGAAGATAATAACTGGTGGCCCTTTTCATAGATAGGCTAAGACGAGATAAAAAAAAGAAGAAAGACATTAAGTGCTTTAAGAAGAACAAAGGATGAAGAACTTTTTTTTAAAAAAAAACAAAATTCTCTTAATTCAGATTTAATGCCGAGCTTTATCTCTGCTTCAACTGTGCTCTCTTTCTTATGGAGACTCATATAAAGTAGGTTGGATGGGTAAGGTGACCAGTTCCGTTTCGCTAAACTAATATTCTAGCTTTTCATTGATCACCATTTAAAACAAGGATTACTTAGTGCCATCCATATAATCGTGATTCTTTAAACTGCCAAATTGGTGGCACATTTAGTCTATCTGAAACCAGAACAACACGGCTCTTCAGATAGCGAATTTCATATGATTTTTCTTCTCATAGGATAAGTATGGCTACATTTGGCTTGCGTGGAAGAAATAACTAATGATATTTCTGTTTGACCAAGCGAAGAAGGCATTCCTTCTATGCTTACTCTCCGCAAGTCGAAGAGTGGCGAAATCCTTGGATATGCGTAGCCCAGATTATATACAGCGGACCTTAATCTACCAAAAACAACGAATTGTTCACCGTCCGTCCGATACATTCGAATTGATACATTCGGTAACGAAGCGGTGCGATTTCAACCGTCAGTGCGATACTTTCGGTAGAAAATCTCGGACTGCCGTTAGAGACTCGATTCCCTTCCCTATAAATAGAGCGGAATCGGCTTCTAAGAATCCGCCGCGGAAGCCCTCCCGCCCTGTTGCGCCGCCCTCCCGCCCTGTTGCGCAAGCGCCGCTGCCTCCACCCTCCCGCCCCTGGCTGCCTCCGTACTCTCTCCCCTTCCTCCTCCCCCACCCGCAAGCGCCGCTGCCTCCACCCTCCCGCCCCTGGCTGCCTCCGCTCTCCCCTTCCTCCTCCCCCACCCGCAAGCTCCGCTGCCTCCACCCTCCCGCCCCTGGCTGCCTCTGCACTCTCTCCCTTCCTCCTCCCCCACCCGCCTAACCGGAAGTGCTGCTGCCTCCACCCTCCCGCCCCCTCGTCTCTCTCCCCTTCCTCCTCCCCCACCCGCCTGGTTCTGCTCCGCTGCCGAGGCCTTCCGCTTCCCACCGCTGACCGTCGCCCCTCTCGTCTCGCACCCGTCCCCGGATGAGATCCCTCCAATCTCTCCGCCATCCTTCTTTGTGCCCGCACCGCCGGATCGCTGGGTCGGGCGATCCAATTTCAGCGAAAGCACCCCTTCGGCTAATACTCCCTTTTCAGCCGCAATGATCTGATCGAGACCGTCCGATCTTCACCAAATAAATCACTTAACAGGTGAAATGAAAGATTTTTTTTCTTTTTGATAATGTATTCTGAATTTTTAAAAAATATTCTAACAATTAGGTTGTTAGAATATTTTTAAAGAATATTCTAAAAATATTTTTGAATTATAAGAATAACTAAAGAGAGTATGGTAGTGTAACCTCATGAATAACCACCTATTCTTGGAAAAATAAAGTCATTTCATTTGAGGTATATTTATCGCCTTGGTCTGATCTTAGTTTCTTAAGGTTTTTCTTAGTTTAGATTTCAACTTTTGCCACTTCATCCTTAGATTTTATCAATATATATGATAATATTGAAAGAAGTCATCAATGATTGTTACAAAATAATGGCTTCCTTTCTATGTAGGTAACTTGGTAGCCAATGGATATGCCTTTCCTTTGCTAAAAAGGTCAAGTGCTTAGGGTTTAGATTTGGTATTCTTTTCATTCTTCTTCCTTTTCAGTCTTTTTACTTCCTCATTTTTTCCTCTTCGTAGCTTTTTCGTCTTTTTGAGGTCTCTTTAACGAGGGAGACACCAAGAAGAAGAAAAAGCTTACCAAGAGGAAAAAGTGAAGAAGAAGAAAGATTGAGAAAAGAAGAGAACAAAAAGAATGCTTGGCAAAGGGAAAGGTGGATTCGTTGGCCATCATTAGCTTGAATAATTTTGTGGTCCATGTCCCGACCATACTGTTGGGAAATTTCTGGCGAAGTGACCGACGGGGGTGAGTGTGAGCGTCAATTGCCAATTGGTGGTTGCCAATTGGTCCTTCAGACTCTTCTATCTATGGAGGACCTCATTTGCCGGCAGTTGATGCTTGCTTTGTCACAGATTTTTCGGCATCGGGGTCTGGAACCTATACCATAAAATTATAAAAATACCCTTCAATAACCTATACATCAGATTGTTAGAGAGCTAAAATAATGGTATATTATCATAATTTTATGCCAAAATATTTTTAAAAAAATTAAGAATACGTTATCAAGAAAGAAAATATCTTTCATTTCACCTACCAAGTGTTGAGATTGGATGGTCATGAATTCTTGGTCAGATCATTGCGGGTTCTTGAAAGCTGCTTCCATCTTGCTCTCTCTCGATGGGGTGCTCTATTTCTAGTTCAAATGGTGGGGCCGGAGGGAATTGAGTCCCTTATATGACGAGGAGACAGTGGTCGAGATCTTCTACAGAAAGTATCGGAGTATTGGATACGCGGTATGCGCTGCTTCTTCCCCTGTACTCGTGGTATTCTTGAAGTCTTCCATGAATGTTTATTTTTCTTTCAAATTCTTTCCCTCAATGTCCTTAAAAACACTTCTCAAGTACTAATATCCAAACTAATAAAATAGAGCCTAAATATACTAAGAAAGTTTGCATAAAAAGACGGATAATCAGGCATTGATCATCCTTAAAGATGATATATTTCAAGCTAGAGTTTCAATTTATGCATGCACTTTAGAAAGTAACCTTATGTCACATGGCAGCAATCTAATAAACACATTCCTTCTTCCTTTGTTTATGCTCCTATAGTACTACTTTAAATCATTGTAGGAAGTAACAACAATCTAATAAACACATTCCTTCTTCCTTTGTTTATGCTCCTATAGTACTACTTTAAATCATTGTAGGAATAACCTAAAAGATATCAAACAAAAGAAGAAACATAAAAATGAAAATGGATTATTGTATAAAATAGAATTTAAATCACTTTCACTCAGTAGACAGAGTTAGACATTAACAATCTTTTCAATATATACCCAATCATGTAATTTGCTTCTATACTGGTTGTGTGAAGTATATTTTGGTCATGGATGTTTGGCAGCCTCAAGTGTCTTCTGCCACTCTTAGTATTAAGACTGAAACAACATTTGTGTGGGCTGTACCTGAAGTCAGAATTGCACAAGATTGGCAGGAGTTAGGGGAAAAACTTGCAAACCACTTGACCACTTATGGATTGAAGTCCGGCCTTAAAGATAATCTCTGATTGATAGTACTTTGCTACCTTCTTTACACAATATGGCCTGTGCGATAGAAGATTTTTGTGGCCATTATTGGCTCTCTGTTATTCTAGGTCACAACTACCTATTATTCAAATAACTATCCTTTTCCTGCTTTTCCTTCCTAAACAACAAACCTCCGACCACCAACCATACAAAAAAATGAAGAAGAAAAATCTTTTAGATGCTCTGGAAGTTATGCCTGATATGACTATTTGATGAACTTAAATCAATATATATATATATCTATAAAATTTATCATTGGTATTTGATGCATTCTGTCTTCAGTTAAATTACATGTTCTTGAATCGGTGAGCATGACATGCGATCCATCAATTGGCCATTTAAGACTGGTGGAAATTGGAGCTTTTGATTATGTGGGTCCACAAAAAACAAAGACTCTATCAAACTCTTAGAATGCCTTTTTTAACCTTATGACAACTTTTTGGGCAACTTATACAATCTAATTAAATTCTAATAACTCTTGATTTTGGACATGCATTCACCTATAGGATTCTATATACAGTTGAGCTCTCATTAATTGGCATGCATGTTGAAATTGAATAAAGTTTTCCTTCAAATATATTTAATTTTTAACTAATTTTGGACATTTAAATCTTTAAATATGGGTAAGGGCCTAGGAATGTAACTTGTAGAACTTAAAGGAACTTTCTCGATGGCTATGATACTATAAAATTCAATATCTACATGTAGCATATCATGCAGAAATTTGTTGGCATTTTGTATGCATCTAATTTTGAACCACTATTTTAACAGACCCTGCAATCTTCTTACTTTATAATTTATGCTCAAGATTAAGGACAATATTTTCATCTTCTTGTGTTTCTGCATCTTAGTGATTGTAAACAATAATAACAACTTCTTTGCTTAATTAGTTGAAGCAAAAGCATCTTCTATGTGGGTAAAGCCAAAAAGTTTACATACAAAGAACAACAAGACTTTTAAGGAACAAAAAGGAGGCATCTTTTGTTATCAATTACAACACAAATATTTGAGAAAATATATAAAACAGCTCAGATTATATAAAATGATCTCCAATCCCATTCTTCAACTAAATGGCAGAACTTACTCCATCCACATGGTGTCAGCTATGAGAATAAGTTATGATCCACAAAGGTTTGAGAGACTGCCACAACCAGCCTATCATCTTGACATTCTGCAATTGATGCTAATTCCATGTCTATGATGGACAAGAAAAGGGTTCATTGTGAAATCTGAAGGGTCAGTTGGTGGGTAGAGAGACCTACCTTTGTGATAGTGCAGTTTAAGCTCATGCCGCTCAAGCTAAAGAGGAAGGCAAGGTTTAATATATGAAACTATAATCACCTACATGATGCAAATTATAAGCTCAAGAGCCTGATCACTAATTCATATGCATTCCGCAACCGATCTCTACTTTGACAAGAAAAGTAATTGATGTTTGGTCCCATAAGGAACGTTTTATTTCTACAATGAGCACTTTTGTCATCAAAAAATGATTTCACAGGTCCAAATCGTGAGAAGGCCATTGTTTATTTGATGCCATCAAAATGCTTCTCTTCCTTCAAATCTTTGCATGTTAGATATTAACTTGAGACCTTATGACAACATCGTACTTTTTCTTCGTATAGTTAGGGCATTAAAGAGCGCTTCTGAGACTCAAGATATTTGACTTCTCATCGTTGGTCTTTTTTTCCTCACCGCTTGAGATCTTAGAAAACATGTGGACTGTTGATATTGTTATCTTTGTGTGTAATTCCAACCCCCCCTTTTTTTAAAAAAAAAAAGAAAAAAGAAAAGTAATGAGCTGTGCCCCTCAAAGCATCTCAATAACTGAGAGATCTCTCAGTGTCAAGGTCACTATATGATTTTTATGAAGCTTGGTGCTTAATTGGCAGGACAAGGACATGCAGTTGGAGAGATTTAATATGAGGGATGATGAGGAATGCAAAAGTTGAACTTTGCTTAGATTCTTTATAATTGAAATGGTACATGTCTTTTCTCTGCTTGTTTCAAATTTTCAAAGGGAATTCCCTCTTTATGAGCAGCAACTTAGTGATCTTTCATTATTTCTTAGAAGTTGATTTAAGGAATGCTATTGTCTGAACTGAAAAGAAATGGATTCTTGGATAGTGGCATTATAATTCAACAACATTACATGTTGCAAGAGGTGGGCTATTATTTTCAATACTGCTGGAGCTTCAGATGATTTGGAGGATGAAGTTCATGCTTGAAGCCAATCTTTTCTTTATCCCTAATCAACCTTTATATTGCTAAAGACGTTATGTAAAGTAGTCCCAACATGATTATCATGACCATGCTTAATATATCTTTAGTCCTTGGGTTCATAGCATGCTGAAATCTTGTACTCCTTGTACTTCCCCCACCATCTAATATGTTAAGAAAACATCTATTTTCATATTCCGGTGATTCAACTTTGTCGATCAAGTGAACCAATTTGTCCTTTTAAATCAGTATATGTATAAAGACTCTTGATGTTTTTACTGAACAATGTTCTGTTTCTTTGTAGTCTTCATTACTAATAGTTGACTTCACCCAAGGATCTTGTATTTTTGAGATGATTATAATTTTAAGCGGTGTGAAATTATGATGCATCTGGATGTGCATATGGGAATGGCAACAGATTGGATATGAATACCGAGACACAAAGATCAAGTTCATTTTGAAATTTTTGCTATGAAACTTGGGTAGTTTCTTTTGATACTGGTAGTGTGGTGTACTGGCGCTGCAAATTATCAATATTGATACTGGTTGTTGTTATGAGAAATGGCTTGTCCAAAGCATGGAATGTATGAAGCAGCAAAATCTTGGTTATTGTATGGGTTTGGTAGAGTAAATGAGTTATTACTGATCCTTGGGTACCACCCTATATACGATAGTAGAAGATGCAAAGAGGGTTAAAGGGTTAATAATCAGCAGAACCAGTGTCATATCGAACATTTCCTGTTTAATTTATTTGGGTCATCTTTCCAACTTTATTTGTTTATGTTGACGTCAAGTCACCTTCCTTGAATGCCGGGGAAACGGAGATATTCCGTGGCGGATTCCTGCAAGAAAAGTCCCTGGAGACTGAATATTCCGGTGGGACCCTCGATGCTCAAGTCAGTCACTCGGGAACAGACAAGAGTTAACTAGCTGAAGTAAGCTAGAGAACTTGAGTTTAGGGGCCTTCCCTTGTCTTGAGTGTGGCTTTTATACCTGTTCGAAAATCTCATGTTACGTTTCTAGAAGATTGTTGATCTCGAGATGCCACTTGCCTAGTAACGAACGGGAGGCAAGGTTGGCAGCGAGAGGTCACAATCGGTATGGGCGTGTCAGAGGTGTCCGGCTCGTCCTATCATCCATCAAATGCGGTGCCACGGATGGCAGGCAGATCTGATCGCGACAAGCGTGCGCCGTTATGAGGCAGGGCCACGTGCTGTTGTAGTCGAGCGGCGAAGCACGTGGGGCACGTGGAAACACGTGAAGCATGCGACCGCAGCGGGCGGTTAGCGGGTCCCATGGACGTGCCAGACGGCTCGAGACCGAGGCCGAGGCGAGGCGGACGCTCGAGGCGAGGCGGACGCTCGAGGCCGATGCCGAGGCGATGCTCGAGGCCGATGCCGATGTTCGAGGCCGATGCCGAGGCGGATGCTCGAGGCCGATGCCGATGCTTGAGGCCGAGGCCGAGGCAGATGCTCGAGGCCGGGGCCAAGGGGGACCTCGGAGGCCGAGGGGGCTCCGTCAGTTTACCGTTTACTTTGACAACGTTGGATCAGCCACATCAGTTTATTTAAACTAAATCCTTGCAGTGTGGCTACAAGGTCTTGGTTCCTTGAACCTCGGTCTGCGCCTTGAACTTCTTATGTGGGCATGGTACAGACTACTAAACTAGGTGGTTTACCTGTTAGGAGTTTTTTATATCCTGCGACAATGACAAGACATCTATTAATGGCAAGAACACAACTTCATCTAACTGAAACTGCAGAGACCTTTGCAGCCATCATCTTGGGCAAGTCAGGTATCTGTTATAAGATTTGCCAAGAGTTGACCATATAGGCATTATGAGTGGTGGATTTTGCTGGCTCCTAAAGTAATAAATCTTTAAGGCCTCATTGTTTTAGATATGAAAGAGCAAATGAAGAATAATTTATATGAAGGAAACAAAAGAAAAAAATGAAAACCATTATGGTTAATACTAGAAGTGTGATAGGAAGCTAACAATATTCCTAATATTTTTATCTTCTGCTGATCTACCTTTTCTTTTAATTTCATATTTTATGCAATCAAACAGTGCCTCGATTTTCTTTGAGGTCAAACATTGCCGGGGAGATTTCCCCATACTCATTTAAGATTACATTCATAACCCTAGATCCATTACATAGCCCTGCCTTCTTTCCAGTTCAGCTGATTGCTGTGATGGCTGATGTGGTTGAACAGTTTACTGCTGCAGATTGGTGCGTGTTGTCTTTAGTGATGATATGAAGTGCCTGGGTCTTGACTTTAGGTTTGCTTCATAGGGCAAATCCTTTGTTCCATTCTGGTCATGGCTGCAAGCTATTTTGAACTTTGACGTTGTTGCTTGGCTCCATGATCAGTTTCTGAATGGACAGCTGCACATTTGGCCTGTATCATAGATCACACACAAATCTCAAATACTGACATGTTTACAGCTCAGCGTAAGCAGTTGACCTGACTGCACCATGGTAAATCAGTGTGAAATGGACGTGACTTGCTATTTAATGACAGCATTTTAGCATTTTTTTGGTTGTATTAGAAGGCTCACTGAATTGGGATTTTCTGTTAGGCTGGCTCATTTCAGAGCAAGTGGATCATCTTTCATAAGGAAAATGAGCTTCAACAAAAATTGATTTGGAGTTTTTCTTGATAGAATGATACAGTGCCAAACACGAGATAGAACTTTTAAAGAATAAAATATTTTGTTAAATAAGTCAACTTATTTAGAACCTGCAGATCCATTCTTTTAACTTTTCAAAGATCAAACTTTGTCTCTATGTCTTCATATTGAGATTTTTTTGCAAATAAAAAGATGTCAAAGGAATTTATTACTTACCAGACAAATCCTTCTATATCTATGTATAAATGTGTGTTTATCAAGAATGTATAAGCATTTTGAATTGTTGATTCATGGTCTGAGATAGTTTAAAATCAATAGTTTATTATCTAATGATTTTTTTTTTCATTTTAATACTTTATTTAGGAGTTATTAGTATTCATCAAATCTGTTTCTTTGTTATTTTAATTCTTTTAAGAACCGTGTGAGACAAGTCTGGCTTTGAAGAAATTACCTTTTTTGTTTTTTACTTAAGTTTTAAGTTCCAAAATGTTTATAACCATCAATCAAATAAAAGGATGGAACTTAGGTGGGTTTTTATGGTTCTCACTCTCTTACTTTTTACGGTTGCCTCAACCTTCGTTTAAATCTCATGTAATGGTGGCTTCGAAAAAGTAAAACTGAAGTATTATGTGATGTAGCTTTGGCAAAGTAAATGTAACAGAGAGAATTGTAGGGCCTGAGCGTAAAGCAACGCATTTAAGTTTCAACTTTCAACCAATATATAAAAAGAAAGTCAGGAGCAACTCATGTATGGTAAATAACAATAACAAAATTTAATTTCAAACCAATTGAAATCAATTGAATGATTTTTTATCCCCATTTTGCATGATGGAGATAAAATTTAGATGAAACGGTTGGGTGCAGTTGTAACTCTTTGACATGGCAGTTTGTTTTCATTATCAAAGGCTGCATGTTTTATCACTCCAACCAAAATTATTAAAGCAACGGCAGCATCAGTTTCTACTAAAGCGACAAGCAAAGAGTGAATAAATCATGAGGGAGAGATTGTGCTTCTTCATCAGGTTACCTACAGGAAAGTCCCGGGACCGGAGGGGGGTCTCCGGTGGGACCCTCCGATGCCCAAGTTAGCAACTGAGGTCACAGCTGAAGAGGGCTCGAGTGAGCCCTTTTTAGTATGAGAAAGGAGGTCTCCCGGAGGAGGGATTCCTTTTTGATTGCTAAGGCAGCGATTTTTGGGATTATCGCGCATACCTATTTGGTGAGTGGATTCACCTTTTTATAGGGGTTGACCCTAGCATGATCACGTAGGATTGCGTGAGGAGTGGATGTCTGCGGAGTCCAGTTGCATAAATCTGCGCTGGTTGGTGGGTCTGTCCCATTGGAAAGGGAGAAAGCGGTGGTTGGTGGGCTAAGTCCCATCAGCCGGCAGGGCTGTCGGATTGTCGGATCTGGTGTTGTCGAGTGGCGCGCGTCAGAGAGCGGTTTCTTGAACCGCTGGGGCTGATCTGGCGGGAACTGGGAAATTCCGTCTTATCAGGGCCGAGCCGAGTCGACCCGAGATGGCTAGGGCCAATCCCACTGGCAAGACAGTGCCGGGGCGGGGCCGAATCGATGGACTTGGAGATGCCGGGGCCGAGTCGGGCCGGCCGGGGATGGCCTTGGCCGACTCGGCGGAACTGGGGATGTCGGGGCCAGTCGGGCCGGCCGGGGATGGCCTTGGCCGACTCGGCGGAACTGGAGATGCCGGGGCCGAGTCGGGCCGGCCGGGGATGGCCTTGGCGACTCGACGGAACTGGAGAGGCGGAGGAAGTGTCGGGTCAGCGGAACTGGAAACGTCGGGGCCGAGTCGGGCTGGTCGGGGATGGCCTTGGCCGACTCGGTGGAACTGGAGACGCCGGGGCCGAGTCGGGCTGGCAGGATGGCCTTGGCCGACACGGCGGGACTAGAGAGGCAGAGGAAGTGTCCGGGCCAACTTACTTGGAGAAATAGGGGTCGGCTGGGAAGATGCCGGGGCCGGGAGGTGCTGGGGCCGCCTAGCTTGGATACGTCGGGGCTGGCTGGAAGATGCCGGGGCCGCCTGGGAGGTGCCGGGGCCAGGAGGTACCGGGGCCGCCTACCTTGGACACGCCGGGGCCGGCTGGGAAGATGCCGGGGCCGCCTGGGAGGTGCCGGGGCCGGGAGGTGGGGGCCGCCTAGCTTGGACACGCCGGGGCCGGCTGGAAAGATGTCAGGGCCACCTGGGAGGTGCTGGGCCGCCTAGCTTGGAAGTGCCGGGGCCGGCTAGCTTGGAGACGTAGGGGGCCGGCTAGGAAGGTGCCGGGGCCGGCTGGGAAGATGCCGGGGCCGCCTAGCTTGGAAGTGCCGGGGCCGCCGGTCTTGGAGGCGCCGGGGCCGGCTGGGAAGATGTCGGGGCCGCCTGAGAGGTGCTGGGCCGCCTAGCTTGGAAGTGCCGGGGCCGCCGGTCTTGGAGGTGTCGGCCTTTAGGGCCGTCAGTCTTGGAGGTGTCGGCCTTTGGGGCCGTCGGTTTTGGAGCCATCGGTTTGGAGGTGTCAACCTTTGGGGCCGTCGGTCTTGGACGCCTTGGAGGTGTCGGCCTTTGGGGCCGCCGGCCTTGAGGTGGCGGCCTTGGAGGTGTTGGCCTTTGGGGCCGTTGGTCTTGGAGGTGTCGGCCTTGGAGGTGTCGGCCTTTGGGGCCGTCGGTCGTTGGAGGTGTCGGCCTTTGGGGCCGTCGGTCTTGGAGCCGTCCAAAAATTTTTATTTTTCATGGGGTCAACTGGCCCCATCAAATGCCCCCACACTTCTCGAGCTTGCGCACCCCGCATCAGCTAAGCGAAAGGAGTGTAGAACTTTTACCTTGGCATCTGCTCTTTCATGTTAACTTCAACCATGATTCCTTTTAGGTGGGGAAAACCTCTTTCCTCTTGCACTGCCTTGGATGGACGTCTGCGTGCCTTCTTTGGCTAGCTGAGGGCGGCTAGTAATCCTCTCCCAACGCGGAGTCTGGAAGTCTTTTGAACCCCGAGGGTGACCTGAGAGCTGAGAATCGTCAGGTTCCTTTTGAACCATCTTGGGGGTTTGTGCGCCGCCCAAGTGGCGACTCAGCCGGATACAGAGCCTTCAGGGTCTTAACCTACTCGGGGGCACCGTCGTGCCGGGCTGAGTGGTGTCCCATGGGCCGCGATGCCGGTGAGCTCCTTTTGAACCATCTTGGGGGTTTGTGTTCTGCCCAAGTGGCGACTCAGCCGGGTACGGAGCCTTTAGGGTCTTAACCTACTCGGGGGCACCACCGTGCCGGGGCCGAGTGGTGTCCCGTGGGCTGCGATGCCAGTGAGCTCCTTTTGAACCATCTTGGGGGTTTGTGTTTTGCCCAAGTGGCGACTCAGCCGGGTACGGAGCCTTTAAGGTCTTAACCTACTCGGGGGCATCGCCGTGCCGGGGCCGAGTGGTGTCCCATGGGCCGCGATGCCAGTGAGCTCCTTTTGAACAATCTTGGGGGTTTGTGTTCCACCCAAGTGGAGACTCAGCTGAGTACAGAGCCTTTAGGGTCTTAACCTACTCGAGGGCACCGCCGTGCCGGGGCCGAGTGGTGTCCCATGGGCCGCAATGGCAGTGAGCTCTTTTTGAACCATTTGGGGGTTTGTGTGCCGCCCAAGTGGCGACTCAGCCGGGTACGGAGCCTTTAGGGTCTTAACCTACTCGGGGGCACCGCCGTGCCGGGGCCGAGTGGTGTCCCGTGGGCCGCGATGCTAGTGAGCTCCTTTTGAACCATCTTGGGGGTTTGTGTGCTGCCCAAGTGGTGACTCAGCCGGGTACGGAGCCTTTAGGGTTTTAACCTACTCGGGGGCATCACCGTGCCGGGGCCGAATGGTGTCCCATGGGCCCAATGCCGGTGAGCTCCTTTTGAGAGACTTGGTCCTGCCAAGGTTCGGAGATTTTATTGCTCGGCCCTGCCGAGGTTCGGAGAATTGTTGCTCGGCCCTGCCGAGGTTCGAAGATTTTTTACTCGGCCCTGCCGAGGTTCGAGAATTGTCGCTCGGCCCTGCCGAGGTTCGGAGATTATTTGCTCGGCCCTGCCGAGGTTCGAAGAATGGTTACTCGGCCCAGCCGAGGTTCGGAGAATTGTTGCTGGAGAGTTTTTTTTCTTTAAAGAAATAGTCTCCTTCTGCAGGGTTGATGACCTGCCCCCAGGAAACTCTGTTGATTGGAATCCGCAGGTCTCGAGCTTGGGGGTGCTGACACAGAGCCGGTCTTTGTTGCCGACGTGGAGTTGGTCTTTGTTGGTTTTCCTTTGAGTCGTGTTCGGTGTGATGTCGATTACAGGCTTGAGAGTGTGTTGCCGTGTGCTGCCGACGCGGAGCCAGTCTTTGCTGCCGACGCGGAGCTGGTCTTTGCTGCCAACGCGGAGCCGGTCTTTGTTGCCGATGCGGAGCCGGTCTTTGCTATCGATGCGGAGCCTATCTTTGTTGCCGACGTGGAGTCGGTCTTTGGTGCCGACGCGGAGCCGGTCTTTGGTGCTGACGCGAAGCAGGTCTTTGGTGCCAATGCGGAGCCGGTCTTTGTTACCGATGCGGAGCCGGTCTTTGTTGCGATGCGAGTGGTCTTTAGTGCCGACGCGGAGTCGGTCTTTGTTGCCGATGCGGAGTCGGTCTTTGGTGCCTGGCTGGCCCAGGGCTTTTTGTGCGCCAAAGCGAGGTTGGCCTTGGATGTTGATGCAAGGTAGATCTTCCTTGGGCCTTCTCTCGCATTGGAGGCTAGGACGAGATGCCTGTGGCCGGGAAGAAGCTGGAAACGGTACAAAGCTGGAGTCCGTTGAGGAAAGCCTCGATAGTCGGTGGTCATTGAAGATGAATGGCTGGGAGAGTCCATCGAGGGCGTTGCTGAGAGGCTTGGGGTGCTGCTGAGTGGCCCCGAGCATTGCTTCTGCAGTTCATGAACTGCTACTTTCAAAGCTTGATCTTGCCGATTGAGATGGCCAGCTGGTTAATCAGAGCAGCTGAAGTTGATGGTGAAGGAGCAGAGGGAGTGGCCTTTCGCTGCCTAGTGCGATGTGGATGCCCCCCAGCACGATTGGTAAGAACCTCTGGCATGCGCATCACCACCATAGCAATCTTAGAGGGGACGGAGGCTTATAGCTCAAGGAGACAGCTTTCTTTCCTTCAGCACGTCCCCCCTACCTGGCGCGCCAATCTGATGACGCTCAATCACCTATCCTGGACGTCGGGAACGGAATGCTTCTCCAGGCGCTTCTTCACTAGGTTACCTGTAGGAAAGTCCCAGGACCGGAGGGGGGTCTCCGGTGGGACCCTCGACGCCCAAGTTAGCAACTGAGGTCACAGCTGAAGAGAGGCTCGAGTGAGCCCTTTTTAGTATGAGAAAGGAGGTCTTCCGGAGGAGGGATTCCTTCATGAATGCTAAGGCAGCGATTTTGGGTATTATCGCGCATACCTGTTTGGTGAGTGGATTCACCTTTTTATAGGGGTTGACCCTGGCATGATCACATGGGATTGTGTGAGGAGGGGATGTCTGCGGAGTCCAGTTGCATGAATCTGCGCTGGTTGGTGGGTCCTGTCCCATCGAAAAGGGAGAAAGCGGCGGTTGGTGGGCTAAGTCCCATCAGCCGGCGGGGCTATCGGGTTGTCGGATCTGGCGCTGTCGGGCGGTGCGTCAGAGAGGCAGTTTCTTGAACCGCTGGGGCTGATCTGGCGAGAACTGGGAAATCCCGTCTTATCAGGGCCGAGCCGGGTCGACCCGAGATGGCTGGGGCCAATCCCGCTGGCAAGACAGTGCCGGGGCGAGGCCGAATCGACGGACTTGGAGACGCCGGGGCCGAGTCAGGCCGGCCGGGATGGACTTGGCCGACTCGGAGAACTGGGGACGCCGGGCCGAGTCGGGCCGGTCGGGGATGGCCTTGGCCGACTCGGCGGAACTGGAGACGCCGGGGCCGAGTCGGGCCGGCCGGGGATGGCATTGGCCGACTCGGCGGAACTGGAGACGCCGGGGCCGAGTCGGGCCGGCCGGGATGGCCTTAGCCGACTTGGTGGAACTGGAGACGCCAGGGCCGAGTCGGGCCGACCGGGGATGGCCTTGGCCGACTCAGCGGAACTGGAGAGGCGGAGGAAGTGTCGGGTCGGCGGAACTGGAGATGCCAGGGCCGAGTCAGGCTGGCCGGGGATGGCTTGGCTGACTCGGCGGGATTGGAGAGGCGGAGGAAGTGTCGGGGCCGACTTGCTTTGAGAAGTAGGGGCCGGCTGGGAAGATGCCGGGGCTGCCTGGGAAGTGCCGGGACCGGGAGGTGCCGGAGCCGCCTAGCTTGGACACGTCGGGGCCGGCTGGAAGATGCCGGGGCCGCCTGGGAGGTGCCGGGGCCTGCCTAGCTTGGATACACCGGGGCCGGCTGGGAAGATGCCGGGGCCGCCTGGGAGGTGCCGGGGCCGCCTAGCTTGGACACGCCGAGGCCAGCTGGGAAGATGCCGGGGTCGCCTGGGAGGTGCCGGGCCGCCTAGCTTGGAAGTGCCGGGGCCGGCTAGTTTGGAGACGTAGGGGGCCGGCTAGGAAGGTGCGGGGCCGGCTGGGAAGTGCCGGGGCCGCCTAGCTTGGAGATGTCGGGGCCGGCTAGGAAGATGTCGGGGCCGGGAGGTGCCAGGGCCGCCTAGCTTGGACATGCCGGGGCCGACTGGAAAGATGCCGGGGTCGCCTGGGACGTGCCGAGCCACCTAGCTTGGAAGTGCCGGGGCGCCGGTCTTGGAGGCGTCGGGGCCGGCTGGGAAGATGCCGGGGCCGCTTGGGAGGTGTCGGGCCGCCTAGCTTGGAAGTGCCGGGGCCGCCGGTCTTGGAGGGTCGGCCTTTGGGCCGTCAGTTTTGGAGGTGTCGGCCTTTGGGGCCATCGGTCTTGGAGCCATCGGTCTTGGAGGTGTCGGCCTTTGGGGCCATCGGTCTTGGACACCTTGGAGGTGTCGGCCTTTGGGGCCGTCGGCCTTGGAGGTGGCGGTCTTGGAGGTGTTGGCCTTTGGGGCCGTCGTCTTGGAGGTGGCGGCCTTGGATCGGCCTTTGGGGTGTCGGTCTTGGAGGTGTCGGCCTTTGGGGCCGTTGGTCTTGGAGCCGTCGAGGTGTCGGCCTTTGGGCGTCGGTCTTGGGGTCGGCCTTTGGGGCCATCGGTCTTGGAGCCGTCCAAAAATTTTTATTTTTCATGGGGTCAACTGGTCCCATCATGCGCAAAAGTAGTCTAATGTTGCAAGGTAAAAGGAAAAGACTTTATGCACAGCCTCTGATGCACAAAGCCGTGCATCGGACATGTGCATTGGCCATGACAAGCGCGCATATGGGTGCATGGTCCTGGTGCATGGCTTTGTGCATCAAAGGCGATGCATAAGGACTTTTCCAAGATAAAAAAAAGCAAAAGTTGAGAGAGGTGGGTAATCCCTGAAAAAACAAGGCCATATTTATGGTATCGTCAACATTTAGATACAGGAGTCTACATAAAATAACCGAGATGTTTTTGGACTAGATAAATCTTTACTGTTATAATATAAATAAATTATTTTGAAATTTCATTTAATATCCTTGGGCCTCTATACTTTCAATTAGAAAAAGGAAAAAAAAAAATACTTAAAATCTGTTAAAGAAGAGAACTTATAAGAATAGTTTACTTAAACTTAAAGGTGAGAATATATTTATTAAACAATGGGATTACATCTATCTTTAATTCTTGTCATTGTGAACCATGCCCTATATATTAAAAAAATGCTTTATGTGCAACAATTAGTGGCTTTAATATTGTGTTCATATATTTTATCATATAAAAATATAATGTATGCATACTTTTTGTTCAATTGATGCATAAGTCAAGGATTTCTAAATCAAAGGATCTCTAATGTATAAATAATTTAAAGATAGTAAATAATATTTAATATCTGACATCATTAATGTTGGACTCTCGTCAATCAATTATGATTTGACTGGATCGAATGAAAATACATTAGAGCGTACGCCAGTCTATTTTATATCTTTATGCATATGTGTATATCTTGTATGCATATGCTTATTTTGTATAGATTACAAGGGATATCTGTACTTTTCAGTGGCCATGACCTTATGATCAGGCCTCGTGCCTTTTGTGGAGTCATGGTACTTCAAGTTCGGTTCCCATAATCCTTCCTCTTGGGTTCGAAGAGGTCTTTTCTTCCATCCCTAGCTCCATCTCATATCCCTTGGTTCTTTGTTTCACGTACTTGTTTACTATGAAGATTGCCCACTCCTCTCACTTGCTCAACAATATCCAAAAGAAGGATCGAGGCAGATTGCAATGTTTTCTTTGCTTCCTTTTGATGGGAAATTAGAGCAAGCAAGCTTCCCCCATATTTTTAATTAAGAAGAAGAATTACATGGAAAAACAAATCATAGAATGGAAAAGGGTTAACTCCTCCCCTGTGTTCGTGTGAAGAGGGGCGCCGTCCTCTTTGACTGGTGGAGCTGGGGTGCCACCCGCGTGCTGGTATGGCCGTGGTGCCTCCCCTGCCATGTCAGTCAACGATGGCGGAGGAAGGGGCAGCGCCTCCCTTCCTTCAATCCAAGATGGTGAGGATCCGTGGGAGAACAGGGGCTCACACTTACTTTTTACGGTTGCCTCAACCTTTGTTTAAATCTCATGTAATGGTGGCTTCGAAGAAGTAAAACCGAAGTCTTATGTGATGTAGCTTTGGCAAAGTAAATGTAACCGAGAGAATTGTAGGGCCTGAGCGTAAAGCAATGGATTTAAGTTTCAATTTTCAACCAATATATAAAAAGAAAGTCAGGAGCAACTCATGTATGGTAAATAACAATAACGAAATTTTAATTTCAAACCAATTGAAATCAATTGAATGATTTTTTTTATCCATGTTGCTGTGGAAATCTATTCTCCGACTCGGGTGTGCTTCCGGCTCCTAATCTGGACACCGATCTCGTCACCTCGGGGTGAAACTGCAAGACAGTCCGCGCATAGAGGGTGCTGTGGGGGTTGCCCTCTGCTGAGAACCCTCCGATGCCCAAGTCAGTGAAGATTCATAGCAAGCAGATGTGAGGAGAAGACTCTCACAGAGAGAAGTTCCTCATGGCTTTTGCGAGAGCTCTAATTGAGTATGAGATTCAGTGATGAATGCGTAAGGGGTTGCCTTAGAGTTTGCGCATGTACCTGAGAGGTTGGAATGCCGTGGTATTTATAGATGATCACTTGATTCCTTGGACGTGCCCTTGATGGGGTCTAAAAACTGTTAGGATTCGAATCAAGTTTGTTATGAGGTCAGTAGGGTCTGTATCTTGTCAGTTAGAGGATCGACGATTGGGAGAGCTGGTTGATGCCTTGAGGTTTAATGATCACACAGACCTAGGCCACTCTTGTAGGTCCTAGGCCACTTCTGGGCATGATTTACCACCTGAAATCTTATCCAGCTTCAGTGGATTCGAACTCTCCTGCGCCGATTCCGTAGAGGTTTTTTGAATGCCATGGTTTGGCCTAAATGAGGAATAACCTGTCTTTCCGAGGTATAGAATGGATCGGCTCCAATGGCCGAGGCATGGAGATATCCCGGGTTACCGAGGAATGGCTCGGCTCGGATGGCCGAAGTATGAGGATAGCTCGGGTTACCGAGGAATGGCTCGGCTCGGATGGCCGAAGTATGAGGATAGCTCGGGTTAACGAGGAATGGCTCGGCTTGAATGGCCGAAGTATGAAGATAGCTCGGATTGTCGGGGCGACCCTACTTTTGTCAGAGGTGACTTGGCTTCATCGCTAGGATGTTATGCCAACTGGCTAGCAGGGTGCTTGGATTGGGTGTGACCCAATCGCCGATATGAGCGATCAATAACGTAATGATGATTTTACCCCTCATC
Organism: Calamus simplicifolius; assembly: GCA_900491605.1. Lineage (NCBI taxonomy): Eukaryota > Viridiplantae > Streptophyta > Magnoliopsida > Arecales > Arecaceae > Calamus > Calamus simplicifolius. The sequence continues at coordinate 2,533,578 of UESW01003863.1, forward strand.
ACATGCCCCCCACTCCCTAGTCCGAAGTGTAAGTTTGGATATAGGGAGTAGAATTCTGGAGCAATCTTATTTGGTGGATTCAAAAAGGCGGGCAATGATAACCTCGTAAATGATGGGTTGCTGTTTCGTCATCATTTTTTGCCGCAGCTCGAGAAGGAAACGCCTCATGTCCATCAAGTCGCGATAGCGGAAGTTCCGCGTGGCAGGACTCCTTTATTTCTAGCACACATATCGAGGTTTTTGGCATCTAGGGTCTTTCTGAAGCACTTATTTAAAGAGGGTTGGGGTGGTGCTCCTTCTGTAACACCCCTTTGTCCCTGCCATAGAGATTTTTCACTCTCTCTCTCTCTGAGTTCTTGCTTACCTGTTCGTGTCTTACCCTCTATTCAGCCAATGTGAGTGGTCTAGGCGATGTTGCTTCTGAGATAACCTTAGACGATCTGGATAGGATCCGTCGCCATTATAGAGTTCCTCTGGATGTAGCCTTATGGGCATCGAGGACCGAGCACCCGGTTTCAACCGAGCTAAGTCGGGAGTTTTCTTCTACGAGGAGAGCTTGAGGGCAGGTCTTCAATTTCCTCTTCACCCGTTGATACAGGAGGTGAGGGTTTTACAATATATGCCCAACGATGGTGGCTCCGAATAGCTGGCGCAATCTTGTCGGGTTCATCTCGATGTGCAATCGCATTGAGGTGACTGCGACTCTTCCTTTATTTTGAGTTTGCTACAATCTGGTTTTCGGAAGGAGTTTCGAGTGGCCCTACATTAGCCTCCGGAAGTCATTTAAGATGATTTTTGATAACCCTTCTTCGATAAAGGGGTGGAAGTCCCGATTTCTTATTGCCGAAAAACATCGGCTCAGATTTTCGAGAGGATGGGCTAATTATGTGAAGGATCTAAAGGCGCGTATGGAGTTGAGCGTGCAGAGAAAAGGGATCTGGTTACCCTTCGCAGCGGTCAGGAGATCTCTGGCAGCACCTTATTAGTAGAGGATGCCATTTCGCGCCGGGCTTAGCTCCATCGACCCTCAGGGTGAGTCTTTGTTCTAATGGTCAGCATATTTATGTGATCCTGCCACTATTTAACTGAACATCACTATGTTTTCAGCCAAGAGGTCCGCGTTTGTGGGCTAGATGAAGGAGCAGGGAAAGCGTCATACGGGCTCCAGCTCTAGGGAAAGACACAGATCCGAGAAGAGGTCTCGCCCTCCGGGACTCTCTCAAAGGGACCGAGGAGGGACGGTTCCAGTCACCACTCTCCCGTCCCAATAAGGGAGGAAGCAGGAGCATAGACCGTGATTGATGAGCCCTCCCTATCAGAGGGAGGAAAAGTAACAGAGGAAATCACTAGGGGGAGCTCGAAGGGAGCTGCTGAGGTTCCCCCTTTCCAAGTTGTAATCGTGTTGGACGATGCTGAGGAGATGTCGCCAGTCGGTCCGGTGACCCTTCTGCTGGAGGTTCTCAGTCACTAGCGGTGAGGAGTCCACCGCGTATGGAAGAAACCCCTACTCAGGTGGAGGGGTCAGAAGAGGCAACGGTGGCTGCCGAAGCTCAAGTGGAGCAGCCTGTGGAGAGGTTGGTGAAGGTCGAAGTGCCTCCTATTGAGGGTCCTTCTGTTACGGCACCAGGGGATGCCATAAAAGAAATTGAAGTTCAAATGGAGTCTGTAGGAAATAGGGCGATAGCCGAAGAGGAAGAGGAGGAGGAATCGCTGGATGAAGGGGGTGTTCGGGCCGAGGCTCCCTCGGCCGGGTCTGAAGCATTCGAGGCCTTGCAGGTTAGAGTTCTGATAGAGGAAGCTGAGCAGATGGTTCCTCGAGTCGAAATCTCTCAGGCTAGCTCTTCGGCCATGAGCTCCTTTGTCCACAGCCCAGAGGTGGATGATATGCTCACCGCCTTGATGAGGTACATTTTGTGCGCGGGAGGGAGTTCTTCGATGGATGAGCCTACTGCCGAGGATATCATTGAGGCGGCTTTCGGCCGGCTCAGGGTGCCGAAGGATGCTTTCCTTCTCTCCAAAATTAATAATGCTACTCTCATGATGATGGCTTCAAACTACATTTCTCGGGTAAGTTACTGCACCGAGGTTGTAATTCTTGATTGGTGGGCCGTGTCGTGGTTTCTCACTTGTGTTTTTCTCGCAGAACGCTTTGGTCACAAGAGCGCTGACTTGGCATTTAAATTTGGCTATTGGGGCCTGCGCTCAGTCCAGGAAGGAAGCGGCCAAGCTTCGGGCGAGGGTGGATTCAACCAGCTAGCTCTCCAGGGCCTTAGCGTCCACTAGGGCTGATTTTGAGAGGGCGAGCGAGTCTCACCGGCTTGCAGCCGAAAGGGCCTCTCGGCTCGAAACCCAAGTCAGAGAGTTCCAGGGTTTCTGCGAGCAATTGGACAAGGCTTGTTTGGAGTTATCCCAGATTAAGGTGAAGCATGATGACGATGTTAAA
>UESW01003863.1:2542100-2649218 GCA_900491605.1 Calamus simplicifolius
ATACACCTCCATGTTCCGACCGATTTGCTCCTTGAACACTTTATTGACCAGCCTTTGGTAGGTGGCACCTGCGTTTTTCAAACCAAAGGGCATAACTCGGTAGCAATAGATACCACGGTCGGTGATGAAGGTGGTTTTCTCCTCGTCTTCAGGCGCCATTTGGATCTGGTTGTAGCCCGAATAGGCATCCATAAAAGTTAGCATTTGATGGCCTGAAGTCAAATCCACGAGCTGGTCGATCTGCGGAAGAGGGAAGCTATCTTTTGGACATGCCTTATTGAGGTCAGTGAAGTCGATGCAGATCGTCCATTTGCCATTCGACTTCTTCACCATGACCACGTTCGCTAGCCAGTCGGGGTAACTAATCTCCCGGATAAACTTGGCTTTGATGAGCTTATCTGCCTCTTCTTCGATGGCTTTTTGGCGCTCTGGGGCGAAGCTCCTCTTCTTCTGCTTAATGGGCCTAAATGTTTCGTCCACGCTAAGGCGGTGGACCAGGACGTCTGGGCTGATTCTAGGCATATCCGATGCAGACCAGGCGAAGACGTCGGTATTCCTCCGAAGGAACTTAATCAATTCTTGTCGAAGCTTTCCTTCGAGCTGCGATCCGACCTTTATAGTTTGGTCGGGCCAAGCCTTGTCGAGTGGTACCTCCTCCAATTCTTCGATCGGCTCTCCTCGTTGCTCGGTGAGGTCTTCTCGAGTGTCCAGCTCATCCACCTTGGGCTTTCTGGATTGGAGGTTGGCAACATGCGATGCCGAGCTATGATCTGACTTCCTCGAACAACCCCATCCCCATTCAGTAGGGAATTTCATGGCGAGATGGGGAATGGAAATGATGGCTTTGAGAGAGATTTGCCCCGGTCTACCGATGATGGCATTGTAGGGAGATCTGAGCTTGGTTACGAGGAAGTCCATGAACACGGTAGTCGCACGGGGCTAGGTGCCCGGCTCGGACTGATAGAGTGATGACTCCTTCAGGGATTATGGAGTCACCTGTGAAGCCCACCAGGGTGGACTCCACCGGTCGGAGGCTTTCTACCCAGAATTTTAACCTCATAAAGGCATCAAATAAAGAACGTTACAGAACTTCCATTATCAACCAAAATCGGTGTACATCATAATTGTTCATATTTAAAGATACAACCGAAGCATCATCATGGGGGTACTGTACCTTCCCAAGGTCTTCATCAGAGAAGGTGAGCTCATCAACCCGAGCTTTCTTCGGCGGGTTCTCATCCTTGCCTGGCCAAGAAGATGGGATCCGGCCGCCATTATCACATTGACTTGCCGATAACTGAAGGATTTGATGGTGGAATTGGCGAGGTTCAGGTTGGTGATTCTCTTCATTAATCGGCTCAGGGGGCCCCTGAAATGGTTCAATTTATCTCGTCGGATCAATTGCTCGATCTCATTTTTGAGCTGCCAACAGTCCTCGGTATCGTGCCCGTAGTCCCGATGAAAGCGGCAGTACTTGGCCGGGTCCTTCCGAGCTCGTTGCCTCGAAGAGGGGGGGTCGAGGAAGCTGACGCTCGATCTCCATCAAGATCTGCACTCTCGGTGCGGTAAGGGGAGTATAGCGGTCAAACCTTTGGGCCGGACTCTGAGTTTGGTCTTGAGGCAGCGGCGGAGGAGCTCTGCGGTGGCGAGGTGGGCTAGTGCGGCGGTGGGCTCGCTGCTTGTCCGAGCTCTTTGCCTCTTTCTTCTTCAACTGCTTGGCCCGAGCAGGCCTCCTCGATTCTTCCACCCTGGCATACTTGTCCGCCAGGGACATCATGTTCGAGAGGCTCTTTGGGTAATTAACCTCCAGAGCTAGGTAGAAGTCTCCCTCCTTGGACACTCCTCCGGTCAGGGGATATGGCCACATAGTGGTTGAGGTGATCGACTTCTAGGAGGGCCGTGTTAAAGCGGCCGAGGTAACTCTTCAGCGACTCCCCCTCTCTTTGCTTGATCTCGGAGAGGGAGTCGGATCTCCGTCGTTGGCAACGACTACTGACGAACTGGCTAATGAGCAGATAGCTCAGCTCGTCGAAAGAATCAATGGAACCTGGTTTTAGGCGTTGAACCAGGTTCGGGCAGATCCCCTTAAAGTGGAGGGGAAGGCTCTGCACAAGATCGTATCTGATGCCCTGTGGAACATCATGATGGATCTGAAGCTGCTAAGGTGGTCATTGGGATTGATGGATCCATGATACGGCTCGATGGCAGGGAGCTTTACATGAGGGGGAATCACTTCCCTCATGATCCTCTCGGAGAAGGGGATGCCCTGCTCCGCTTTCGGCTGGGATGGAGGAGCTTGCTTGGCGGCGTCCAACTCTCGACGCCATTCTTGTCGCATCTCCTGCATCTGCTGTCTGATCCCTTCATCCAGAGTGGTATGAGGGATCGAGCGAGGAGAAGATGGCAGCGGTGTCGAATCCTAGAAGGACATCGGGGAGAGGGAGCGAACTCGCCTGGATCTGGGCGGGCTCTTCCCTCCAGCTCGCTGCAGTGCCAGCTTCACCTTTGCAGGCCGTGACTGCGATCCGCCGCCCTAAGCGAATCGGAAGAGAGATCGCTGGCAAGGCAGGGGCAGCGGCCTCCTCACGAGGCTGAGAGAGGTAGGGATAGCAGTTCCAGGGATCGCCTGGAACCCCTGGACCAACTGGGTCAATGCTTGGACCTGCTGAACCAGAGTAGCGAACTGGTCCAGGGTTACTACTGTTGCCAGCGGCGAGGGAGTTTCAACTGGCGGTGGTAGCAGAGGTGCTGCACCGCTAATCGGATTAGGGCTTTGAGAGGGCCTGGTCTGAGCTTCAGATGTAGCTCTCTTCCGATTGGCCATTAAAGGATGCTTTGCTCTGGTTTTTTGAGTCTTGTCTCCTGTATCACAAGTTTATGGGACTTGAGACCCTTCTCTAGTGCCAATCTGTTGCCGCAGAAATCCGTTCTCCGACTCGGATGCGCTTCCGACTTCAGATTCGGACGCTGATCTTGTCACCTCGTGGTGGAACCTGCAAGACAGTCCGTGCATAGAGGGGCTGTGGGGGTTGCCCTCTGCGGAGGACCCTCCGATGCCCAAGTCAGTGGAGATTCATAGCAAGCAGATGTGAGGAGAAGACTCTCACAGAGAAAGTTCCTCAGGACTCTTGCGAGAGCTCTAATGGAGTATGAGATTCAGTGAGTAAATGAATGCGTAAGGGGTTGCCTTATAGTTTGCGCGCGTACCTGAGAGGTTGGAATACCGTGGTATTTATAGATGATCACCTGATTCCTTGGACGTGCCCTGGATGGGGTCTAAAAACTGTTAGGATTCGAATCAAGTTTGTTATGAGGTTATTGGGTCCGTATCTTATCAGTTAGAGGATCGACGGCTGGGAGAGCTGGTTGATGCCTTGAGGTTCAATGATCATACAGACCTAGGCTACTCTTGCAGGTCCTAGGCCACTTATGGGCATGATTTGCCGCCTGGAATCTTATCCAGCTACAGTGGATTCAAACTCTCCTGCACCAGATTCGCAGAGGTATTTTGAATGCCATAGTTTGGCCTGAATGAGGAATAACCTGTCTTTCCGAGGTATAGAATGGATCGGCTCGAATGGCCGAGGCATGGAGATAGCCCGGGTTACCGGGAATGGCTCGGCTCGGATGGCCGAAGTATGAGGATAGCTTGGGTTACCGAGGAATGGCTCGGCTCGGATGGCTGAAGTATGAGGATAGCTCGGGTTACCGAGGAATGGCTTGGCTCGGATGGCCGAAGTATGAAGATAGCTCGGATTGTCGGGGCGACCCCACTTTGTTAGAGGTGACTTGGCTTCGTCGCTAGGATGTTATGCCAACTGGCTAGCAGGGTGCTTGGATTGGGTGTGACCCAATCGCCGATATGAGGTCAATAACGCAATGATGATTTTACCCCTCATCAATCCCCATTGTGCAGATGGAGATAAAATTTAGATGAAACGGTTGGGTGCAGTTGTAACTCTTAGACATGGCAGTTTGTTTTCATTATCAAAGGCTGCATGTTTTCATTATCAAGGGCTGCATGTTTTATCACTCCAACCAGAATTATTAAAGCTATGGCAGCATCAGTTTCTACTAAAGCGACAAGCAAAGAGTGAATAAATCATCAGGGAGAGATCGTGCGCAAAAGTAGTCTAATGTTGCAAGGTAAAAAGAGCAAAAGTTGAGAGAGGTGGGTAATCCGTGAAAAAATAAGGCCATATTTATGGTATCGTCAACATTTAGATATAGGAGTCTACATAAAATAACCGAAATGTTTTTGGACTAGATAAATCTTTACTGTTATAATATAAATAATTATTTGAGCTTTCATTTAATATCCTTGGACCTCTATACTTTCAATTAGAAAAGGAAAAAATATATTTAAAATCTGTTAAAGAAGAGAAATAATAAGAATAGTTTACTTAAACTTAAAGGTGAGAATATATTTATTAAACAATGGGATTACATATATCTTTAATTCTTGTCATTGTGAACCATGCCCTATATATATTAAAAAAATGCTTTATGTGCAACAATTAGTGACTTTAATACTGTGTGATATATTTTATCATACAAAAATACAATGTATGCATATTTTTGTTCAATTGATGCATAAGTCAAGGATTTCTAAATCATACGATCTCTAATGTATAAATAATTTAAAGATGGTAATTAATATTTAATATTTTGGATCATTAATGTTGGACTCTCATCAATCAATCTTGATTCGATTGAATCTGAATGAAAATACATTAGAGCATACCTCAGTCTATTTTATATCTTTATGCATGTGTATATATCTTGTATGTGTATGCGTATTTATGTATAGATTGCAAGGGGTATCTGTACTGTGGCCATGACCTTATGATCAAGCCTCGTGCCTTTTGTGGAGTCATGGTACTTCTCGGTTCCCATAATCGTTCCGCTTGGGTTCGAAGAGGTCTTTTCTTCCATCCCTAACCCCATCTCATATCCCTTGGTTCTTTGCTTCACTTGTTTACTCTGAAGAATGCCCACACCTCTTATTGCCGTCATCAATTGCTTAACAATAATATCCAAAAGAAGGATCAAGGCAGATTACAATGTTTTCTTTGCTTCCTTTTGATTGGAAATTAGAGCAAGCAAGCTTCCCCCGTACTTTTAATTAAGAAGAAGAATTACATGGAAAAACAAATCATATATGGAAAAGGGAACTATAAAGGGAAAGCAAGAAGATGGCAACGTGAAAGAGAGAAGTTCAGATTTCCTAATAAAAAAAACCTATCTACAACTTGAGCTGCATCAATACTCGGACTTGATAGACAAGTCCCCAAAATCTGAGTTGCACTCTCAAATAAGACCTTCTAGAGAGATTTATTCCAAGCCAGATTTGCTTAGTGAAAAAGAATAGTTGAAGTAACTACTCTATTTAGTCACTTCAATTAAGAATGCAAGAGACCAGCAAAGACCAATAGCAAAACTCAACTTGCTATAGAAATTATTAGTGAGGCAGAGCTGCAGGTTGATAGTGCTGATCGCCAAACACAAACAGAACAAATGAACAAAAATCTATTTCTCCAATATGATTGGATGCTATTGATTTCCTTCTACACTATTGAGGATAGGAGATGGTAAAGAAGATAAAACTGGTGGCCCTTTTCATAGATAGGCTAAGACGAGATAAAAAAAGAAGAAGAAAGACATTAAGTGCTTTAAGAAGAACAAAGGATGAAAAAAATTTAAAAAAAAATTCTCTTAATTCAGATTTAATGCCATACTATGAAGAGCTTTATCTCTGCTTCAACTGTGCTCTCTTTCTTATGGAGACTCATATAAAGTAGGTTGGATGGGTAAGGTGACCAGTTCCGTTTCGCTAAACTAATATTCTAGCTTTTCATTGATCACCATTTAAAACAAGGATTACTTAGTGCCATCCATATAATCGTGATTCTTTTAACTGCCAAATTGGTGGCACATTTAGTCTATCTGAAACCAGAACAACACGGCTCTTCAGATAGCGAATTTCATATGATTTTTTCTTCTCATAGGATAAGCATGGCTACATTTGGCTTGCGTGGAAGAAATAACTAATGATATTTCTTTTTGACCAAGCGAAGAAGGCATTCCTTCTATGCTTACTCTCCGCCAGTCGAAGAGTAGCGAAATCCTTGGATATGCGTAGCCCAGATTATATGCAGCGGACCTTAATCTACCAAAAACAACGAGTTGTTCACCGTCCGTCCGATACATTCGGTACTCTGTTAACGAAGCGGTTGATACATTCGGTACTCTGTTAACGAAGCGGAGCGATTTCAACCGTCGGTGCGATACTTTCGGCAGAAAATCTCAGACTGCCGTTAGAGACTCGATTCCCTTCCCTAAAAATAGAGCGCAGTTAGAGACTCGATTCCCTTCCCTATAAATAGAGCGCCCCATATCGGAGCCAATGATGGAATCGGCTTACAACAACCCGCCAGAATCCGCCGTGGAAGCCTTGCCCTTGTTGCGGCAACCGGAAGCGCAGCCCTCCCGCCCCCTCGTCTCTCTCCTCTTCCTCCTCCCCCACCCCGGAAGCGCCGCTGCCTCCACCCTCCCGCCCCTGGCTGCCTCCGCACTCTCTCCCCTTCCTCCTCCCCCACCCGCCTAACCGGAAGCGCTGCTGCCTCCACCCTCCCGCCCCCTCGTCTCTCTCCCCTTCCTCCTCTCCACCCGCCTGGTTCTGCTCCGCTGCCGAGGCCTTCCGCTTCCCACTGCTGACCGTCGCCCCTCTCGTCTCGCACCCGTCCCCGGATGAGGTCGCTCCAATCTCTCCGCCATCCTTCTTTGTGCCCGCACCGCCGGATCGCTGCGTCGAGCTTTCCAATTTCAGCGAAAGCACCTCCTTGGCGGCTAATACTCCCTTTTCAGCCGCAATGATCTGATCGAGACCGTCCGGTCTTCATCAAATAAATGATTTAACAGGTGAAATGAAAGATATTTTTTTTTTTTTTGATAATGTATTCTGAATTTTTAAAAAATATTCTAACAATTAGGTTAGAATATTTTTAAAGAATATTCTAAAAATATTCTTGAATTATAATAATATTCTTATCATTGGACCAAAAAGAGTATAGTAGTATAATCTCATGAATAACCACATATTCTTGAAAAAAATAGAGTTATTTCATTTGAGGTATATTCATCGCCTCGATCTGACCTTCGTTTCTTAAGGTTTTTCTCCTCTACCTTATCTAAGACTTCATCCCTAGATTTTATCAAATATATGTGATAATATCGAAAGAAGTCAATTGTTACAAAATAATGGCTTCCTTTCTATGTAGGTAACTTGGTAGAGTCACACGCATCGCTATGAAATGATGGCCTTTCCCTTGCTAAGGTTGAGTGCTTAGGGTTTAGATTCGGTATTCTTTTCATTCTTCTTCCTTTTCAGTCTTTTTACTTCCTCATTCTTTCCTTTTCGTATCGCTGTTTCGCCTTTTGAGGTCTCCTTGATGAGGGAGACACCAGGAAGATGAAAAAGCGATACCAAGAGGAAAATGTGAAGAATAAGAAAGATTGAGAAAAGAGGAGAACAAAAAGAATGCCAAATTTAAACCCTAATCACTCTCGATCTTCTCGGTGGATCCGTTGGCCATCATTAGCTTGAATAATTTTGTGGTCCATGTCCTCGACCATGTTGTTGGGAAATTTTTGGCAAAGTGACCGATGGGTGTGAGTGTGAGCGTCAATTGCCAATTGGTGGTCTACCAATTGGTGGTCCTTCAGAGGTAAAGAGATATGACATCTCTTCTATCTATGGAGGACTCCATTTGCCGGCAATTGACGCTCACCCTTACCCCACCGCCTGTTGCTTTGTCACAGATTTTTCAGCATCGGGGTCTGAAACCTATACCATAAAATTATAAAAATACCCTTCAATAACCTATACATCTGATTGTTAGAGAGCTAAAATAATGGTATATTATCGTAATTTTATGCCAAAATATTTTTTAAAAAAATTAAGAATACGTTATCAAGAAAGAAAATATCTTTCATTTCACCTACCAAGTGTTGAGATTGGATGGTCATGAATTCTTGGTCAGATCATTGCGGGTTCTTGAAAGCTGCTTCCATCTTGCTCTCTCTGGATGGGGTGCTCTATTTCTAGTTCAAATGGTGGGGCCGGAGGGATTCGAGTCCCTTATATGAGAGGAGACAGTGGTCGAGATCTTCTACAGAAAGTATCGGAGTATTGGATACGCGGTATGCGCTGCTTCTTCAGAGGTATTCTTGAAGTCTTCCATGAATGTTTATTTTTCTTTCAAATTCTTTCCCTCAATGTCCTTAAAAACACTTCTCAAGTACTAATATCCAAACTAATAAAATAGAGCCTAAATATACTAAGAAAGTTTGCATAAAAAGACGGATAATCAGGCATTGATCATCCTTAAAGATGATATATTTCAAGCTAGAGTTTCAATTTATGCATGCACTTTAGAAAGTAACCTTATGTCACATGGCAGCAATCTAATAAACACATTCCTTCTTCCTTTGTTTATGCTCCTATAGTACTACTTTAAATCATTGTAGGAAGTAACCTTATGTCATGTGGCAATAATCTAATAAACACATTCCTTGTTCCTTTGTTTATGCTCCTATAGTACTACTTTAAATCATTGTAGGAATAACCTAAAAGATATCAAACAAAAGAAGAAACATAAAAATGAAAATGGATTATGTTGCGGCCAAATCACGTACGATGAGCATCGGGTAGGCTAGGATTGTTGCGTGCGCAGAGAAGTCGCCGTCTTCCTTCCAGAGCCTGCAAAAAGTCCCGGACCGATGGTTCCGGTGGGGACCCTTCGACGCCCAAGTCAGTGAGTCGTCCAACAAGGATATGATTTCTGTGTAGAATTCTTAAAGAGGAAGTCAGAGAGAAAAGTCCCCTTGCATGGAGCTCGGGTCCTCCTTTTATACCTGTTTGGGATCCCGTTTACCTCGTTCTGTTGGAACCGTCGAATCTGTCCCGTTATGATGTCTCGCCGAACGGCAAGTCGTTGGACTGTTGCTGGATAAGGGCCGCTTATAGCGGTAACTGCCGATCAGGCTAACACTTACCCGTGATTTGGGTGAGCGAGGTACTTGGCAGTAGGCCTTAAATCATGGGATCGGTTGCATGAGACTAGTCATTGTGTATGTGGGAGATACTGAAGGCCGACGCTGGGGGCCGACGCAGGAGGCCGGTGATGGAGGCCGGAGCCGGAGGCGGGAGCCAAAGTCTCAGCACTGGAGGTCGGCGCTGAGGACCGATGCTGGGGGCCGATGCTGGAGACCGACGCTGGACGCCTGTCCTTGGTGCCAACGCGTAGTTGGTCTGTGATGCCGACGCTGGGCGCCGATCTTTGGTGCCAACGCGGAGTTGGTCTTTGGTACCGACGCTGGAGGCCGGGCTTTGGTGCCGTGCTGGAGGCCAGCACTGGAGGCCAACACTGGAGGCCAGCACTGGAGGCCGATGCTGGAGGCTGGCACTAGGGGCCGACGCTGGAGGCCATAACTGGAGGCCGACGCTGGAGGTCGGCACTAGGGGTCGGTGTTGGAGGCCTTGGGTTTTGTTGTCACATCATTACTTTCGAAAACCGCGCAAAAGATAATACTACCCAGGGGAAACGGCCAGCCGTATCAGATGCCCCTCCGCCCCTGAGATGGGTGAGCGTCTACCTACCCGCAAAAGGGGTGTCAATATCCTCTAGGCGGCCGGTTTTCACGTCATTATCTCGCCTTTGTTGGGATTAGGGAGGATTTTCCTCGGGCAGTGTTACGAAAAGGCGAGCGGTATCATTGCGATAAGGTTAATGCCTCCCTTTTCATCGGTGGTCTTTTCGAGTTTTTCGCTTTGGTAGGCCATCGAAATGCCTCCCAATTGAAGATGGACGCGTGGTTGAATCGGACGATTGTGGGGTGTCTTGAGAGGGCATTATGAGGACAAATAGCCCTCATCTTCCCATCTTCCCCATTTCTTCCGCTGCTGCCCCCTTTCGAGTCCGCCAGCATTCCTCTGTTTTCTGTGTCCATTCTCTTCCCGTGCCCTGTTTTTGGCTCGAGTTTTCCAGGTTAGTTCCCATGGCTTCCTCACCTTCTTGCTCCATCTCTGGTTCCTGGGGGGTCCCCACAATCCTTCTCAGACTTCCGACTCCTTGTCAAGCCAATGGTCCACCCCTTCTTCTAACCATTCTTCACTGGAGCAGCGACCAGTCAATCGTCCCCTAACCGGGACTCGTCCGGCCGGCGGGCGGATTTCCGTCCGAAGCCAGTCAATGGCTGCCGGTCCTTCTAGGGTTGCCAAGGAGTCCCCCGAAGGGACTGCGTCCTCTATGTCTGCTCAAGCCATGGTAAACCTAAGGGCCAAGTATAGCTTCCCTTCAGACCTTCAACTGTTCTTCCCTACCCCCAATGACAGGGTAACATCTTCCCGTTCCAGAAGGGTTGCTTTGTACGGAGCCTTTTTTAAGGTCGGGCTCCGGTTGCCGATCCACCCTTTTATTCTTAATCTTCTAGACCGGTACTCCTTGACTCCTTCCCAATTAGTTCCCAACTCCATCCGAACTATTGTCGGTTTTTTGGTACTCTGCCACTTGCAAGGCATTGAGGCCAGTATTTCTTTGTTCCGCAGTTTTTATACCCTTCGCAAACAGTCGGGTTGGTGGTCCTTCACCCCTAGGTCTAATAGGATTCTCAAATTGTGCCTTCCTACTTCCGTTAAAGGGTGGAAGGATAAGTTTTTCTTTGTGGACATCAGTGGGGTTCGTGGAAGCTTGGGGATACCCAACATCGATGCCAATAGGGATCCCTCCATCCTTCCACGAGACCGGATGGCGTTTGGGCAGCTTCTGACTGCCGACATCCCTCGGTGTAATATGCTTTTAGCCGAGGAGAATCTTCATCGTGCCGGTTTAATTCCCGCGAGGGGTGAGCACTTGATCACTCGCCTCTCTTTTATTCTGCTTCTCCTTCTCTCTTTCTTCCTTTTTTTTTTTTTTAACTATCCTTTGCCTGTGTAGGGATGGCACCGACACTTCATGAGCTTAAACAGGTGGCCACCAGGAAGAGGAAGGCTGCAGGGAATGCGCCCCCTGCCGAAAGGAGGGCCATTGCTAAAGTTCCAAGAAGGGCCGACACGGGGAGGGTTGGTGCCGGGAAGGCCGACACGGGGAGGGCCGACACTGGAGGGGCTAAAGTCGTGAAGCCCCTGCGTACAAAGGTTTTGAAGAAGGGCGGCCCTAAAAGGGCCGACGCTGGAGTGATCGAGGCCAAGGGGGCCAGAACTATGGAATCCTCGTATGCAGGCGAGGCAGCCCAAGCTCAGGCTGATGAACATGTCATGGCCGACGCGGGAAGGGCCGAGACCGGCGGGGAGGTGGAACGGAGTCAACCGGAGAGAGGATCTCTAGCTTCAGCTCCTCCCATTATCCTACTCGACCTTTCTCCCGAGGGGGAGGCGCCATCGCCCTGCCCAAAGCCTTAGAGACGGATAAAACTCCTGCGGCAATGGTGACGACTCTAGCCGCTACTCTGCCCCCCATGGGGGCAGCAGCTGAAGTGCCTCTGCCAGCCAAGGGTCGGAGGCGGCAGGCTCAGAGGCGGAATCAGCCTCTGTAGGCCCGACGCCCAGGGAAGAGAGGGGCGTCGATCCTTCCTTCCAGTCATTGTTGGCAAACCACGGCCGCTGGGCTGCACGGACCGTGGAGGAAGCCGCGGTGGTCGAGGTGCAAGAATATCTCTGGGGTCAGGGGAGAGTCGCCTTCTTCCGTGAAGCATCGGTGGCGCATCTCTGGGTGAGCTTCTGCGCCATTATCATCTCTTTCCCTCCCCCTTTCTTTTTCTCATCTTGACATTTCCTCCAGGCCTTGAATTCTCTTGTCGCTCTTAAAAACCTCTGGACCCTGAGCGATACCGCCATCGAACAAGCACACGAGGAGATGTTGTCCCTCCAAGTCAAGGAGGAGAAGTCGGCAATGGCTCTGGAGGACACTCGGGCCACCCTGAAGGGTGAAATTGATGTCGCCCGGCTACGAGCCGAAAAGGCCGAGTATGCGCTAGAGGTTGCTCAGCGCCGTGCAGCCAATGAGCTAGATAATGCTCAGGTGGCCGAGGAGAAACAGAAAGCGGCCGAAGAGAAGCTGAAGGCGGCAGAATTGGAGGTATGCGTCTTGAAGACCCAATTAAGTTCTGCCGCCGCTGAGACAAATGCAGCCCAAGAAGCCACCCGCCAGTACATAGCCAAAATTGCAGATCTGAAGGCAGCAGTGGCAGAGGCCCAGGAGAGGGCCATCGAAGCTGAAAAGAAGGGGGTCGAGGCCGTAGAAGATTTTAGAAAATCCAAAGCCTTCGACAAGGAGGTGGCCGAGTCAGCGGCGCTTGCTTATGACGCCGGCTTTCAAGACTGCAAAGATAAAATCCAGGAGCTCTACGACTTGGAGGATATTGAGGGACTGAAACCTGATGATGTCCCTGAGGATGATGCCCCGGCTTCGGATGACCAGTAACAGCTTTCGGTTTCTCTTTTTGTATCGATCTGTGCCTGACCTGGGTCGGCACCTTTGTAACCTTGCAACCATCAATGAATGTCTTTAATCCTATTTCACCCCTTTGGTTATTATTAGCTTTATTTATTCAAGCTATCATGAATCACCCCCAATAGGGCTATGTAGAGTAGGTTACGTGAAATAGGATTGTGAGCCGCGACATTGTCCTCAATGTTGGCGCAAGGCCAACATTTGGTAGCGACGCGGGCGTCAGTCGCTGGGCGCTGGTCTTTGGGTACCAGAATGGGTCCGGTTTTCGTTGCCGACGTTGGAAGCCGGTCTTTAGTATGCCGACGCTAGACTCCGGTCTTAGTGCCAACGCGGAGTTGGTCTTTAGTGTGCTGACGCTGGGCGCCGGTCTTTGTTGCCAACGCGGAGTTGGTCTGATTCCAACGCGGAGTTGGTCTTTAGTGTGCCGACGCTGGGCGTCGGTCTTTGTTGCCAACGCGGAGTTGGTCTGATGCCAACGCGGAGTTGGTCTTCGTTGCCAACGCTGAGCGCCGGTCTTGGTGTCGATGCGGGAAGCCGGTCTTTAGTATGCCGACGCTAGACTCCGGTCTTAGTGCCAACGCGGAGTTGGTCTTTGTGTGCCGACGCTGGGCGCCGGTCTTTGTTGCCAACGCGGAGTTGGTCTGATGCCAACGCGGAGTTGGTCTTCGTTGCCGACGCTGGGCGCCGGTCTTTGTTGCCAATGCGGAGTTGGTCTGATGCCAACGCGGAGTTGGTCTTTGTTGCCAACGCTGGGCGCCGGTCTTTGGTGCCAACGCGGAGTTGGTCTTTGGTGCCGATGCTGGACGCCGGTCTTTGTTGCCAACACGGAGTTGGTCTGATGCCAACGCGGAGTTGGTCTTCGTTGCCGACGCTGGGCGCCGGTCTTTGGTGCCAACGCGGAGTTGGTCTTATGCCAACGCGGAGTTGGTCTTCGTTGCCGACGCTGGGCGCCGGTCTTTGGTGCCAACGTGGAGTTGGTCTTTGGTGCTAAGCATACTCATTTAAGAACAAGACCATGTTGATTATTCATGTATCAAACCAATTCAATTAATGACAATAGAGTTCTATTGATAGTACCGGCGTAAGTTGTCGGCATTCCAAGTGCGAGGGAGCGGTTTCCCGTCTAGCTCTTCGACTTTGTACGCCCCATGGTGGAGTACTTCCTTAACACGGTATGGTCCTTCCCATTTTGGTGCCAGCTTGCCCCCCTCTGTCGGCTTTGATACTTCAGCTCTTCGTAGGACAAGGTCTCCCGCCGGAATGTCTTGGGTCGCACCCGAGAGTTGTAGTGCTTGGCCACTCGCTGACGGAATGCTGCCATGCGAAGCTGCGCCTGATCTCGCAATTCTTCCACCAAATCCAGATCAGCCCTTAGCTGGTTTGAGTTGCTTTCTTCGTGGTATAATTCCGTCCGGGGACTAGGAGCTCCTATTTCCACTGGGGACCGCCTCGGTCCCAAAGACCAAGCTGAAAGGGGTTTCCCCTGTAGGCGCTCGCGGCGTCGTGTGGTAGGCCCACAGCACACTGGAAAGTTCTTCCACCCAGCGCCCTTTGCAGCTATCTAGCCGAGCCCTGAGTCCTTGGAGGATGATGCGATTGGCCACCTCGGCTGCGCCGTTGGTTTGGGGATGCCCTACTGAGGTGAATCGATGATGGATGCCCAGGCCGTCGCAGAATTCCCGGAAGGCTGTATTATCAAACTGTCGGCCGTTGTCCGTAACGAGGGTGTGCGGTAGCCCGAACCGGCACACTACGGATTTCCAGAAGAAATTCCTTACTTTGGCTTCGTGATCTTAGCAAGAGCTTCCGCCTCGATCCACTTAGTAAAATGGTCGACTGCCACCACTAGGAACTTGCGTTGTCCGGAGGCAGGAGGGAACGGTCCCAGAATGTCCATGCCCCACTGTGCGAAGGGCCATGGTGCAGCTAGAGGGGTCAGTTGAGACGCCGGTTGATGTTGAATGTTGGCATGCCGCTGGCAGCTGTCACATCTCTTAACGAGTTCGGAGGCATCCTCCTTCATTGTCAGCCAATAATACCCCTGACGTAGAGCTTTATATGCAAGAGCCTGCCCCCCAGGTGGTTTCCGCATATCCCTTCGTGTATCTCCCGCAGGATATAACTGGCATCGGTGGGACCGACACACCTGAGAACAGGGTATGAGAACGACCTTCGATAGAGCTTTCCCTCCATAATGAAAAACTTTGGGGCTCGTCTTTTTAGTTTCCTAGCTTCGGCAGGGTCTCCTGGAAGGGTGCCTTCAGTAAAGTACCGGACATAGGCGTCCATCCAGGGGCTCCTGCTCCACTGGTGCAGTTTCTCTTGGTACTTCAATACTCGGGGCTTCTAAGTGCTCCACATAAGCCTTTTCCAACATCCCGTCAGCTGAGGCGGCAAGACGGGATAAGGCGTCGGCTCTAGCATTCTCCTGTCGAGGAATGTAGCTGACGCTGAAATGTGTGAAGGGGGAAATTAGCGAGTGCACCATTTCTAAGTAGCGGGCCATTATGGGATCCCTTGCCTCGTATTCCTTTGTAATTTGGCCGGCAACCAATTGGGAGTCGATGAATGCCCTAAGGCGTTTCACCCCAAGCTCTCGAGCCAACCTCACGCCGGATAGCAAAGCTTCATATTCCGCCTGATTTTAGTGGCTGGAAAGAGGAAGCAAAGTGCACATTCGGTCACAACCCCATCCGAGTTGGCCAAGATGAGGCCTGCTCCGCTCCCTTGAGAGTTTGATGCCCCATCCACATGGAGAACCCACTCATCGTCACTGGTTCCGAGGGGCTGAGTGTCCGTAGGAGGTTCTTTAGGTGGCTCGATCCCCCCAGTACATTCAACCAAAAAATCTGCCAGGACTTGAGACTTCATGGTCGACCGAGGGCGGAAAGATAAATCGAACTCCCCCAGCTTGAGAGCCCACCTTGCTAGCCGGCCGGAAGTATCTGGACGAGCCAGAACTGCCTCAGAGGCTGGTCTGTGATCACCGCGATCGGGTGGGCTTGGAAATACGGCCGCAGCCGCTGGGCAGACACGATCAATGCGAAGATGATTTTTTCCATGTTTGAATATCGGGTCTCTGCATCATGAAGCACCTTACTCGTATAATATACTGGCCTTTGCATGCCATTAGTGTCCACACGGACTAGCACAGAGCTAACAGCCTCAGGAGAGGCTGCAAGGTATAGAAGGAGTTCTTCTCCACCGTCGGCTTGGCTAGCAGTGGCGGGGTAGATAAGAATTCCTTTAACCCTTCGAATGCCTCCTGGCATTCTTTCGTCCATTCAAACTCGTTGATTCTGCAAAGCGCCTTGAAGAAAGGCAGACACCTTTCGGCGGACTTGGATAGGAAGCGGCTTAGGACGGCTACTCTTCCTGTCAAGCGCTGTACTTCCTTCTTATTGGCAGGAGGCCTCATGTCCAAGATGGCTTGGACTTTGTCTGGGTTTGCTTCGATCCCCTTTCGGGTCATCATGAAACCCAAAAACTTCCCAGCGGTCACCCCAAATGCACACTTGCGAGGGTTCAGCTTCATCTGGTACTGATGAAGGCTGTCAAAAGTTTCTGCTAGGTCCGCAATGTGGTCACCGGCATGAACGCTTTTTGTCAGCATGTCATCCACGTACACTTCCATGTTACGCCCTATCTGAACTTCAAAGACCTTGTTCATCAGCCTCTGGTAAGTAGCTCCCGCATTCTTTAACCCGAAAGGAATTACCTTGTAGCAATACAGCCCCTTTTCAGTTATGAAGGAGGTAGCTTCTTCATCCGTCGGGTTCATCCGGATCTGGTTGTATCTAGAGAAAGCATCCATGAAGCTAAGGACCTCATGGCCGGATGTAGCGTCCACCAGTTGATCGATTCGAGGCAGGGGAAAGCTGTCTTTGGGGCATGCCTTGTTGAGGTCGGTGAAATCTACGCACATTCTCCAGCTTCCATTGGCCTTGCAGACCAGAATCACATTAGCCAACCATTCGGGGTAGTGGACCTCCCGAATATGGCCCGCAGCCATTAACTTGCGGATCTCCTCGTCGATAGCTTTCTGTCTGTCTGGAGCAAAGTTTCTCTTTTTCTATCGGACCGGTCGACACCCTGGCTTGAGGTTAAGTTGATGGGTGATTACTTCTTCAGGGACGCCCGGCATGTCTGAGGATGACCATGCGAAAATGTCAGTATTGGCACGCAGAAAAGTAAGAAGTTGATGGCATACTTCCTCTGGGAGCAGTGCCCCCAGCTGAATAGTCCTTGCCGGGTCATCACCCAAGGGGAGGGTTAGAAGGTGCTCTGCTGGCTCTCCCCTTCTTCCCAACTCCCTAGGATCGAGTGACTCAAAGGCTGTCGCTGACTCCGCGTTCAGTGGGCTGGGAGACAGATGGTAGCAAGGCGGAAGTGGGCTTTGCTCCCCCTTCATTTCTCCGATCCCTTCATTGGTGGGAAACCTTACCAATAATCTCTTAGTGGAGATCACGGCATCCAGCAGATTCAACCCCGGTCTTCCCAAGATGGCGTTATAAGCCAGCGGAACCCGGACCACCAAGAAGTTTATGACCACGGTGCTCTGACATGGAGGAGTTCCAGCCGTGACCGGGAGAGCAATTTTGCCTTCGACGCTCACTGAGTCTCCCGTGAAGCCCATTAGCGGTGTGGCGATGGGTCGGAGTAAAGACCTTGATAAGTTCATCCGAACAAAAGCCTCATAACTCAAGATATCCACAGAGCTCCCACTATCAATTAAAATTCTTTTTACAGGGTGTTTGGCTATAGTCATGGACACCACGACGCTGTCGTCATGTTTATTAACTACCCCATCTAGATCCTTTCCGAAGAAAGGTATTACAGAGTCTATTCCCTCTCGCGGCCTCTTCGAACCACCTTCCGCTCCCCAGGAGATCATAGCTATGGTCTTTTCAGTTGGGGTATTATCCACGCCAGCCGGGCGACTCGGAGGCACCGGGGGACCCGACGCGGGGAGATTTCCCCGTCGAACAAATTTACCCAGGTGACCTTGCTGAACCAGCTCCTCGATGGCCTTTTTTAGGTGGCGGTAGTCCTCGGTGTCATGACCGTAGTCTCGGTGATACCGGCAGTAAAACTCCTTGTTGCGGGAGGCCCCGGACTTCAAGGGAGCCGGACGCTTGAAATAAGGTTCCTCCTCGATCTCCAATAGGATGTGAGAGATGGGAGCCATGAGGGGAGTGAACTGCTCTTTAGGAACCAGTGCCTGTGGTCGGCGATCTGAGCATCGTGGAGGCTCGGGCTTTCGAGGTCGTGCACCGGCGTGATCAGTAGCCGGCGGTTTATTACCGGGGTTCTTGTCAACTTCTCTCCTGAAAGAATCCACTTCGTCAGCGCGGATGTACTTCTGTGCCCGGCTCAGAAGCTCGGCGTAGGAACGCGGAGGCTTCTTATCCAGGGAGTAAGCGAATCTGGATGGGCGAAGCCCCTGCTTCAGGGCCAAGGTGGCTACAGAGTCTTCCATGTTGTACACCTCCAACGCTGCTTCCTTAAATCGAGTGATGAAATCCTTTAAGGTCTCGCCACTCTTCTGCTGGACAGCAAAGAGGCTATCTGCGACTCGTGGGATCTTTCGACAGACATCAAAATGAGCCAAGAAAGATCGCTCAAGTTGCCGAAACGAATTGATGCTGCGTGGGGGTAGATGGGAGTACCACGCGCGTGCCGCCTTGCGGAGCGTGGCCGGGAAGGCGATGCATAAAAGGGAGTCCGTCGCTCCCTGGACCTGCATGAGGACCTTGTAGCTTTCCAGATGGTCCAGGGAATCCGTCGTTCCATCATACGGATCCAATTGAGGGAGACGGAACCGGGGTGGGACCGGTTCCTCCATGATATGGCGAGAGAGCGGGGGGCGATGCTCATACTCCGCCGCGTAAGGATCGGCGATCCGGCGGCTGAGCTCGTCCAACCGTCGATGATACTCGTCAAGCCTTTGCTCAGCCCGACGGGTGGTTTTCCGGGGAGTGTCACCTCGGGATGAACCGAAAGAAGGAGCTGGAGAAGATCGCCGGCGCAAAGAACGTGCCCGCTTGGACTCTTTTTCCTCCGGTCGGTGGCGGGAACGATCGGAGCGGCGGGAGGGAGACTGTTGTCGCTTCGAGGTCCCTTGGTGATGAGGTTCGGGGGGTGAGCGGTGGAAGACATCAGGCGGGGTCCCTCCTTGGTGAGACTGGACTGTTCCTCGCACCCCTTCGTCCAGCACAGGGGTTGAGTTACAGCAGCCAAATAATGCTCTTGCAGCCCTCGGACCATCGTCGTCAGATCCTGGACCTGGTGGGCTAGAACATCAAGCCGGTCGGGTTGGCTTGCCGGTGCAAGGGGCGGAGCATGGGATTGGCCTCCGAATGCTCAGCTCGTGGGATGCGCCCGGCTGCCTGACTGGAGGAAGCCTCTTGTGCTCGCGTAGTCACCATCGCTTCCTTTGCAAAATTGGAGGGGTTCCGGGGAGAATTTTCGACCCGGTCTTGCCCCTACCTGGCGTGCCAATCTGTTGCGGCCAAATCACGTACGATGAGCGTTGGGTAGGCTAGGATTGTTGTGTGCGCAGAGAAGTCGTCGTCTTCCTTCCAGAGCCTACAAAAAGTCCCGGATCGGTAGTTCCGGTGGGACCCTCCGACGTCCAAGTCAGTGAGTCGTCCAACAGGGATATGATTTCTGTGTAGAATTCTTAAAGAGGAAGTCAGAGAGAAAAGTCCCCTTGCATGGAGCTCGGGTCCTCCTTTTATACCTGTTTGGGATCTCGTTTACCTCGTTCTGTTGGAACCGTCGAATCTGTCCCGTTGTGATGTCTCGCCGAACGGCAAGTCGTTGGACTGTTGCTGGATAAGGGCTGCTTATAGCGGTAACTGCCGATCAGGCTAACACTTGCCCGTGATTTGGGTGAGCGAGGTACTTGGCAGTAGGCCTTAAATCACGGGATCGGTTGCATGAGACTAGTCATTGTGTATGTGGGAGATACTGAAGGCCGACGCTGGGGGCCGACGTGGGAGGCCGGTGACGGAGGTCGGAGCCGGAGGCAGGAGCCAAAGTCTCAGCACTGGAGGTCGGCGCTGAGGGCCGATGCTGGGGGCCGATGCTGGAGACCGACGCTGGACGCCTGTCCTTGGTGCCAACGCGTAGTTGGTCTGTGATGCCGACGCTGGGCGCCGGTCTTTGGTGCCAACGCGGAGTTGGTCTTTGGTACCAACGCTGGACGCCGGGCTTTGGTGCTGTTGCTGGAGGCCGACACTGGAGGCCAACGCTGGAGGCCGGCACTGGAGGCCGACGCTGGAGGCCGGCACTGGAGGCCGACGCTGGAGGCCAGCGCTGGAGGCCGGCACTAGGGGCCGACGCTGGAGGCCGGCACTGGAGGCCGACGCTGGAGGCCGGCACTAGGGGTCGGTGTTGGAGGTCTTGGGTTTTGTTGTCACATCATTACTTTCGAAAACCGCGCAAAAGATAATACTACCCAGGGGAAACGGCCAGCCGTATCAGATTATTGTATAAAATAGAATTTAAATCACTTTCACTCAGTAGACAGAAGTTAGACATTAACAATCTTTTCAAATATATACCCAATCATGTAATTTGCTTCTATACTGGTTGTGTGAAGTATATTTTGGTTATGGATGTTTGGCAGCCTCAAGTGTCTTCTGCCACTGTTAGTATTAAGACTGAAACAACATTTGTGTGGGCTGTACCTGAAGTCAGAATTGCACAAGATTGGCAGGAGTTAGGGGAAAAACTTGCAAACCACTTGACCACTTATGGATTGAAGTCCGGCCTTAAAGATAATCTCTGATTGATAGTACTTTGCTACCTTCTTTACACAATATGGCCTGTGCGATAGAAGATTTTGTGGCCATTATTGGCTCTCTGTTATTCTAGGTCACAACTACCTATTATTCAAATAACTATCATTTTCCCTGCTTTTCCTTCCTAAACAACAAACCTTCGACCACCAACCATACAAAAAAATGAAGAAGAAAAATCTTTTAGATGCTCTGGAAGTTGTGCCTGATATGACTATTTGATGAACTTAAATCAAATATACATATATTTTTTTCTAAAATTTATCATTGGTATTTGATGCATTCTGTCTTCAGTTAAATTACATGTTCTTGAATCGGTAAGCATGACATGCGATCCATCAATTGGCTATTTAAGATGGGTGGAAATTGGAGCTTTTGATTATGTGGGTCCACAAAAAACAAAGACTCTATCAAACTCTTAGAATGCCTTTTTTAACCTTATGACAATTTTTGGGCAACTTATACAATCTAATTAAATTCTAATAACTCTTGATTTTGGACATGCATTCACCTACAGGATGCTATATACAGTTGAGCTCTCATTAATTGGCATGCATGTTGAAATTGAATAAAGTTTTCCTTCAAATATATTTCAATTTTTAACTAATTTTGGACATTTAAATCTTTAAATATGGGTAAGGGCCTAGGAATGTAACTTGTAGAACTTAAAGGAACTTTCTCGATGGCTATGATACTATAAAATTCAATATCTACATGTAGCATATCATGCAGAAATTTGTTGGCAATTTGTATGCATCTAATTTTGAACCACTATTTTAACAGACCCTGCAATCTTCTTACTTTATAATTTATGCTCAAGATTAAGGACAATATTTTCATCTTCTTGTGTTTCTACATCTTAGTGATTGTAAACAATAATAACAACTTCTTTGCTTAATTAGTTGAAGAAAAAGCATCTTCTATGTGGGTAAAGCCAAAAAGTTTACACACAAAGAACAACAAGACTTTTAAGGAACAAAAAGGAGGCATCTTTTGTTATCAATTACAACACAAATATTTGAGAAAATATATAAAACAGCTCAGATTAAATAAAATGATCTCCAATCCCATTCTTCAACTAAATGGCAGAACTTACTCCATCCACATGGTGTCAGCTATGAGAATAAGTTATGATTCACAAAGGTTTGAGATGCCACAACCAGCCTATCATCTTGACATTCTGCAATTGATGCTAATTCCATGTCTATGATGGACAAGAAAAGGGTTCATTGTGAAATATGAAGGGTCAGTTGGTGGGTAGAGAGACCTACCTTTGTGATAGTGCAGTTTAAGCTCATGCCGCTCAAGCTAAAGAGGAAGGCAAGGTTTAATATATGAAACTATAATCACCTACATGACACAAATTATAAGCTCAAGAGCCTGATCACTAATTCATATGCATTCCGCAACCGATCTCTACTTTGACAAGAAAAGTAATTGATGTTTGGTCCCATAAGGAACGTTTTATTTCTACAATGAGCACTTTTGTCATCAAAAAATGATTTCACCGGTCCAAATCGTGAGAAGGCCATTATTTATTTGATGCCATCAAAATGCTTCTCTTCCATCAAATCTTTGCATGTTAGATATTAACTTGAGACCTTATGACAACATCGTACTTTTTTCTTTGTATAGTTAGGGCATTAAAGAGCGCTTCTGAGACTCATGATATTTGACTTCTCATCGTTGGTCTTTTTTTCCTCACCGCTTGAGATCTTAGAAAACATGTGGACTGTTGATATTGTTATCTTTGTGTGTAATTCCAACCCCCCCTTTTTTAAAAAAAAAAAGAAAAAGAAAAGTAATGAGCTGTGCCCCTCAAAGCATCTCAATAACTGAGAGATCTCTGTGTCAAGGTCACTATATGATTTTTATGAAGCTTGGTGCTTAATTGGCAGGACAAGGACATGCAGTTGGAGAGATTTAATCTGAGGGATGATGAGGAATGCAAAAGTTGAACTTTGCTTAGATTCTTCATAATTGAAATGGTACATGTCTTTTCTCTGCTTGTTTCAAATTTTCAAAGGGAATTCCCTCTTTATGAGCAGCATCTTAGTGATCTTTCATTATTTCTTAGAAGTTGATTTAAGGAATGCTATTGTCTGAACTGAAAAGAAATGGATTCTTGGATAGTGGCATTATAATTCAACAACATTACATGTTGCAAGAGGTGGGCTATTATTTTCAATACTGCTGGAGCTTCAGATGATTTGGAGGATGAAGTTCATGCTTGAAGCCAATCTTTTCTTTATCCCTAATCAACCTTTATATTGCTAAAGACATTATGTAAAGTAGTCCCAACATGATTATCATGACCATGCTTAATATATCTTTAGTCCTTGGGTTCGTAGCATGCTGAAATCTTGTACTCCTTGTACTTCCCCCACCATCTAATATGTTAAGAAAACATCTATTTTCATATTCCGGTGATTCAACTTTGTCGATCAAGTGAACCAATTTGTCCTTTTAAATCAGTATATGTATAAAGACTCTTGATGTTTTTACTGAACAATGTTCTGTTTCTTTGTAGTCTTCATTAGTAATAGTTGACTTCACCCAAGGATCTTGTATTTTTGAGATGATTATAATTTTAAGCGGTGTGAAATTATGATGCATCTGGATGTGCATATGGGAATGGCAACAGATTGGATATGAATACCGAGACACAAAGATCAAGTTCATTTTGAAACTTTTTGCTATGAAACTTGGGTAGTTTCTTTTGATACTGGTAGTGTGGTGTACTGGCGCTGCAAATTATCAATATTGATACTGGTTGTTGTTATGAGAAATGGCTTGTCCAAAGCATGGAATGTATGAAGCAGCAAAATCTTGGTTATTGTATGGGTTTGGTAGAGTAAATGAGTTATTACTGATCCTTGGGTACCACCCTATATACGATAGTAGAAGATGCAAAGAGGGTTAAAGGGTTAATAATCAGAATAACCAGTGTCATATCAAACATTTCCTGTTTAATTTATTTGGGTCATCTTTCCAACTTTATTTGTTTATGTTGACGCCAAGTCACCTTCCTTGAACACTGGGGAAACGGAGATCTTCCGTGGCGGACTCCTGCAAGAAAAGTCCCTGGAGACTGAATATTCCGGTGGAGACCCTCCGATGCTCAAGTCAGTCACTCGAAAACAGACAAGAGTTAACTAGCTGAAGTAAGCTAGAGAACTTGAGTTTAGGGGCCTTCCCTTGTCTTGAGTGCGGGCTTTTATACCTATTCGAAAATCTCATGTTACGTTTCTAGAAGATTGTTGATCTCGAGATGCCACTTGCCTAGTAACGAACAGGAGGCAAGGTTGGCAGCGAGAGGTCACAATCGGTACGGGCGTGTCAGAGGTGTCCGGCTCCGCCTGTCATCCATCAAGTGCGGTGCCACGGATGGCAGGCAAATCTGATCGCGACAAGCGTGCACCGTTACGAGGCAGGGCCACGTGCTGTTGTAGTCGAGCGGCGAAGCATGTGGGGCACGTGGAACACGTGAAGCATGCAACCGCAGCGGACGGTTAGCGGGTCCCACGGACGTTCCAGACGGCTCGAGGCCGAGGCCGAGGCGAACGCTCGAGGCTGAGGCAGAAGCTCGAGGCGGAGGTGGAAGCTCGAGGCCGATGCCGAGGCGGACGCTCGAGGCCGATGCCGATGCTGATGCTCGAGGCCAATGCCGAGGCAGAAGCTCGAGGCCGATGCCGAGGCGGATGCTCGAGGCCGATTGCCGAGGCGGATGCTCGAGGCCGATGCCGATGCTTGAGGCCGAGGCCGAGGCAGATGCTCGAGGCCGGGGCCGAGGGGGACCTCGGAGGCCGAGGGGGCTCCGTCAGTTTACCGTTTACTTTGACAACGTTGGATCAGCCACATCAGTTTATTTAAACTAAATCCTTGCAGTGTGGCTACAAGGTCTTGGTTCCTTGAACCTCGGTCTGCGCCTTGAACTTCTTATGTGGGCATGGTACAGGCTACTGAACTAGGTGGTTTACCTGTTAGGAGTTTTTTATCCTGCAACAATGACAAGACATCTATTAATGGCAAGAACACAACTTCATCTAACTGAAACTGCAGAGACCTTTGCAGCCATCGTCTTGGGCAAGTCAGGTATCTGTTATAAGATTTGCCAAGAGTTGACCATATAGGCATTATGAGTGGTGGATTTCTGCTGGCTCCTAAAGTAATAAATCTTTAAGGCCCCATTGTTTTAGATATGAAAGAGCAAATGAAGAATAATTTATATGAAGGAAACAAAAGAAAAAAAATGAAAACCATTATGGTTAATACAGGAAGTGTGATAGGAAGCTAACAATATTCCTAATATTTTTATCTTCTGCTGATCTACCTTTTCTTTTAATTTCATATTTTATGCAATCAAACAGTGCCTCGATTTTATTT
The DNA here is from genome assembly GCA_900491605.1 of Calamus simplicifolius. NCBI lineage: Eukaryota > Viridiplantae > Streptophyta > Magnoliopsida > Arecales > Arecaceae > Calamus > Calamus simplicifolius. The sequence goes on from UESW01003863.1 coordinate 2,566,804, forward strand.
GAGGTCAAACATTGCCAGGGAGATTTCCCCATACTCAATTAAGATTACATTCATAACCCTAGATCCATTACATAGCCCTGCCTTCTTTCCAGTTCAGCTGATTGCTGTGATGGCTGATGTGGTTGAACAGTTTACTGATGCAGATTGGTGCGTGTTGTCTTTAGTGATGATATGAAGTGCCTGGGTCTTGACTTTAGGTTTGCTTCATAGGGCAAATCCTTTGTTCCATTCTGGTCATTGCTGCAAGCCATTTTGAACTTCGACGTTGTTGCTTGGCTCCATGATCAGTTTCTGAATGGACAGCTGCACATTTGGCCTGTATCATAGATCACACACAAATCTCAAATACTGATATGTTTACAGCTCAGCCTAAGCAGTTGACCTGACTGCACCATGGTAAATCAGTGTGAAATGGACGTGACTTGCTATTTAATGACAGCATTTTAGCATTTTTTTGGTTGTATTAGAAGGCTCACTGAATTGGGATTTTCTGTTAGGCTGGCTCATTTCAGAGCAAGTGGATCATCTTTCATAAAGAAAATGAGCTTCAACAAAAATTGATTTGGAGTTTTTCTTGATAGAATGATACAGTGCCAAACACGAGATAGAACTTTTAAAGAATAAAATATTTTGTTAAATAAGTCAACTTATTTAGAACCTGCAGATCCATTCTTTTAACTTTTCAAAGATCAAACCTTTGTCTCTATGTCTTCATATTGAGAATTTTTTGCAAATAAAAAGATGTCAAAGGAATTTATTACTTACCAGAAAAATCCTTCTATATCTATGTATAAATGTGTGTTTATCAAGAATGTATAAGCATTTCGAATTGTTGATTCATGGTATGAGATAGTTTAAAATCAATAGTTTATTATCTAATGATTTTTTTTTTCATTTTAATACTTTATTTAGGAGTTATTAGTATTCATCAAATCTGTTTCTTTGTTATTTTAATTCTTTTAAAAACCGTGTGAGACAAGTCTGGCTTTGAAGAAATTACCTTTTTTTTTTAACTTAAGTTTTAAGTTCCAAAATGTTTATAACCATCAATCAAATAAAAGGATGGAACTTAGGTGGGTTTTTATGGTTCTCACTCTCTTACTTTTTACGGTTGCCTTAACCTTCGTTTAAATCTCATGTAATGGTGGCTTCGAAAAAGTAAAACCAAAGTATTATGTGATGTAGCTTTAGCAAAGTAAATGTAACAGAGAGAATTGTAGGGCCTAAGCGTAAAGCAAGGCATTTAAGTTTCAACTTTCAACCAATATATAAAAAGAAAGTCAGGAGCAACTCATGTATGGTAAATAACAATAACGAAATTTTAATTTCAAACCAATTGAAATCAATTGAATGATTTTCTTTTTATCCCCATTTTGCATGACGGAGATAAAATTTAGATGAAACGGTTGGGTGCAGTTGTAACTCTTTGACATGGCAGTTTGTTTTCATTATCAAAAGCTGCATGTTTTATCACTCCAACCAAAATTATTAAAGCAACGGCAGCATCAGTTTCTACTAAAGCGACAAGCAAAGAGTGAATAAATCATAAGGGAGAGATTGTGTGCAAAAGTAGTCTAATGTTGCAAGGTAAAAGGAAAAGACTTTATGCACAGCCTCTGATGCACAAAGCCGTGCATCGGACGTGTGCATTGGCCATGACATGCGCGCGTATGGGTGCATGGTTAATGGCCATGTCTGGTGCATGGCTTTGTGCATCAAAGGCGATGCATAAGGAGTTTTCCATGATAAAAAAAGCAAAAGTTGAGAGAGGTGGGTAATCCCTGAAAAAACAAGGCCATATTTATGGTATCGTCAACATTTAGATACAGGAGTCTACATAAAATAACCGAGATGTTTTTGGACTAGATAAATCTTTACTGTTATAATATAAATAAATTATTTTGAGATTTCATTTAATATCCTTGGGCCTCTATACTTTCAATTAGAAAAAGGAAAAAAAATACTTAAAATCTGTTAAAGAAGAGAACTTATAAGAATAGTTTACTTAAACTTAAAGGTGAGAATATATTTATTAAACAATGGGATTACATCTATCTTTAATTCTTGTCATTGTGAACCATGCCCTATATATATTAAAAAAAATGCTTTATGTGCAACAATTAGTGGCTTTAATATTGTGTTCATATATTTATCATATAAAAATATAATGTATGCATACTTTTGTTCAATTGATGCATAAGTCAAGGATTTCTAAATCAAAGGATCTCTAATGTATAAATAATTTAAAGATAGTAAATAATATTTAATATCTGACATCATTAATGTTGGACTCTCGTCAATCAATTATGATTTGACTGGATCCGAATGAAAATACATTAGAGCGTACGCCAGTCTGTTTTATATCTTTATGCATATGTGTATATCTTGTATCTATATGCTTATTTATGTATAGATTACAAGGGATATCTGTACTTTTCAGTGGCCATGACCTTATGATCAGGCCTCGTGCCTTTTGTGGAGTCATGGTACTTCAAGTTCGGTTCCCATAATCCTTCCTCTTGGGTTCGAAGAGGTCTTTTCTTCCATCCCTAGCTCCATCTCATATCCCTTGGTTCTTTGCTTCACGTACTTGTTTACTATGAAGATTGCCCACTCCTCTCACTTGCTCAACAATATCCAAAAGAAGGATCGAGGCAGATTGCAATGTTTTCTTTGCTTCCTTTTGATGGGAAATTAGAGCAAGCAAGCTTCCCCCATATTTTTAATTAAGAAGAAGAATTACATGGAAAAACAAATCATAGAATGGAAAAGGGTTAACTCATCCCCTGTGTCCGTGTGAAGAGGGGCACCGTCCTCTTTGACTAGTGGAGCTAGGGTGCCACCCACGTGATGGTATGGTCGTGGTGCCTCCCCTGCCATGTCAGTCAACGATGGCGGAGGAAGGGGCGGCGCCTCCCTTCCTCCGGTCCAAGATGACGGATCCTCACATGGTGAGGATCCATGGGAGAACAGGGGCTCACACTTACTTTTTACGGTTGCCTCAACCTTTGTTTAAATCTCATGTAATGGTGGCTTCGAAGAAGTAAAACTGAAGTCTTATGTGATGTAGCTTTGGCAAAGTAAATGTAATAGAGAGAATTGTAGGGCCTGAGCGTAAAGCAACGCATTTAAGTTTCAACTTTCAACCAATATATAAAAAGAAAGTCAGGAGCAACTCATGTATGGTAAATAACAATAACGAAATTTTAATTTCAAACCAATTGAAATCAATTGAATGATTTTCTTTTTATCCCCATTTTGCATGACGGAGATAAAATTTAGATGAAACGGTTGGGTGCAGTTGTAACTCTTTGACATGGCAGTTTGTTTTCATTATCAAAAGCTGCATGTTTTATCACTCCAACCAAAATTATTAAAGCAACGGCAGCATCAGTTTCTACTAAAGCGACAAGCAAAGAGTGAATAAATCATAAGGGAGAGATTGTGTGCAAAAGTAGTCTAATGTTGCAAGGTAAAAGGAAAAGACTTTATGCACAGCCTCTGATGCACAAAGCCGTGCATCGGACGTGTGCATTGGCCATGACATGCGCGCGTATGGGTGCATGGTTAATGGCCATGTCTGGTGCATGGCTTTGTGCATCAAAGGCGATGCATAAGGAGTTTTCCATGATAAAAAAGCAAAAGTTGAGAGAGGTGGGTAATCCCTGAAAAAACAAGGCCATATTTATGGTATCGTCAACATTTAGATACAGGAGTCTACATAAAATAACCGAGATGTTTTTGGACTAGATAAATCTTTACTGTTATAATATAAATAAATTATTTTGAGATTTCATTTAATATCCTTGGGCCTCTATACTTTCAATTAGAAAAGGAAAAAAAATACTTAAAATCTGTTAAAGAAGAGAACTTATAAGAATAGTTTACTTAAACTTAAAGGTGAGAATATATTTATTAAACAATGGGATTACATCTATCTTTAATTCTTGTCATTGTGAACCATGCCCTATATATATTAAAAAAAATGCTTTATGTGCAACAATTAGTGGCTTTAATATTGTGTTCATATATTTTATCATATAAAAATATAATGTATGCATACTTTTTGTTCAATTGATGCATAAGTCAAGGATTTCTAAATCAAAGGATCTCTAATGTATAAATAATTTAAAGATAGTAAATAATATTTAATATCTGACATCATTAATGTTGGACTCTCGTCAATCAATTATGATTTGACTGTATCCGAATGAAAATACATTAGAGCGTACGCCAGTCTGTTTTATATCTTTATGCATATGTGTATATCTTGTATCTATATGCTTATTTATGTATAGATTACAAGGGATATCTGTACTTTTCAGTGGCCATGACCTTATGATCAGGCCTCGTGCCTTTTGTGGAGTCATGGTACTTCAAGTTCGGTTCCCATAATCCTTCCTCTTGGGTTCGAAGAGGTCTTTTCTTCCATCCCTAGCTCCATCTCATATCCCTTGGTTCTTTGCTTCACGTACTTGTTTACTATGAAGATTGCCCACTCCTCTCACTTGCTCAACAATATCCAAAAGAAGGATCGAGGCAGATTGCAATGTTTTCTTTGCTTCCTTTTGATGGGAAATTAGAGCAAGCAAGCTTCCCCCATATTTTTAATTAAGAAGAAGAATTACATGGAAAAACAAATCATAGAATGGAAAAGGGTTAACTCATCCCCTGTGTCCGTGTGAAGAGGGGCACCGTCCTCTTTGACTAGTGGAGCTAGGGTGCCACCCACGTGATGGTATGGTCGTGGTGCCTCCCCTGCCATGTCAGTCAACGATGGCGGAGGAAGGGGCGGCGCCTCCCTTCCTCCGGTCCAAGATGACGGATCCTCACATGGTGAGGATCCATGGGAGAACAGGGGCTCACACTTACTTTTTACGGTTGCCTCAACCTTTGTTTAAATCTCATGTAATGGTGGCTTCGAAGAAGTAAAACTGAAGTCTTATGTGATGTAGCTTTGGCAAAGTAAATGTAATAGAGAGAATTGTAGGGCCTGAGCGTAAAGCAACGCATTTAAGTTTCAACTTTCAACCAATATATAAAAAGAAAGTCAGGAGCAACTCATGTATGGTAAATAACAATAATGAAATTTTAATTTCAAACCAATTGAAATCAATTGAATGATTTTTTTATCCCTGTTGCTGCAAAAATTCGTTCTCTGACTCGGGTGTGCTTTCGGCTCCTGATCCGGTCGTTCTTCGACTCAGGTGTGCTTTCGGCTCCTGATCCGAACGCCGATCTCGTCGCCTCGGGATGAAACCTGCAAGACAATCCGCGCGCAGAGGGTGTTGTGAGGGTTACCCTCTGCTGAGAACCCTCCGATGCCCAAGTCAGTGAAGATTCACAGCAAGCAGATGTGAGGAGAAGACTCTCATAGAGAGAAGTTCCTCATGGCTCTTGCGAGAGCTCTAATAGAGTATGAGATTCAGTGAGTAAATGAATGCGTAAGGGGTTGCCTTAGAGTTTGCGCGCGTATCTGAGAGGTTGGAATGCCGTGGTATTTATAGATGATCACTTGATTCCTTGGATGTGCCCTGGATGAGGTTTGAAAACTATTAGGATTCGAATCAAGTTTTTATAAGGTCAGTAGGGTCCGTATCTTATCAGTTAGAGGATCAACGGCTAGGAGAGCTGGTTGATGCCTTGAGGTTCAATGATCACACAGACCTAGGCCACTCTTGCAGGTCTTAGGCCACTTCTGGGCATGATTTACCGCATGAAATCTTATCCAGCTTTAGTGGATTTGAACTCTCCTGTGCTGGATTCCACAGAGGTTTTTTGAATGCCATGGTTTGGCCTGAATGAGGAATAACATGTCTTTCCAAGGTATAGAATGGATCGGCTCGAATGGCCGAGGCATGGAAATATCCCGGGTTATCGAGGAATGGCTCGGCTCAGATGGCTGAAGTATGAGGATAGCTCGGGTTACCGAGGAATGGCTCGGCTCGGATGGCCGAAGTATGAGGATAGCTCGGGTTACCGAGGAATGGCTCGGCTCGAATGGCCGAAGTATGAAGATAGCTCAGATTGTCGGGGCAACCCCACTTTTGTCAGAGTTGACTTGGCTTCGTCGCTAGGATGTTATGCCAACTGGCTAGCAGGGTGCTTGGATTGGGTGTGACCCAATCGCCGATATAAGCGGTCAATAATGCAATGATGATTTTACCCCTCATCACATGCCCCCCACTCCCTATTCCGAAGTGTAAGTTTGGATATAGGGAGTAGAATTCTGGAGCAATCTTATTTGGAGGATTCAAAAAGGCGGGCAATGATCACCTCGTAAATGATGGGTTGTTGTTTCGTCATCATTTTTTGCCGCAGCTCAAGAAGGAAACGCCTCATTTCCATCAAGTTGCGATAGCGGAAGTTCTATGTGGCAGGACTCCTTTATTTCTGGTGCCCATATCGGGGTTTTTGGCATCTAGGGCTTTCTTTCTGAAGCACTTATTTAAAGAGGGTTGGGGTGGCGCTCTTCTGTAACGCCCCTTTGTCCCTGCCATAGAGATTTTTCGCTCTCTCTCTGAGTTCTTGCTTACCTGTTCGTGTCTTACCCTCTATTCAGCTAATATGAGTGGTTTAGGCAATGTTGCTTCTGAGATAACCTTAGACGATCTGGATAGGATCCGTCGCCATTATAGAGTTCTTCTGGATGTAGCCTTATGAGCACCGAGGACCGAGCACCGGGTTTCAACCGAGCTAAGTCGGGGAGTTTTCTTCTACGAGGAGAGCTTGAGGGCAGTCTTCGATTTCCTCTTTACCGGTTGATACAGGAGGTGATGAGGTTTTACAACATATGCCCAACGATGGTGGCTCGAATAGCTGGCGCAATCTTGTCGGGTTCATCTCAATGTGCAGTCGTGTTGGGGTGACTACGACTCTTCCTTTATTTTGAGTTTGCTACAATTTGGTTTTTGGGAGGATTTTCCAGTGGCCCTACATTGGCCTTCGAAAGTCATTTAAGATGATTTTGATAACCCTTCTTCGATAAAGGGATGGAAGTCCCGATTTCTTATTGCCGAAGAAAACGTCGGCTTGGATTTTTCGAAAGGATGGGCTAATTATGTGAAGGATCCAGAGGCACGTTTGGAGTTGAGCGAGCAGGAGAAAAGGGATCTGGCTACCCTTCGCAGCGGTCAGGAGATCTTTGCCAGCACCTTGTTAGTAGAGGATGCCTTTTTTGCCACCGGGCTTAGCTCCATCGACCCTCAGGGTGAGTCTTTGTTCTAATGGTCAGCATGTTTATGTGATCCTGCCACTGTTTAACTGAACATCTGCTGTGTTTTCAGTCGAGAGGTCCACGTTTGTGGGCCAGATGAAGAAGGAGCTGGGAAAGCGTCATACGGGCTTCGGCTCTGGGGAAAGACACAGATCCAAGAAGAGGTCTCACCCCTCTGGGACTCGCTCAAAGGGACCGAGGAGGGACGGTTCCAGTGACCACTCTCCCATCCCAATAAGGGAGGAAGCGAGAGCACAGACCATGATTATGAGCCCTCTCTATTGGAGGGGGCAAAGTAACAGAGGAAATCACTGGGGGGAGCTCGAAGGGAGCTGCTGAGGTTCCCCTTTCCAAGTTGTAATCATGTCGGACGATGCTGAGGAGATGTCGCCAGTCGGTCCGATGACCCTTCTGCTGGAGGTTCCTCAGTCACTAGCGGTGAGGAGTCCACCGCGTATGGAAGAGACCCCTACTCAGGTGGAGGGGTCAGAAGAGGCAACGATGGTTGAAGCTCAAGTGGAGCAGCCTGTGGAGAGGTTGGTGAGGTCGAAGTGCCTCCTGTTGAGGGTCCTTCTGTTATGGCACCAGGGGATGCCGTAAAAGAAATTGAAGTTCAAATGGAGTCTGTAGGAAATAGGGCGATAGCCAAGAGGAGAGGAAGAGGAAGAGGAGGAGGATCGCTGGATGAAGGGGGTGTTCGGGCCGAGGCTCCCTCGGCGGGGCCGAAGCATTCGAGGCCTTGCAGGTTAGAGTTCTGATAGAGGAAGCTGAGCGGATGGTTCCTCGGTCGGAATCTCTCAGGCCAGCTCTTCGGCCATGAGCTCCTTTGTCCACAGCCTGGAGGTGGATGATATGCTCACCGCCTTGATGAGGTCCGTTTTGTGCACGGGAGGGAGTTCTTCGACGGATGAGCCTACCGCCGAGGATATCATTGAGGCGGCTTTCGCCGGCTCGGGGTGCCGAAGGATGCTTTCCTTCTCTCCGAAATTAATAATGCTACTCTCATGATGATGGCTTCAAACTACATTTCCCGGGTAAGTTATGCACCGAGGTTGTAATTCTTGATTGTGGGCGTGCCGTGGTTTCTCACTTGTGTTTTTTTCACAGAATGCTTTGGTCATAAGAGCACTGACTTGGAATTTAAATTTGGCTATTGGGGCCTGCGCTCAGTCCAGAAGGAAGCGGCCGACCTTCGGCGAGGTGGATTCAACCAGCCGGCTCTCTAGGGCCTTAGCGTCCACTAGGGCGGATTTTGAGAGGGCGAGCGAGTCTCACCGGCTTGCAGCCGAAAGGGCATCTTGGCTCGAAACCCAAGTCAGAGAGCTCCAGGGTTTCTGCGAGCAATTGGACAAGGCTTGTGTGGAGTTATCCCAGATTAAGGTGAAGCATGATGACGATGTTAAAACATGTAGCAGTATTTCGATAAGAGGTGGAACCAGCTGAGGGCTAGTCATTCCGAAGATAGAAATAATTGGAGCAGGAGGCTCAAGAAGGAGGAACACAAGTGCCGGCGGCAGCAGGATCAGCTCGCCGATTTAAATAAGGAATTCGCTGATATGGAGAATTGGCTGAAATGGCAAAATGAACAGATTGCTCGGCTTACCGAAGATCTCGATCAATCTCGGCAGGAGGTTGGGGACAAGCAGTCCTGAATTAATGATCTCAAGGAGGGTCATCAACAAAATAAATCGGCCAAGCTGAAGGCCTTGGAAAGGGTTCAGGAGCTGAGCAATGAGATGGCTCGGCGGGAGGAAGAGGTATAGTGCCCTCTTATTTGTTTGCTTTCGGTACTTTTCTTTTTCGTGGACTTAAACATTCTGATATTTTGCAGATGAGTAAAATTGGGCTCGAGATGCAGGAGCAGTTTAAAGCTCTAAGGGCGGAATTATCCACAAGTCATCAGATGAACTTCAATCTCGGGGGCCAGTTAGCTAAAGCCGATAACGAACCGCTTCGGCTGTGGAGGAGTACAAGAGTTCTACCCAATTTTTCGAGGAGCGTAGAGAGGCTTGTGCCGATGCATTTAGGTTCGGCAAGGAGAGACTCAAACAAAGATTTCTCGGGCACATCCCGAATGAGATTTATCTTTTCTGGATGCCGAACATTTTGATGCATGTACCCTGGGGGCCAAAGAAGCTGAGTATGAGGATATTTCAGACGTCGATCTTAACGCTATCCTGGGCCCTAATGAGGCTGCGGCTCCCGAAGAACGCCCTCAACTCGCTGCCGAGGAACCAACAATATTTGAAGTGGGAGAAGCAAGTCAAGTCCTCTCGGATATTACCAAGAAAGCTCCTGGGACCGATCTGAACCCTGATTCTTAAGGGTTGCTTGTGCATTTTTGCTTCTCAGACTTATAATTTGGCCGAAACTTTTAATGAATGGATCTTTCGTCTCCACTTGTTTGTCTCTTTCGGACGATCTTTTTGTCACAAGTTTTTTTGGATGACGAACGAATCAATTCGTGTTCCTAGATTGGTTTATCTTTCCGGATTGAATGTCCTGTTTATTCGAAGTTGAACCGATTCGCTTTGCTGACATAAGGGAGCTCGGTTTAAACTTAAGGAAATGTCTCGGTTGAAGCCAAGGCCAGCAGACGGTTAGGCGTGCCGAAGCCTAGAATAGTTCGGCTAGAACCTGAGAAACGTCCCGGTCGAGGCCGAGGCTAGGCAGATAGTTCGATTGATCCAAAATAAGAGATTGGCTCATTTGGCCGAGGCATAAAATGGCTTGGCATGATTTGACCAAAAACTGCGCAAGTACCTCGGTCGAGATTTGGTGGATAGTCCGGTCTATAAGAAATCATCTCTTTTTCTGCCTAGGCGGATGAGATGGAATTCGCCGAAGGATGCTCTATTTTTCGTGTAAGGCATTTATCCGTTGGCCTTTTCCAACGTGGGTCTTTTTAACGTACGCGATAAGCATTCGATCGCTATTGGATGGTGTCGTTTTCACAAGGCGATTCCCCAGACTGCTCGTATCTTAAGGACCGGTGGATGATTTCCTACATTTAAGGCTCTTAATTTGAGATTAGAGGGAAATCTTTTATCGTGCGTCATGGCCTGGGAAATGTGTTCGATGCGCTTTGAAAAGCGCCCTTTTATCCTGAATCGCTATGTGGTAGCATGGCCAGGGCGTTTTGAATCCCGGGGCTTCCTGCTTTAATAGCTGTTCCTGGTCTGTTTGCCTATAAAGCGGGGGGAGTTGACTGTGCTGGGCTATCTCCCAAGGCCTTCCTTTCTGTGACTCGCAAGGGTTTTCATGGCATCTGTTTCATTGAGGTCGAGAGTGGAAAGACTGAGCTTTCCTTTTGCAAGTAGGCTTGTCCCAGATAGCTGGGGCGATGAAGAAGCTGCTGAAGAGCGAGCGGTCTCAAGGAAGAAATTCTCGAAGATTATATAGAGAGCGCACGGGAGGCCCATAGAGGTCATATAGGGAGCGCACGTATATGCTTCCTATGTGTCCTTTGCCAGCTGCCATGGGATCGCAAGAAATGCAGAGCATATGTATCCCCTATGGTTTACATGAATTTCGCCTCCTCCCTCAGCTTGAATTCCTCAGTTCATTCGCCTGAGGAATCTTTTTCCATGTGAAGAGGGAGGAGGGATGTGTTGGTCTGCTGGTTCTCCGCCTTTTACGATGGGGCAGCTAGCAGACCAGCATCCCACTCAGGGGGATGTCTCGTCGGCATAAGCATCCACGAGCCCTTGGCTTGGTTATGATCCCTTCACGTGTTCATTCGAGTGATTCATGGATGACCTACTTTGCTCTTTGGCCTTAACCAGTGGCTCAACGGAGCTTGTCTGGTTTCTCTGATTTCTGGGGTCGATGTAAAGACATCGTTATCGACCGAAGCTGCTCAGCCGAGCTTTTATCTTATTTGTATTCTCCGTGCTATGATGCGCTTGTAATGCCTCTCAAGAGGTTGTAATTTTTTTCGTATTAATAAAGAAAGTTTCTACTCTTTTTTTTGACATCTGTTTCTTTTTCTAATGTGATTGTGTCGAGAGTTGCTACTCTCATTTTATGCTTTTCAGTCGTAGCATAATCTATAAGTTCAACAGCGTTTTGCTACTTTGTTTTTGCCAATGCGTCATTTAGTCTGTGAGGGAAGTGTTTATCTCTGTGTAGGTCAGAGAAAAGCCTCGGCGGCCCTGTGGAGTTATGCAACAAGAATGGTCCTATTTAAGGAACGAAGTGCGTATTTCTTTGAAAAGAAATAACATGCGTAATCTTGCTGATAAGCGGAGAAAGGTTACTAACCTCTGCCGAAGAATACTAGGACGTCTTAGTTGCGTTAGAGTGATTAAAAATTACTCATTTAGGCCGAGGCTTCCAGGAATATGTTTTACTTGGCGCTGCCAAGGTACGGAGACCGTCACTCAGTTTAACCGAGGCTTCAAGAATATATCACTCGGTTTGGCCGAGCTTCAGATAATATATCACTCGGTTTGACCGAGGCTTCAGATAACATATCACTCGGCTTGACCGAGGCTTCAGATAATATATCACTCGGTTTGACCGAGGCTTCAGACAATATATCACTCGGCTTGACCAAGGCTTCAAGAATATATCACTCGGTTTGACCGAGGCTTCAGACAATATATCACTCGGCTTGACCAAGGCTTCAAGAATATATCACTCAGTTTGGCAGAGGCTTCAGATAATGTATCACTTGGCTTGACCGAGGCTTCAGATAATATATCACTCGATTTGACCGAGGCTTCAATAACATATCACTCGGTTTGACCGAGGCTTCAGATAATATATCACTCAGTTTGACGAGGCTTCAGATAATATATCACTCGGCTTGACCGAGGCTTCAAGATTATATTTTATTTGGTGCTGCCAAGGTACGGAGATCGTTTGGCCCGGTCGAGGATTTATAAAGATTATATTTTACTTGGTGCTGCCAAGGCACGGAGATCTCTCGGCTCGGCCAAGGATTTATAAAGATTATATTTTACTTGGCGCTGCCAAGGTACGAAGATCATCACTCGGATTGGCCGAGGCTTCAAATAATATATCAGTCGGCTTGACCGAGGCTTCAAGATTATATTTTACTTAGTACAGCCAAGGTACGGAGATCGCTCGGCCTGGCTGAGGATTTACAAAGATTATATTTTACTTGGTGCTGCCAAGGTACGGAGATCGCTCGGCCCGATCGAGGATTTATAAAGATTATATTTTACTTGGCGCTGCCAAGGTACGAAGTCCTTCCAGCCCAGCTGGGATATATTTTACTTGGCACGGCCAAGTCCAGAGATCGCTCGGCCCAGCCGAGGATTTATAAAGATTATATTTTACTTGCGCTGCCAAGGTATGGAGTCCTCCCAGCCCAGCTGGGATATATTTTACTTGGCGCGGCCAAGGTCCGGGATCGCTCGGCCCAGCCGAGGATTTATAAAGATTATATTTACTTAGCGCTACTAAGGTACGGAGTCCTCCAAGCCCAACTAGGATATATTTTACTTGGCACGGCAAAGGTCCGAAGATCGCTCGGTCCAGCCAAGGATTTATAAAGATTATATTTTACTTGGCGTTGCCAAGGTACGGAGTCCTCCCAGCCCAGCTGGGATATATTTTACTTGGCGCGCCAAGTTCGGAGATCGCTCGGCCCGCCGAGAATTTATAAACTGTCTCTCATTGTAGCCATCAAAGAAAGCAATAAAAATAGAAATTTTTTGAATCTTTGAAGATTTAACTCAATGGAAAAGGTAAGTTCAGGGAGGGCATACTCTCCTGATGATAGATGCGAGATTATCCGAGTTCCACATTCGGGAATAGATTTTCATTTAGATCTTGGAGCTTATAGGTGCCGGGTTTTATTACCTCCGTAATTTGATAAGGACCCTCCCAATTACGGGACAGCTTTCCTTGCTCCAGTGGCTTTGAGACGGATGCCTTCCGAAGCACCAGATCACCCGGGGAGAAAAACTTCCCTTTGACTCTGGTTGAATGGTAGCGGGCAACTCTTTGTTGGTAAGCCGCCATCCGGATCCGGGCTTTCTCCCTAACTTCTTCTATCAAGTCAAGATTGGTTCGGAGTTGTTCATCATTGGATTCTTCCGAGTAGCCTTCGGTGCGAGGGGAGGGGAGCTCAACTTCCATGGGGATAACAGCTTTAGTGCCGAAGGCCATCTTGAATGGAGTCTGGCTCGTGGGAGCCCTTTCGGTGGTTCGGTACGCCCACAGCACATGGTGGAGCTCCTCCACCAATCTACCTCGCGCTTGGTTGGGCCGAGCTTTAATTCCCTGCAATAGAGTTTGATTTGTTACCTCGGCCTCTCCATTAGCTTGAGGATGTCCGACCGATGTCAGGCGATGAAGAATGCCATGATCTCGCAGAACTCCCGAAACTTCGGATTATCAAATTGCTTCCCGTTGTCGGTGATGATGGTGTGGGGAAGACCAAAGCGGCAGATGATGGACCTCCATACAAAGTCTTTAGCCCGAGCTTCAGTTATCTGGGTGACTGCTTCGGCTTCAACCCACTTAGTGAAATAATCAATTGCAATAAATAGGAACTTCCTTTGTTCCGTTGCGAGGGGGAAAGGGCCAAGTATATCCATTCCCCACTTGGCGAAGGGCCAGGGGGACGAGATGGAAGTCAGGTGGGCAGAGGGGAGCCTTTGAATATTTGAGTGTCGTTGGCACGCATCACAGGCTCGGACAAGGTCATCAGCATCTTTCTGCATCGTCGACCAATAATATCCTTGGCGTAACACTTTGTGGCACAGGGCGCGCTGCCGAAATGATTGCCATAGATGCCTTCATGAACCTTCCGAATAGCGTAATCGGTTTTTGATGGACGGAGGCATTTGAGCAATGGCATGGAGAAGGATCGCTTATATAGCCGATCATCAATCAGAACATAATGAGATGATTGCAATTTCAACTTCCTTGCTTCCTTTCTATCAGTGGGCAGCAACCCTTCTTTGAGGTACTGGTGCAGGGGGTCCATCCAGGATGGTTCGGTGTTAACCTGCATCATGTGATCAACATCGACAATGCTGGGCTTCTCTAGGACTTCTAGGTGGAATTTTTGCTCGAGATCCATCGACTCCGTAGTTGCCAGGCGGGACAGTAGGTCGGCGCGCGCATTTTTAGCCCTTGGGATCTGGACAATTTTAAATTCATCGAAATAGGAAGATAGATCGCGCACCTTTTGAAGATACCAAATCATACTCGGCTCTCGAGCCTCGAATTCTCCCTGCACCTGGCCAGCCACCAATTGGGAGTCAGAGTAGGCAATCAGTTTCTTGACTTTAAGCTCACGGGCGATCCGGAGTTCGGAGAGCAGGGCTTCATACTCCGCTTCATTATTTGAGGCCGGGAAGGAGAAACGAATGCCATATTCAAAGGTTGCACCCTCGACTGGTGAGGACCAGGCGGGCCAGAGCCGCCTGCGCTGGAGGATCCGTCGGCGTGAAGGGACCATGGGGCGCTGGGCTTTGGTTGTCCGGGGGTATCCAAAAGAGCCATCTTCGGGAATAGTGCATTCAAGGAGAAAGTCCGCTAGAACTTGGGCTTTAATGGCTGGATGAGGCTGATATTGAATGTCGTGCTTGCTTAGCTCGATAGCCCATTTGGTCATTCTCCCCGACGCTTCTGGACGATGGATAATTGCCTTGAGAGGTTGGTCGGTCAGGACGATGACAGTATGCGCCTGGAAGTATGGCCGTAACTTTCGGACCGATGTCACTAGAGCTAGGATCATTTTCTCGACCCGAGTGTATCTCGTTTCAGCATCTTTGAGTAGTTTGCTGACATAATAGATAGGCCTTTGAACTATGTTCTCCTCTTTGGTTAGCACCGAGCCAACAACGTTTTCAAAGACTGCTAGGTACAGATTCAGCACCTCCCCTGGCTTCGGGCTACTGAGGAGAGGTGGCGAGCCGAGGTATTTCTTGAGGTCTTCGAAGGACTTCTGGCAATCTGGGGTCCACTGAAAGTTTTTGGCCGACCGAAGCACTTTGAAGAAGGGAAGGCATTTCTCGGCCGACCGAGCAATGAAGCGGCTGAGGGCTGCTACCCTCTCGGTGAGGCGCTCAAGTCCTTGATTGACCCTGGGGAGCCATTTGTTGCATGGCTTGGATTTTCTGAGGGTTCGCCTCGATGCCTCTCTGTGAAACCATGAAGCCGAGAAATTTCTCGGAGTTGACTCCGAAGGCACATTTGGTGGGATTGAGCTTCATCTGGTATTTTCGAAGTGTAGCGAAGCTCTCCACAAGGTCCTCGATGTGCTGGAATGACTCCTTGCTTTTTACCAACATATCATCAACATACACCTCCATGTTCCGACCGATTTGCTCCTTGAACACTTTATTGACCAGCCTTTGGTAGGTGGCACCTGCGTTTTTCAAACCAAAGGGCATAACTCGGTAGCAATAGATACCACGGTCGGTGATGAAGGCGGTTTTCTCCTCGTCTTCGGGCGCCATTTGGATCTGGTTGTAGCCGAATAGGCATCCATAAAAGTTAGCATTTGATGGCCTGAAGTCGAATCCACGAGCTGGTCGATCCACGGAAGAGGAAAGCTATCTTTTGGACATGCCTTATTGAGGTCAGTGAAGTCGATGCAGATCCTCCATTTGCCATTCGACTTCTTCACCATGACCACGTTCGCCAGCCAGTCGGGTAACTAACCTCCCGGATAAACTTGGCTTTGATGAGCTTATCCACCTCTTCTTCGATGGCTTTTTGGTGCTCTGGGGCGAAGCTCCTCTTCTTCTGCTAAATGGGCCTAAATGTTTCGTCCACTGAGGCGGTGGACCAGGACGTCTGGGCTGATTCCAGGCATATCCGATGCAGACCAGGCGAAGACGTCGGTATTCCTCCGAAGGAACTTAATCAATTCTTGTCGAAGCTTTCCTTCGAGCTGCGATCCGACCTTTATAGTTCGGTCGGGCCGAGCCTTGTCGAGTGGTACCTCCTCCAATTCTTCGATCGGCTCTCCTCGTTGCTCGGTGAGGTCTTCTCGAGCATCCAGCTCATCCACCTCAGGCTTTCTGGATTGGAGGTCGGCAACAAAGCGATGCCGAGCTATGATCTGACTTCCTCGAACAACCCCATCCCCATTCAGTAGGAAATTTCATGGCGAGATGGGGAATGGAAATGATGGCTTTGAGAGAGATTTGCCCGGTCTACCGAGGATGGCATTGTAGGGAGATCTGAGCTTGGTTACGAGGAAGTCCATGAACACGGTAGTCGCACGGGGCCAGTGCTGGCCCAGACTGATAGAGTGATGACTCCTTCAGGGATTATGGAGTCACCTGTGAAGCCCACCAGGGTGGACTCCACCGGTTGAAGGCTTTCTACCCAGAATTTTAACCTCATAAAGGCATCAAAATAAAGAACGTAAACAGAACTTCCACTATCAACCAAAATTCGGTGTACATCATAATTGTTCATATTTAAAGATACAACCGAAGCATCATCATGGGGTACTGTACCTCCCCAAGGTCTTCATCAGAGAAGGTGAGCTCATCAACCCGAGCTTTCTTCGGCGGGTTCTCCTCCTTGCCTGGCCAAGAAGATGGGGATCCGCCACCATTATCACATTGACGTTGCCGATAACTGGAGGATTTGATGGTGGGAGTTGGCGAGGTTCAGGTTGGCGATTCTCTTCATTAATCGGCTCAGGGGGCCCTGAACCGGTTCAATCTATCTCACCGGATCAATTGCTCGATCTTGTTTTTGAGCTGCTAACAGTCCTCGGTATCGTGCCCGTAGTCCCAATGAAAGCGGCAGTACTTGGCCGGGTCCTTCCGAGCTCCGTTGCCTCGAAGAGGAGGGGGTCAGGAAGCTGACGCTCGATCTCCATCAAGATCTGCGCTCTCGGTGCGGTAAGGGGAGTATAGCGGTCAAACCTTTGGGCCAGACTTCGAGTTCGGTCTCGAGGCGGCGGTGGAGGAGCTCTGCGGTGGTGAGGTGGGCTAGCACGGCGGTGGGCTTGCTGCTTGTCCGAGCCCTTTGCCTCTTTCTTCTTCAGCTGCTCGGCCCGAGCAGACCTCCTTGATTCTTCCACCTGGTGTACTTGTCCACCAGGGACATCATGTCCGAGAGGCTCTTTGGGTAATTAACCTCCAGAGCTAGGTAGAAGTCTCCCTCCTTGGACACTCCTCCGGTCAGGGTGGACATGGCCACCTAGTGGTTGAGGTGGTCGACTTCTAGGAGGGCCGTGTTAAAGCGGCCGAGGTAACTCTTCAGCGACTCCCCCTCTCTTTGCTTGATCTCGGAGAGGGAGTCGGATCTCCGTCATTGGCAATGACTACTGACGAACTGGCTAATGAGTAGATAGCTCAGCTCGTCGAAAGAATCAATGGAACCTGGTTTTAGGCTGTTGAACCAGGTTCGGGCAGATCCCCTTAAAGTGGAGGGGAAGGCTCTGCACAAGATCGCATCTGATACCCCATGGAACATCATGATGGATCTGAAGCTACTGAGATGGTCATCGGGATTGGTGGATCCATGATACGGCTCGATGGTAGGGAGCTTTACATGAGGGGGAATCACTTCCCTCATGATCCTCTCGGAGAAGGGGATGCCCTGCTCCGCTTTCGGCTGGGATGGAGGAGCTTGCTTGGCGGCGTCCAACTCCCGACGCCATTCTTGTCGCATCTTCTGCATCTGCTGTCTGATCCCTTCATCCAGAGTGGTATGAGGGATCGGGCGAGGAGAAGATGGCAGCGATGTCGAATCCTGGAAGGACACTGGGGAGAGGGAGCGAACCCGCCTGGATCTAGGTGGGCTCTTCCCTCTAGCTTGCTACAGTGCCAGCTTTGCCTTTGCGGGCCGGTGACCACGATCCACCGCCCTAGGCGAATCGGAAGAAGAGATCGCTGGCAAGGCAGGGGCAGCGGCCTCCTCACAAGGCTGAGAGGTAGGTATAGCAGTTCCAGGGATCGCCTGGAACCCCTAGACCAACTGGGTCAATGCTTGGACCTGCTGAACCAGAGTGGCGAACTGGTCCAGGGTTACTGCTGTTGCCGGCTGCGAAGGAGTTTCAGCTGGCGGTGGTAGCGGAGGTGCTGCACCGCTAATCGGATCAGGCCTTTGAGAGGTGGCCTGGTCTTGAGCTTCCGATGTAGGCTGCAATAGTAAGCCAAAACAATTAGCACGTATGTTGCATGTGCTAACAAAGTAACGTTGTCATAGGTCCAATGGACGGAAAGTTTTATGTTTAACAACTTATAAATCTTAAGATTTATTTTGATATTTTAATAATTTTAAAATTTAAGCTATGAAAATATAGTCCAATTATAATTACTCAATACTATGAAACCTTATGCACTTTGTCAAATTAAATACCAAAAGAAGACCTATGTTCAGAAATAGTATATCCCTTCTTGCATAGCAAAGGATATCTATCTTAAAACTTATCCCTTTCACCTAATCCAGACTTCAACAAAGATGAAAACCATTGTTTCCACCAATCTAGCCATCTTCTGCCTGCCATAGGTTTAAACATAAGTCCAAGAATTAGAGTAATGGATGGAGCAACATTTGTGCCACCATCCATGGTTCAACACAATCTCTAGATAGATCCAACCGAAATCAAGTAGATAAATGGTGATGACATTATTCCTTTCCCAAAACTGTGAATAAGATTACTAGTGACAAATCTCATCAAAACATCGTATTATCAAATTTGCTGCTGTTCTAAAGGAAACATTATGTGAATGAAGTTTGGAATCAACTGCTGGTGTTTCAGCCATTCCTTCATGGTAGATGAGGATTGTAGGCAATTTTGGTCTAAATATTCTGACTCTACTGAAAGCAAATTTTCAGTCCCAGATATATGATGCAACTTGAAACTTTATTAGCAAGTTAGCTGGCACCTCTGTAACAATTACCCATGTGAAGCAGGGTGTCCCCAGTAACATCAAACCTACTTAATGATAAGCAGGCCTAAGTATATCCATTCCTATTAATAAACACAGTGCAGTAAATCCTTGTACATGCAATCTAGTAGATATAACTTCAAAAATACCCCTATTCATATTCATAAGTAATATGTAATGTGTAATGCATCCACTGAACATGCTCCACAAACAGCTAATGGTTTTCAAGCTCAAGCTTAATGAAATTAAAAACTAATTTCTTTTTAAGTGAGTTTTTAAGATGATTTGGTGTCAAAACTAAGAAATTTCTAAAATACGATGAAATAACCGAAACTCATTTGAAGAATGGTTGGTATGTCATGCAATTTAATTGTTTTGAAGAATCATAACCTGCCATATATGTAATGTGTTAAGAAGAGGAGGCAAGTCCTATTATGATCAGAAAACAACAACTAGTTCTAACTATTTATCATAACTTTAGAACTGGTATCTGTCAACAAGTTAGCGCTCATAAGATCACCTGTCAGTTGATCAACAAGAAGCCATGTCCAAACCCCTTATAACCCATGATAGAAACAGTTAACAGAAACAAATTTCAAAAAATAAATATCACTAATCCAGAGGATATAAAAAGTTACGCTCATAGCTTTACTGGAGGTACCAGAATAACAAGAGCCATAACATGAACCTCAACCAACAAAATCTGCGGTCTAAGTGACAAGAACCGAAAGGAAAGAATTATAAATGAAAAGAAAAGAACGACTGCGTGAGCTCCAACCATCTCTGCCAACTGTTACTGCCCAAACCTTCAAGAAGAATGCATCTCTCTCACCCACCAGCTACTCATCAATCGACTCAAATCAAGCTTTGTCCCACTTCAGAACCTTAACTTTCTCCCATGTGAAATCAGGATCGTCGCGGCCAAAATGCCCATAAGCTGCAGTCTTTTGGTACCTGAAGTTTCCTCCTCTCGTCAAGGCTAGGTTGATAGCAATCATACCTGGTCTGAAATCAAAATTCTCTTTGACCAAAGCCAGAATATCTTTGTCAGGTATCTTCCCTGTCTTATATGTATCCACAAACACTGAGAGTGGCTCTGGCACACCGATTGCATAAGAAATCTGGACGATGCACCTCCTTGCAAGCCCAGAAGCCACCACACTCTTAGCTGCCTGCCTTGCAATATATGCACCACTGCGGTCCACCTTAGTTGGGTCCTTCCCGGAGAATGCACCGCCACCATGAGCTCCCCAGCCACCATATGTGTCGATGATGATCTTTCGGCCGGTCAGCCCGGCATCCCCATGAGGCCCTCCGATCACGAAACGGCCCGATGGGTTCAAGTGGAAGATGGTCCGATCATCAAGGTACTTGGAAGGGATGACTGGTTGGATCACATGCTTCTTCAAGTCCTTTGCTATCTGTTCATTGGTGACAGACTCATCATGTTGGGTTGAGATGAGCACAGTGTGGACACGGATGGGGACCATGGCTCCACCTTCATTTTGATACTCCACGGTTACCTGAGTCTTGCCATCAGGCCTCACCCATGGGCATGTCCCATTTTTTCGAACCTCTGTAAGCCTTGCACCAAGCTTGGTTGCAAGGACATGGGTCAGTGGCATCAGCTCTGGCGTCTCATCGGTGGCGTAGCCAAACATGTGGCCTTGGTCCCCAGCACCGATCTCCTCGGGCTTCTTTGTGAGGTGGCCATGGACTCCTTGGGCTATGTCAGGGCTCTGCTCCTCAATGTTAACAAGAACATTGCAATGGTCGGCATCAAGGCCAACGTCCGCAGAGACAAACCCAATGCCTCGACAGGTGTCGCGAACGATCTTTTCATAGTCAACCTTGGCCTTGGTGGTGATCTCACCAAATACCATGACCATGTTGGTCTTGGTGCAAGTCTCACAAGCAACCTTGCTCTCAGGATCTTGCTCTAGGCATGAATCAAGTATGGCATCCGAGACTTGGTCGCAGATTTTGTCTGGGTGGCCTTCATTGACTGACTCTGAAGTGAAGAGGAATGTGTCCATCTGCATAAGTTTAGACAAGCATTGCAAAATTAATTATTCTCAAAATCAATAGCAAGGCCAATTAGTCAGGTCAGTTAAGCAGTGGTGAATGAAATCCTTAAAAAGAAAAAGTATGAAGGTCTGATTTTCTCACATTAACAAGCCCGTGATTTTGTGTGTGTGGTTTTATGGGAGTGAAAAATGTAATCAAGACATCATTTATCGAAAGGATAATGTTACAGTGCTTGTAAAACATGATAGAAGTCTGCAACCTAAAGGTACTTCATAAATGCCAGCTGAGATAAGAAAGATTATATACGAGTCCAATTAATTGGGGTGTGTGCGCATTCCTGGAAACTTATCAGAGAAAATATTCATCCGAACTGAGGGGAGACACTGTTCTTGGTCTTGCATCTTAAATAGCTTATGTCATAAAACTCAATTTAGGAAAAGCAACAAGCACACATGAAGATGATCGTAAATGACATGTTCCTGTAAACTGAAAATGGATTTAGTATGTAAAATAAAGATATTCAAGATCTCAAGCAACTAGAGTTAGTTGCACCCAATGGATATTTGTGTGCATAGGTATAAGTTAAAACAATAGTGCCCCTGCTGAAATGTGTCCTTGCCTTCAAAGGAACAGAAAGAAAGTTCGCCTCAGATCAGGATATCCTTGCCTTCTGCATGCATTCCAAAGTCTAACAATTGCTGAAATGCCCCGCCCTTTTAAAGGTTTAGAGAAAGAGTGTACAGTGCAAACTGACAAATGTTTCAAGCATGCAATTAGTGCAGGTAGGGGAGAGATGTGCCAAAGTTGTGACTTGCTTTCAGAATTTTTCTTCAGGGATAAGGGCTAGAGACCTTTCAGTGAGTCTTATATTTAAAATATTGGGCAAGAATAGAGGCTAGAGATTTGGAAAAGTTCTGCTCATGATGAATTCAAGAGCATAATCTCTCTCGGATGCAAAGTTTTTGTGAGCCTTACAGTATCCTCATCTTCTCTGGTCAAGGCTTCTAAATGCATTAACAGATGAAAAGAAGAAAGCAAGTGTAGATTCTCATAATCTTATCTCATAGTTGACGAACTTATTTGGACTCTTATTCAGAGTTCTGTGGCACATGATATAGAAACTAGGAAAAAAAAAAAAAATCAAACGTAGGAGAGCCTTAGATTTAAGAATGCAGATAGCTGTTCATGGCAATCATAACTCATAACGATCTTGTTATGAACGTGTCTAACTGATTAAAAATGGTCTTATAAAAAAGTTCTGACAATTGAAGATGATAATTTGAATATAGTGTTTGAGATGACAAAAACAACCAAAAAAATTTTCTTGGTGTTTTACAGATACCATTTGGAGACGGGTGTGTGTGTGTGTAGCAACTGATTTGTGGAGAGTTTCAGCACAATTTGTGGTTTGTTTCAAGGTTGGGCACCTCATTTTTTTCTGTTATACTCTATCAACTAGGATGTTTACAATATATATATATATATATATATAAGTGTCACAAATCACATCATTCTTATCATGGACAGAAACATTTTTCCCCTTCAAACACAATGAGCTCTATGCAGTTAACTTGCCTACTCGTAAGGCTACAGGAACTGTTTACCTTGCCCAAAATGAATTAAATACTCTGAAAACTATGGAAATTTTTATTTACGACCAAATTAGGGATGTAGCTAGGAGCATGCTGTTTAAAATGCCTGAAAAACTACGAGCAAAAATGGTCCTTTTTATTTGGCAGAAAAATATGTTCCAATTCAAGTCTAAAATATGGATGGTAATTTCAACCGCTCTTGCCTGGTCAAGGAAGATGAGATGAAGATTATTTTTATTCCCAGTAACGTCTCAACCATTCTAATACCATCCTATTGATCCCACATAATATTCTCATATACATACATATATAAAAAATTATCTTTATATTCTTTTATAAAAACATTAAATATGTTAATAGGAAAGAGATGGGATGGTGGATAGAGCCAGGATGGGGATTTATTTTTCCCATGAAATGGGAATGGGAATGGGAATGAAAAAAGATCTTGTTCACAGGGATGGAATGAGACAGTTTCTTTAGCGGGATGAGAACGGGGATTAAGTCCCCAGCCTTGCTCCATTGTCATTCCTAAATTCTCTGGTGAGAGAAGAGAAATCTTTCGCAACGTTATAAAATCCTGTCAAAATAATAGGCTAAACAACCAAACATCATTTTGTTAAAATAAAATATTCAACTTAGCATACAAGCATATATAAATTCGTTCATTTTACCATCATATAACAAATTAGAAACAGTCCAAACACGAAAAGTCGTTCAAATTTTAACAAAGAAAGAATGGAGAACAGAGGTGAAACGATTGCACGAAGAACATCTTTTAGGAAAAGAATTGATATGAAGACAAGGCAAGAAAACTATTAAACAAGAGATGGACAAGAGAGGAAAGAGAACGTAGGAATGAACATACCTTGAGAGGGAGAAGGGAGGAAGCAGAAGCGAGGGAAGAACGAAGAAAGGGATATAAAAGGAGTCCAAAAAAAAAAAAAAAAACGCAGGGAGCCCGTGCGACTCGTTCTCTTCTTACCCGAGAGATCACGAGGCCGTGGCTCCGTGCCACACGTGAGCGGTCGTTTCCTCCCTGCTTTCGGCCGTTGAATCCGGATCTCTGAGAGCGAGGCGGTTCGGGTTGGATCCGTCCTCCCAATTCCCTCTCCGATCCTCCAAACCCGGTATCTCTCTTCGCTCGTTTTGTCTGGATGATAATTTGGGGCTTACAGTTTGAATTCGATACAAAGTTAATAAGATTGAGTTAAGCATAAATGAATTCGAATAATAAACGAATTGACTCATTACATATAATTAATAAATAAGTTAAATCTTGAATTAATCCATTAATTTAAAATTAATCTGTAATTATTTTAATTATTAAACGAATTAATTCATATAATTCAATCCGTCAACCCAAAAATTATTGATCGAATCTATTATTTGAGTTAATATTATTTTGTTAATTATTATTTTATCACCGAATGAGATCCAATGGTTAAACAAAAATGAATTAAGGATAATTAAAATTACACTAAATGAATATAAATTACTTTAGAGTTATGATTTTAAATATATAATTACTTCATGATTGAATTGGTATAAACGGTTACATAGGCTATATGAATCAGTTAGTGTCAAATGGATTACATAGGTTACACGGATTATATATATAAATTATAAAGGTTACATAAGTTAAATTGGTTAAATAGATTGTGTTGTATAACCCATATAATATATAGGTTGGATTATAATTTAGATTATATAGGTTGGATTAGAATTTAGATTTTGATTTGATTAATCAACAGATCATATTGTTGATCTATTTATGATTATACTTGGAAGTTGATATACTCCATTATTGATCCTTGATAAGATTTATCATCCTTAATGGGAGTCAAAATGCGAGTATTGATCATCAAACTCAATAAGGCCATGAATGAATTAAGCAGTGATTTATATTCATAATATGTTGAGAATTCCATGTCCAATGAACTTGTCTAAGTTTGAGACAACTAAACCAATCCTCAATAACCTTTCTTTTTTAAAGAGAAAAGCCTTAAAGCATCAATGGTAACTTATATATTCTCTTCTTTTACTAGACACTTTCAAATATTTGAAATATGGATTTTTTCATTATAAAAAACATAAATTATCACTTGTTAATATGTAGCCAATATCATTTTACAGAAACAATGGAAAGGAAACTTGAAATATAACTCTTTCATAAAATAGTGTTTTTCTTTTGGGGGAGAGAGAGAGAAAGCAGATGATGCTTTGTTTTGGGCAAGTTAGAAGTTAGATAACATTTACTTTTGTATAAGTAAATAATCTTATCCATGTGAAGTATTTTGTTGATGCTAATGACTTTACTCTTTGTGAATATTATTATTTCATCACCATTAATATAGTATTTTATGGAAAAACTAATTGAAAAGGACTATCATAAGGTAATTAACCATAATCTCTAGTTTCTACCTAATGTGCTTCATGAAAATTTTTTCTTTATATATTTGAGAAAAATAGGATGAATGACTATATTAAACAAAAATATTTATTTGAAAAAAAGTAAAATATTGAGTTTAACTTATTTTTATGTTCTTTTGCCTTAGTATATCCATTATAAACAGAAAGTGGTGCGTACTTGTAATTGCAAGATAATCAACTTTTGCCCAAATATATGGTTTAAGTGAGCTTATTTTATGTGGTTGTAGATGCATATAGAAATTATTAATATTATTCATACTAGTTCGGCTTAGCATAGGGCGATTTATAGGTTGAAACATTTTATTTTACCTATTGGTAAATCATGGGTTAGTATGCGATGACCCATACCACTAATTTGATTGATAAGTTTTGCATCACATCGTATTAGTCTGATACCGAAATAGTACTGATTCACTGGCAAATCGTGGATGGATACAAGGTCTGATGAACTACTTTGGGTATAAGGTCCTAGAAACAGCATGTATTAAACTCAATGGCTTCATTATCCTCCATGCTTTGAGCATCATGTCATATCAGAAATTGATCTGCAATACTCCAGATGTCCTGGATCAGCTCAACAAGATTCAAACCCATGACTGCTTCTGAACAGAGGAGAGTTACCACCATTTTTGCTAAACTCTTTGATAGGCGCTTCAATCCTCCGCGACTCGGAGCCACATGCTCTATGGACTGTTAGGAAATTAATTGCTGAAGCTATCCCTTCTTAGTTCCCCAGTTTTGATTTTTCTGCAGGACAAATGTTTCTTTCTTCTTATTTTATATCCTATTTGTTTTGTAGTCTTTGTTGATTCTTATCCACGGCTGATCATAGGTAATTGAGCTCCAGTGTTTGGTACATAAATGTATGAATGACTCTTATTAAACATTTGTGAAACCAAATTTTCAAACAGGAACATGTTCTTTCTGGTTGCTTTCTTCAAGCCAGAGCCATTGGGCTTATGCCTATGATTGATCAGGTTCGGATTTAGGAATAGATAGTTTTATGATATTTTCCAACTGCATATATTTCAGTTCAAACCAGATAACATGGTTTCCTCTGTTTTTTCTTCAATTGAAAGCTGCAATGCTGATTAATCTCTAAATTTCTTCCTCCTCCTCCTCCTCGTCTTCTTCTTTTGTTCAGATTATTGTTTGGTGCTTGTCCCTGAGCTGTTTGGGCTGGATTAATGTTAAGCAATGGGTATGAAGGAAGTTTTTAAGCAACTTTCCATCACTTTCTGTAGGAGACCAAATGCAGAAACTTTCTTTAATTATCTAAATAGTATGAGTCCCAATCTGAGAAAGGATATGCTAGCATCGTTGCAAACTAAACAATGAAAGCACAGTTTAGAAATTGATTGAGGGTTCTTAGAGAGACTATCAGTAGAATAAGCCACAACATTCCTCTTGGTTCTGATGAAATAGTAAGGAGGGAAAAGAAAAAACATTGGTAGGGAGCTAGACAAGAACCCAGAGAGTCCAATGTGGGTGATAAATATTAAAATCAACATGTTGCCCAAGTTCGAAGGAGAGAGAGCAGCTGTCTCTGTACTGCAAGATGATCATGGGCAGATGCTGGCAGCAACAACTATTCATCTTAACCTCAGTTCCAGTTTCTACAGCAGAGCTCATCACTGCTTTGGCTACCCATAGCTTGACCACCAGATATGTTCCCTCTTGCTAATAAATTGTTGGAGTGTGATTCGTCCACTGTCATTAGCTGGATAAAAGAGAAGTCCTCTTCTGATATCATCCAACATCTCTTCTTGAATGATGTTTGGGGTTGGACAATCAGCAACTTCTGAGCTAATGCAATGGCAATATCTGTTGGGACTGCTTCCTGGTCTGATTTTGCACTGGAGTTTGCTGATGTAGTTGGGAATGATAGCAGCTGAGGTGTGTTTTCCAGAGTGGTGCCAACAAGTGAAACAGTAGTGTGGTAGACATAGAGATGGACCATTTGATTTCAGCTCAAATAGAAAACACTGGTAAACAAGAGGTTAAGGTCCAGACTAGGGCTTTTCATCAAAAAAAGAAA
Organism: Calamus simplicifolius; assembly: GCA_900491605.1. Taxonomy (NCBI): domain Eukaryota; kingdom Viridiplantae; phylum Streptophyta; class Magnoliopsida; order Arecales; family Arecaceae; genus Calamus; species Calamus simplicifolius. Next base: position 2,593,954 of record UESW01003863.1, read on the forward strand.
CAGAAGAGTGAATGTTTGTCATTGTCTTCATGGCATACATTTCATCACCATCTGACCTATTTGGGCTTGTCTGAAATTCTCAGGGTCAGAAGCTTCTGACATAATATTTTAGAGCTGCAAAGAATGAATGTCCATAGAATGCTAACATCTGAATTAGCCAGGCATTCATGAGCTGGTAAATATTTTTACGGTTATAAGAAATCTCAATGCCTGTTTGGGTATAATTCAGCAGGATCGGGGCTAAATTTCCTGCTGAATTCTTCGATTGGGCAGCTTATTGGGCATAGTCTACATGAAACCAACACCTCTCAGCCTGAATTGTGTGGGAGGAGAAAAAGGACCTCTATGGGTCCTTATCTTCCTGCAAAATACCCAAACAGGGCCTTAACATTCGGAGGATGAAAACCTTGCTGAAAAATGGACAGATTGTGGAATATGTAGCATATAATTAACTGGATAGGATGAATCAATGCAGTTTTGAAAGAAAACAGAAACAGATGTTTCACTGAATTGATTAAATTATAAGGCTTATTATAAAGGCCTTATAAATGTATTATGCCTTGCTTTCCATTGGACAGAGAGTTAGTTAATAACAACAAAACAGAAGATTGGCAGAATTTGAGATTTAAGGAAGCATCTACAGATCAGGCTTTACTCTCTTCAGCAGCATAGAGTGCTTTAATTTCCTCAACTTCATCATAGCTGCCAAGAAATACTGGAGACCTCTGATGAATGTTAGTTGGAACCAAGTCAAGTGCCTGCATGAATCATGAAGTGAATTAGATGACCAGGGCATTACCTGATGATCTATACTAAGCTGAGTAAGAACTACAAAATATAACAAATGACAATGAAATTTATCCTAACCTGACAAGTATCAATACAATGAATGAGCGCATTGTCCAACAAGAAAAAATTCCATGAAAACTAATGAAACACAAAACATTATGGCAGACCCAAAATTAATCATTATTCAAACACCGGAAAGAGTCCATACCAATCCTTACATTGGTAAAAAATAACAGCACCTCTTTTTTCAAAAAATAGAAATTGCTAGGACATGAAAGTGGTGTCTTTCCATCTCTTGCTGAAGGCATTGCATATTTTGTTAAAGCTCACTCTCTGCAACTTTCTAAATTTATTTCTAACAAAAAAACCTTGATTTCTTATTTACAAAAGCGAACATGTAAATTACTGCAAAATTAGAATGAAACATGATTTTTGTATGATGAAAATGCCAATGCATCTGAATCAGTATGGTATTGAAGTTAACTAACAAGCATATCTGACGCAATGTTCCATATGGTGTTTATTTTGTGCTCTTACAATTGTCTTGCTTTACTTTCTTTAGCAATTCAAAAATTATCATTCAATTTTTATATCCTCAAAGGTTTTTGTCATTTACTCCCCTCACTAAAACATCTTTTTTATAGACATCTCTATAAATGGTATCACATGATTTGCTTGACCATCATCAAGGCAAGGAATACCTAATACTTTTGAGGAAACCCAAGGCAAGCACGAGACTGTGCATATAAGATACCTTGGTAAAGTCCTGGGTGGTATTCTCAACTAGAACATGCTTGCCCAACCTAACCTAACCTGAACCCACTCCCTTTGACCCAATGCATTAGGTTCACAGGGTAGGTAGGGGTCAGCCAATGCTTACATGCCTATCGGTTAGGTTTAGCTCGGTTAAAGACCTGTCTACCCATTCAGTCAAGAGAGATATGTAATCATAATATTTTTTTAATATAAGTGTGTGTGTTACAGTTTTATATAGTGGGTAATATGACCACTAGATATTTATATAATGACTCATATCTTAAAGAAAGAATAGATGGAAGAGAGTTGATAATGTACGCTGCTAATTGATTTAGTTGTTAAATGCAAAATCGATTTTTTTTTATTTGACATAATTGAAAAGGTTTTAAGATAAATTGTATTACTAATAAGTCAGAAAATGTGAAAAAATAAATAGGCAACCATGCAACAAAAAGCCTAAAACCTAGAGTGAGTTAAGCTTGGCATTGATGACAGAGTTAGAGACTTAGGGCTTCAATCTATGCGGTGGCCATTTTTGGCAAGAGGCTAGGGACGAAGAAAGTCTTAAAAAGTATAGAGATGCAAAGAAAGAAGCTAAAAAAATGGTAAGTAATGCTAAACTTAAAACTTATGATGATTTATATAATAGACTAGATACGAAAGAAAGTGAAAAGACCATATATAAACTAGCAAAACTAAGAAAAAAGAAAACAGAAGATTTTGACTATATTAAATGTGTTAAAAATGAAGATGAAAGAGTCTTAGTAAAAGAAGAAGAGCGAAAAGAATGATTGAAAAGTTATTTTAAAAAATTATTAAATAAAAATAATTTAGTAAATTTAAGGATAGAAGAATGTGATAACCTATAAGTAACAAATGAAAATAGATTTTTTCGTAAATTTAGCATTCTTGAGGTTAAAAATATTTTGAGTAAAATGAAAAATGTAAAGGCATTAGGGCCAGATGCGATTCCTATTGAGGTTTGGAAAGGCTTAGGAGAAATTACAGTCATATGGTTAACCAATTTATTTATCATGATTGTAGCAACTAAAAGAATGTTGAACGATTGAAGAAAAAGTATATTAATACCCATATACAAAAATAAAGAAGATATTCAAAACTGTACAAATTATAGAGGGATTAAGTTGATGAGTCATACAATGAAATTATAGAAGAGTAATAGAAAATCGAATAAGAGTTGAAACTTTGGTGTCAAATAATCAATTTGGATTTATGCTTGAAAGATTGATCATAGAAGCTATTTATCTATTAAGAAAATTGATGAAGAGATTTAGGGAAAAGAAAAAAAAGACCTTCATATGGTCTTTGTTGATTTAAAGAAAGCATATGATAGAGTACCTATGATATGGTGGATTTTAGAGAAAAAAAGTCATCAAAAGGTACATAGAATTGATAAAAGATATGTATGTTAAAACAATAACTATTGTTAAAATAACAATAGGAGAAATTAGTGAGTTTATAATTACTGTAGATTTACATCAAGAATCTGCCTTAAGTCTTTATCTTTTTGCATTAGTTATGGATGAATTAACCAAACATATTCAAGATGATATCCCATGGTGTATGTTATTTGCAAATGATATAGTGTTGAATGATGAAACAAATTGGAGTAATGCTAAGCTAGAGATTTGGAGAGAGACTTTAAAATCTAAAGGTTTTAAGATTAGTAGAACTAAAACTGAATATGTAAAATATAAATTTAGTGGGAGTAGAAATAAAAATGAAGAAACGATAAAAATTGCAAGCCAAGAGATACCAAGGAATAAAAATTTAGGTATTTGGATCAATTATTCAGCAAAAAGGTTAAATAGGTAAAGATGTGAATCATAAAGTTAAAATAGGATGGATTAAGTGGAGGAGTGCTTCGGGAGTATTGTATGATCGACACATCCTATTAAAATTGAAAGAAAAATTTTATAAAATCACTATTAGGCCAACTATGCTATATGGAATAGAGTGTTGGGAATACTGAATAACATATGAATAAATTAAGTGTAACAAAATTGTGCATGTTAAGATGAATGAATATATGGTAAAATTTTAAAAGATAGAATTAGAAATAAATATATACGAGAATAATAGGAGTAGCCCCAATTGAAGATAAAATAAAGAAAATCGATTACGATGGTTTGGATATATACAACGAAGACCTTTAAATGCTCCAGTTAGGAAGAGTGATCTTTTAATAGTCCATGGTAATAATAGAGGTAGAGGTAGACTTAAACTAACTGTACATAAATAATTAAGAGAGATATAACTATTTGTAATTTGAGTGTCGACTTAATCCTGAATAGAGTAGACTGGAGGAAGCATATTCATGTAGTCAACCCCATGTAGTTGGGAAAAGGCTTAGATGAGTTGAGTATCTATCATCCAATAGTCAATCAAGACAATGTAGTTGAACAAGTCACAAGTTATTTGTTAAAGGAGTCAAATCCAAACTAGAAATTGAGTCTTATACATGTTTTTTCATAAGACAACTTGAAAATCTGCCAAGTCAAGCTAACTTGGTCTAGTTTCCAGTCGGCACTACACGTTTTCCAACCATGGCAATGACTCGGGTTCAGGTTTGAATTATTGGCAAGTAGGGTCAGATTTAGGATTGGCCTACAGGCACTTGATATATGAGCTTCACTTGACCCAAACCACTAATTGCCATATCTAGTGAAAGTTAAATTGAAATAGACTTGTGAGAGTACTTGGAATTATCATTTAAGAAGTACTAGTAGAGTGATATTTATGGAAGACAAATAAAAATGGCTTGCCCATGCAACGTTGTTGGCATTGAGGAAGAAGAAATGAAGCCATAAGAAATCAAAGACACGAGAGAAAATTTGGTCTTAAGATGCTGAAAACAACTAAAAAGTTGAAGTTGAGAAACAGTACTTTTGAAGAACAAAATTTAATATTTATTAAGTGCAGAATGATTCATTATAATGGAGTAAAATGCCATATATGAAAATAAAATAGCCAGAGAGCAAATTCTTCATACCCGTTGCTTTCCTGTAAAAGCTTGGCCCCCAGCTTGTTCCATTAAGAATGACATGGGGAACACTTCATAGAGAACACTGTTATACAAAATGCAACAAACCTCAGCAACATATCTTTGAAAATTTATATTATTATTTTTGTTGATCAATGCGACACAACCACTAGTCAAGGATGGAAATGATAGAATTTTATCCTACATGCATACCGTAGTTTTCCATTAGGACTCTTCTTATCTGCAGGATACATAAAGATGCCTCCATAGAGAAGGGTACGATGAACATCGGCAACCATGCTGTAGACCATTAGAAGAACTCATGAAATAAAAAAGATGGAAAAATGACTTTTCTTTTTAGTGATAAATAAATACTATTAAAATATCTGATTCAAAACTATGACCCATATAATGTATTTTTTTGGCACCCATACCCATGAAAATATATCATATTATATATATATTCTAAAAATCATTATTTGCATGGACACCACCATCTGAAATCATCCTATTTGCATCACTGCCCTCCCTTAAGATTTTGGCTGATTATTTTAATAGATAACTCTTTTGAAAATCATTTGACACTATTTTTCTTTTACATTAATATCCCTAAAAATTTTAACATTCAATTTATATTAAAAAACTTTATTTCTATACAAATTTTTAAGATATTAATAAAAGAGGATAATAAAGTTACTTTTTACACTTAGAATAGTTATTTATTAACACTATCAACCAAACATTTAATGAAAGAGGTATCCACGCAAAAGTGGGATGATTTGAGGGGTACACATGCAAATAGTGACTTTGGAGGGCAAATATGCAATAAGCTATATGTGCAAGGGTATATTTGCTAAAAATATAACAATAAATAAGGGTCAATTTGCAAGCACATATCAAATATCATATTTCTGTAATAAAATAGAAATCAAAATGTGATCTTAAACTCATCTATAGAAATTTAACAAAAAAATTGTCAATAGATCAAACCACACTATTGGTATTTTAAATATTGTAAACTGATAGCTACTTATCATACAATTAACAGGCAGTAGATCTTGTTTTCTTTTCCTTTTTTTCTTTTTTCTTTCTTTATCAATATGGTAGTAATATACTACCTCGAGCATTTGAACCATGGACCTCTTCTAAGGGCAAGTCTCTGGATTGAGGTGCTAACCGAGTGAACAATTGTTGTCTTTTTTAATTTTTTTTGAGGATATAAGAGAATCGCACCTATATATCAGCACTTCGTTTCAGACTTGGACCCAAGATTTTTTACTTGAGGGGTTTCCACCTGTATTTGTCTCAAGGGATAACACCATTGAAACTCAACCTAGACCCATCATTTGTTGATATACGAGTATATGACCACTAAGGAAATGCTCGAGTCATAACAGTTGTTAATAGTTACCGAATCAAATATGGCATCCAAAAAATTAAAGTAATGCAACTCTACATAAAGAGAAATTCTAGAATCTTCATTAAAATTTGACTTTCTGATTCTATTATAAAACGTTAGCACTAAGCTTTTTATTCCATTATTAAGGGAATACATAGAAAATGAAGCAGCTCTAATCAAACTAAAGGTAACTCTATTTACAAATAATAAGTATTGCCAATCATCCAAATACCTTCCAATATATCTCAGAGATTTCGCTGAAGAATCATCTTTAGGAAATTTGCATTTCTCCACAAACCTAGATATTAATGAATGATGAGAAGAAGATCAGCACCAAAAATTTAATGAATTAAAGTTAACAGGTTGAATCATGAATACTTTGCTGTAGGTCCATCCCAGTTTTTGGCATTGCCTTCATTCACTGAATATATTTTGCCTTTCTTTGGTATCTACATCAAGGAAGACATGCCACACATGACTGATGATATATTATGACAAAACAAAGATGCTCACTTAGAATTAATATAGGCATGCTCTATGTGGTAGCATAATGAGCAAAACATGCAAACACTAGATAATGAATTGCTAAAAGCATTAAGAAAATAAAAATGTCACTATAATTTTACAGCAAACAAATAAAAATTTTGCTTGACCAATGAGGCGATTGCTTAGAAAGCCAGATCTAAATAAGAATCATTTATTATCACTTGATAGATAGGGAGGGTATCTAAGAAATCAAACCTTTATGTTTGGATGAGTCAGTATGAACTCTCCAAGAGAAGGATCTAGTGTGAAACCATTGACACCACTTCCAGTGCTCAATACAAGCTGCAATGTAAACACTAGGAGGTGATTATGACATTGTAAGCAGGGTAAACAGCATCAAAAACCGAATTAGTAATTTTTCTCTCAAGAAATAGCATTTGAGTAGAAAATTAGTGAAAATAACCCATGTTCAATAACATTTGGGATATCATGGATATACTAAGTTATTCCAAAAGAAAGAGATTCAAAAGAAAGACAAATATCATTGTACCGTGCAAGAACTTCCATACATGCAATATCCAGCTGCCAGCATATTCTTCCCTGGTTGCAATACATCATTTAGAGTCACTTCATGCACATCCTTAATTACCATATAAATACCAAAAATCTGCAGACAAAACAGTAGCAGTAATTAATTAATAAGAAAAAATTGGAAAGTTTTCAGAGCTGGATACAAATTGAAAGTTTAATTGAGAACCATTTATGATGTTTTCTCTTTGAATAAAGGCTAGTAAACAATCTTGCAACCTAAGTTTTAGGGTCAGGAAAAGACCTTCCATGCTCAATTGATTCAGGATTATCAATAATTCCTTCCTGATTTAGCAGTTACTTTATTAATACATATGGATTGCTTTGATGAGCCCGCAAAGGGAGGGAGGAAGAGAAAGAATTAATCTTTTTATCATTATAAAGCTTCAATTTGTATCATAACAAATCAACTAATCATACCGTTCCAATGGAAACACCACAGTCTATGTTAGAGGAACCATCCAGTGGATCAAAAACAACACAGTATCTGCAGCATTGAGGATAATGCAAGAGTTGTATATTAATAAGAGTCCAGATAATCCAATAGAAAGCACTTGAGCAGAGGTAGTCAGTACAAACTTTCCACGCAGTGCTGGATCCACAAATGTTGCCTGCTCATCCTCTTCTGAAACAAGAATACACTGCAAAGGAGATTTCAAAGTCATAAATTATGTACTGTGTGCCAGAACCATTTCAAAGTTTATGACACAAAAGAAAATGACCCAAATCTTTTAAGACTTACAGTGCGACCACTACTTATCAATGCTTTGACAAAGACTTCATTTGAAAGCACATCCAGTTTCTTTTGCTCTTCGCCCTGAATTCAATATGGTAACCATAATATACCTTTCTCCAAAGAACAAAAGTGTGTGAATGAGGAATTCTATTGAAATTTGTTTCTTTTCTCTTTGTTTTGAACTGTAAATTCAAAGTAGAGGGAACGAATTCAACAAGAGCTTGCCTGGACATTTGTTTCTCCAGCAAGTCCAATGAGCTTAGCAAGGCCAGCCTGTTGAGAAGTGAAGGATTAAAATGTAAGATAAAATAAAAGGAAATGGAATCAATGAAATTCAGTACCAACAACCACATAAAAATTAGATTGAAAAATAACCTACTTGTTTTGAAATCCACTTCTTTCCAATATTTTTCTAGACTCTGCAGGAAATTAATTTAGCTCATACTTCTACTAAAACACTTTCTTTACATTCAATCTCCCTAGAGAGATGCAATTTTTTATGACATGACAGAATTCAATCATCGAACAAATTGGATTGACAGGTCAAATTTTCTCAAATTTGTGGATAAATAAAATTCACATTGCCGAGCGAACAGGGAGAAGAACAGAGAGACTTTTGGGGAAAAAAAAGGTTGAGCCAAAAGTCAAGGATAAGTGGCTTGCAAGCTATTCCGTTTGAAAATTAATATTATCCCAACCACTCTTTTACTCTATACAAAAAAAAAAAAAAAGGAATGCATTCCTCTTAATATAAAACAGAAAGAATAAAGAGACCTTGTTGACGGCGGAGCAGACGAACTTGCAGCCGAGGACGATGTGGCTGAGGAGGATGGTGAGGTCTCCCCGCGACTCCGGGTACCTCGACTGCTCGTTCAGCACGTGCCGCGTTATCGTCATCAGATCCGTCCGATGAGCTTCCGCCGCGTGATCCATGACTCCTCTCTTCTTCCTCTTGCTCGCTTGCGGCGAAGAAGAGATGCTCTCCAACCTTGCGGAAGACGAAGCTATATGTGGAGAGAGATTGACAGCAGATAGGCCTATCCGCGGAGCTATCAAATCTTTGACGACACGTGGCCGCTCCGCCGAGAGTCCGCCCTCGTGGCTACGGTGAGGATAACGCTCCCGCCTCCTCCAACCTCTGCCTGCGTGAGGACAGTTCGGAAGTTACGGGATTTTGTCCTCCGGTACTCCCCCTTTTAAAGACGACGCGACGGGGCCGAAGGGGCCATTAAATACGTTTCGTTTCGGGGAGGGAAGCTACAAAGAAGCGAACCGTTCGTTGCTGAGTGTCACGTGCCGTCGCCAGATGTGACGTTCGTTCGCACTGTTCATATGAGGAAGATGATTTTTTTTTTTTTAAGTGCTTATAATATGGCATCGACGATAAGGCTAATGATGGAGCTGGGTGGATTAATATTCGTTTGCACAATGCAATGAGACATGGATGCCTTTTGATCGATGTGATGGGATTAAGCATCACCTAATGTAAGAGAGCGGGTGGATAATATTCGGCACGCTTTTCCGTCGTCAAATTGGGGGCAGCATCCGATTCGGCCGCGGGGTTTTGGGTAAAGGATCTGATGTGCGGCTCCGAACAGCAATTCCAAGCGATGCATCGGCACGTGCTTTATCTTTTTCTAATTGCAGTTGACTTTGGAGCCAAAGATTGAAAATTTGACAACCAAATAATTCTTCCTCTCATAAGACAATCTGAACGTTGAAAAATTATTATTTAAAATAAACTGTCAAAATCATCTGTGGTGATTGAAAAAAAAAAAATCTCACCAAGTTAATTCGTACTATAAAAAAAACATCGCATACCCTGATACTACTATATATTAATATATTTATTTATTCATAATTTTTTTTATTATTAGTATCACAACTGATTTTACTTCATAAAAATTTATGAATAAAAAAAATTTATTTATAAAATAATGATAGAAAATTCTATCATAACATAAAGCTATCCCTGAAGCACCAATGATATATCTCAAAGTAGATTCTAGCTAAGGTTATCAGAGTATAGTATATTTAGTTTGTAGTATGTAGAGGTGCGCACTGGGTCGTGCCGCCCATGGCACGGCACGACCCAGGCCCTGATGGGCCGTGCCAGGCACGGCCCGGTACTGGCACGGCCCGGCACTGCTACAGTACCGGGCCGTGCCGGCACGACCCAGTTTACCGGGCCGTGCCGGGCTTAGAAAATTTTTTCTGTTGGCCCAGCACGGCACGGCCCATGACGGGCCTGGGCCGGCCCGTCGTGCCGTGCCGGCACGGCCCACTTGGGCCGTGCCTGGCATGGCCCAGGTGGGCCTGAGCCGTGCCGGCCCAGGTGGGCCGTGCCCGGCACGGCCCAGGTGGGCTTGAGCCGTGCCGACCCATGTGGGCCGTGCCAGGCATGGCCCAGGTGGGCCTGGGACGTGCCGGCCCAGGTGGGCCGTGCCAGGCACGGCCCACCTGGGGCCTGGCCCATGAACAGCTCAAATAAAAAAATTTATAAAAAATATTTTTTTTGATAAATTAAAAAATTATTAGGAATAAAGAAATTTTATTAATATAAAGCCACCATAATGGTGAGGGGTTTGGCACAGACCCCTACCAGTTTATTAATTTAAAATTAAAATGGTACAGAAGGGAGGGGGGCTAGGCCTGACCTCTAGAACATAATACAATAAGTAAGAAGAAAAAAATAGAAAGATCACAACCATCGGATCATCGCCGATCGGATGGATCACAACCGTCGGATCGATCATCGCTGATCGGGATCATAGCTTGGATCGATCGCAATCGTCGGATCGTCTCCGATTGGATAGATCGCAACCGTTCGATCGATAATAGCAGATCAGGATCATGGCATGGATCGATCGCAACCGTCGGATCATCTCTGATCAGATCGATCATCGCCGATCGGGATCATGGCTTGGATCGATCGCAATCGTCGGATCGATCATCGCCGATCAAATCATGGCATGGATCGATCGCAACCGTCAGATCGTCTCCGATCAGATCGATCGCAACCGTCGGATCGATCATCCCTGATTGGGATCATGGCTTGGTCGATCGCAGACATCGGATCATCTCCGATCAGATGGATCGCAATAGTCCAATTGATCATTGTCGATCGGGATCATGGCTTGGATCGGTCGCAACCATCGGATCGTCTCCGATCGGATGGATTGCAACTGTTGGAATGATCATCACCGATCGAGATCATGGCTTGGATCGATCGCAACCGTCGGATCGTCTCCGATCGGATTGATCGCAACCGTCGGATTGATCATCGCCGACCGGGATCATGGCTTGGATCGATCCAGACATCGAATCATCTTCGATCGGATGGATCGCAACCGTCGGATTGATCATCGCCGATCGGGATCATGGCTTGGATCGATCGCAGACGTCGGATCATCTCCGATCAGATGGATCGCAACCGTCGGATTGATCATCGCCGATCATGATCATGGCTTGGATCGATCGCAGACATCGGATCGTCTCCGATCGGATTGATCGCAACAGTCTGATCGATCATTGTCGATCGAGATCATGGCTTGTATCGATCACAACCATCAGATCGTCTCCGATCGGATGGATCGCAACTGTTGGATTGATCATCGCCGATCGAGATCATGGCTTGGATCGATCGCAACCATCAGAACATCTCCGATTGGATGGATTGCAACCATCGGATCGATCATCCCCGATTAGGATCATGGCTTGGATCGATGCAACCGTCGGATCGTCTCCGATCGAATTGATCGCAACGATCTAATCGATCATCATCGATCGGGATCATGGCTTGGATCGATCGCAATCGTCGGATCATCGCCGATCAGATCGATCGCAATCATCGGATCCATCATCGCCGATCAGGATCATAGCTTCGATCAGCTGGATGGTGCCTAGGTGCACAGTGTGCTCCTGGCACCAGCCGTGCCATGGCACAGCCCTTGGCACAGCCTATAAAATAGCCCAGCAAGGCCGTTCTGGCACGGCCCAGCAGGGCCATTGCTGGGCCGTGCCAAAACGGCCCAGCAGGGCCGTGCCAAAATGGCCCTGCAGGGCCATTGCTGGGCCGTGCCAAAACGGCCCTGCTGGGCCGTGCCATGGCACGGCCCACAAAATGGCCCAGAAGGGCCGTTTTGGCACGGCCCAGCAACGGCCCTGCTGGGCCGTGCCAGGCACGGCCCGTGGCCCATTTCTTGACGGGTCACGGGCCGTGCCGAATTTGAATTTTTTTTTAATGGGCCGTGCCTGGCATGGTCCATTTGTTAATGGGCCGTGCCTGGCACGGCACGGTAATTTTTCTGGCACGACGGGCCTGGGCCGTGCCTGGCACGGCACGGTCCAGTGCCCATGCCTAGTAGTATGCAACAAGAATATCGTTTGATAAAAAAAAATAAAAAGAACTTTTATTTGTTACTAATTAGTTTATAATCAATTTTTAAGGCTATATAAACTTAGTTCAATCATAAATTAATTGGATCAGCAGGTCCATTTAGAATTTTTTTTAACATTTAATTCTTTTGGTTTTTTCTATTGATTGATGTTTATTTTATGCCTGATGTGAGAAGAAATATTATTTCTATCTCTATATTATATCAAAAGGGCTTTGATGTATGCTTCTAATTATGCAAAGTAGCCATCAGAAAGCATGGTTGCATTTCTGCATTATCTAAAATTTTCTATGTTAGCTCATGCTCCATTATCTAAAATTTTCTGAGGTGAAGCATTAAGTTCTGCAATATATATATTAAATAGAGGTCTTACTAAAGCTGTAAAATCTACCTCATATGAATTACGAATGGGAAGAAAAACCAAAATTAAATAATTTGAGAAAGTAGGGTTTACTGGTTTATGTGTTAGTCCTACAACTTTTAAGAAATAAGTTAGATTCTAAATTAGAAAAATATCTTTCATTGGTTATTTCAAAAATTCCAAAGGATATAAATTTTATGATAAAGAAAAAGGCTTAATAGAAAGTAGAGATGCAACATTCTTAGAATAATTTAATGAGAACAATAAATCAGTAGTAGATGATCCTTTGAAACTATTGAAGAAATAAGACCAATAGAATTGAACAATGATACCATGAAAATAGTGAAGCTCCTTTAAATCAATTTTGTGGTAGGAGAAGACTTAGAGAACCAACATCATATTTAAATGATTACCATGTTTATTTAAGTGAAGAAACTAAGAATTATTAAACTTAGATTAGATCGATAAATCTATTAACTTTAAAAATACAATAAACTCACATGAATCTAATGAATGGCTAAAGGCCGTGAGTGAAGAAATTAAATCAGTGAGGAAGAATTATACATGGAAACTATATGATTTACCAAAAGATAGAAAAGCTATAGGTTGTAAATAGGTATTGAAAAAAATTAGTTTAATGATTCTCTAAATAAATATAAGCTAGATTAGTAGCTAAAGGTTTTACTCAAAGGAAAAGCATAGATTTTTTAATGCCTATGCTTTTGTAGCAGAATATACATCATTAGAATAATTTAGCTATTGTTGTCTTTTATGATTCAGAACTAATACAATTACATATGAAAACTACTTTTCTAAATAGTAAATTAAATGAAACAATATACATACAACAACCTGAAGGCTTTATAATAAAAGGATGAGAAGATAAAATATATCATTTAAAGAAATCTTTATATGGATTGAAGCATCCATTCTGATCAATGTTGTTTTACTTTTCATAATACAATTTTAAAATTATTGTTAATAAATTAGATCATTGTGTATGTATTATGAAGAATGGGAGTTATTTCATAGTTCTTTCTTTATATATTGATGATATATTACTTGCTAAAAAAATTTAGACATGATTGAAAAAACAAAATTATGGTTAAGTTCTCAATTTTAAATGAGAGACATGGGAGAAGCATCTTATATATTAGGCATTAAAATATTTAGAGATAGAAAATCTAAAATATTATCTCTAAGTCAAGAAAGATATCTTGATCATATTCTGAACAAATTTAAAAGTATAATTTTTAACCATTATCTATACCTGTTGAAAAAGATTTAACTTAAGTAAAAAAGATTGTCCAAATGAAGAACAAGAAAAATTGAATGTCCCTTTGCTGAAGCAACAGGAAGTTTAATGCAAACTATGCTTTGTACTAGGCTAGACATATATTATGTTGTAGCTCTATTTAGTAAATATTAAATAATCTTGATATATCTTATGGAAAGTAATGGAAAGAATTTTTAGATACATCAAAGGAACTAGAAATTTTAAATTATGTTACTAAGCTAATGAATTAAAAGTAGTGGGTTATTTTGATGTCGATTTTATTAATGATCTAAATGATTATAAATTAACATTCGGTAATGTATTCACTTTTGGTGAGACTATCATTTCCTAATCTAGTAAAAAACAAGATTGTGTTGCTAAGCATGCATAAGTATATTGCATGCAGTACATCATCTATTTATATTGTTTGGATACAAAAATTTATAAATGATATAAAGTTAGGCATTCTTATTGGACTTCCTCACATATATTGTGATAATCATACAACAATTACACTAATTGATAGTAGACCAAATAGTTCAACAGATAAACATATTAGAGTTAAATATCATTATATACAAGATGTTATTGAAAATAAAGAAGTTGGTATAAGTTATTTACCTTCTAATCACATGATTGTTGATCCTCTAATGAAATGATGGGACTTAGAAATATCGAAGTTAAAAATTAAATGCTTGGAGGTATATTAGTTGAACATGTAAAACCTTAAGCTTGATATGGCTATGATGGGTAAATCAATTTAAACGTATAAAACCCTTAGGCACTTTATATATCATATTTAAAATAGTTAGAGAAATTTAGGCTTTCATATCCAAATAGAAATTATTAACCATTATAGCCATGAAACCCATAACGTATGGTCCAAGTCAATCGTAATGTTGAGAATTATAAGGTTACGTGAAACTAATTAAAATACCTATTAAAAGCTAAAACTGAAACACTCATTCGAAAAATCTGAACTTCCTATTCAAACACTAAAAATTTATTATTTAAGATGGATCCTGCGATCATTTATGAGGATTGAAAAAAAAAATTTCTTAGGTCCAATTCATGTTCTAGAAAAGCATCTTTAAGTGTCCCAATCTCATGACATATTAATATGTTCATTTATTTATATTTTTTTCTATCACGAATTCCCAAAAAACAGACGAAGTCTTTTTACTCCATTAGAAGAACACAGTTTGAAATTGTTTAGCTGCAAACCGTTTCAGGTTCCCTAAGAAACAAAGCAGAAGATAGAATTATAAGGTTCCAGCGAGATCTGTGATTGCTGGTGATCTCACCACTAATAAAGGGTGGTATAATTTTGTTGTAAAGAACTGCAGTCGAAAAATTGTATCACTGTTCTTCCAGCCATTGTGATCGTGGTAGGAAAGCCCATCGCATTATACCAGGAGATCACAGATGGCATGGAACCTTTTGGGTCCTATTGCAGTGCTTCAGGTATCCATGCTTGAGCCGATGCAAGCTTAATCCAACTTTATGGCAGCTCTAAAACTCACGGCCATTATCTGAAACCAGAACAACACGGCTCTTCAGATAGCGAATTTCATATGATTTTTTCTTCTCATAGGATAAGCATGGCTACATTTGGCTTGCGTGGAAGAAATAACTAATTATATTTCTGTTTGACCAAGCGAAGAAGGCATTCCTTCTATGCTTAATCTACCAAAAACAACGAGTTGTTCACCGTCCGTCCGATACATTCGGTACTCTGTTAACGAAGCGGAGCGATTTCAACCGTATGTGCGATACTTTCGGCAGAAAATCTCATACTGCCGTTAGAGACTCGATTCCCTTCCCTATAAATAGAGCGCTCCATATCCAGAGGGAGCCAAGGATGGAATCGGCTTCCAAGAACCCGCCAGAATCCGCCGCGGAAGCGCCGCCCTCCCGCCCCCTCGTCTCTCTCCCCTTCCTCCTCCCCCACCTGCAAGCGGCGCTGCCTCCAACCTCCCGCCCCTGGCTGCCTCCGCAGTCTCTCCCCTTCCTCCTCCCCCACCCGCCTAACCGGAAGCGCTGCTGCCTCCACCCTCCCGACCCCTCGTCTCTCTCCCCTTCCTCCTCCCCCACCCGCAAGCGCCGCTGCCTCCACCCTCCCGCCCCTGGCTGCCTCCGCACTCTCTCCCCTTCCTCCTCCCCCACCCGCCTAACCGGAAGCGCTGCTGCCTCCACCCTCCCGCCCCCTCGTCTCTCTCCCTTCCTCCTCCCCCACCCGCCTGGTTCTGCTCCGCTCCGGCCTCTCGCTCATGCCCTCGCCGCCCCCGCACTCCCCCTTCCTCATCCTTCTTTGTGCCCGCACCACCGGATCGCTGCGTCGAGCGGTCAAATTACAACGAAAGCACCCCCTTGGCGGGTGCTAATACCCCTTTTCAGCCGCAATGATCTGATCCAGACCGTCCGATCTTCATCAAATAAATCACTTAACAGGTGAAATGAAAGATATTTTCTTTTTTTTATAATGTATTCTAAATTTTTAAAAAATATTCTAACAATTTTTAAAAAATATTCTTGAATTATAAGAATATTCTTACCATTGGACCAAAGTGAGTATGGTAGTGTAACCTCATGAATAACAATATATTCTTACAAAAATAGTATTATTTCATTTGAGGTATATTCATCGCCTCGGTCTGTCCTTAGTTTCTTAAGGTTTTTTTCAGTTTGGATTTCAGCTTCTGCCTTATCTAAATCTTCATCCTTAGATTTTATCAAATATATGTGATAATATCGAAAGAAGTCATTAATGATTGTTACAAAATAATGGCTTCTTTCTATGTAGGTAACTTGGTAGAGTCACGTACATTGCTATGGAATGATGACCAATGGATCCGCCTTTCCCTTGCTAAAAAGGTCAAGTGTTTAGGGTTTAGATTCGGTATTCTTTTCATTCTTCTTCTTTTCAGTCTCTTTTTACTTCCTCATTCTTCTCTCTTCGCAGCGTTTTTTCGTCTTTTTGAGGTCTCCTTGATGAGGGAGACACCAGGAAGGTGAAAAAGCGTTACCAAGAGAGAAAAGTGAAGAAGAAGAAAGACTGAGAAAAGAAAACAAAAAGAATGCCAAATTTAAACCCCAATCGCTCTCGATCTTCTTGGCAAAGGGAAAGGTGGATCCGTTGGCCATCATTAGCTTGAATAATTTTGTAGTCTACTACGTCCCGCTTGAATAATTTTGTAGTCCACGTCCCGAACTACGCTGTTGGGAAATTTCTGGCAAAGTGATCGACGGGGGTGAGTGTGAGCGTCAATTGCCAATTGGTGGTCCTTCAGAGGTAGAGAGATATGACATCTCTTCTATCTATGGAGGACCCCATTTGCTGGCAGTTGATGCTCACCCTCACCCCACCGCCTGTTGCTTTGTCACAAATTTCTCGGCATCGGAGTCTGGAACCTATACCGTAAAATTATAAAAATACCCTTCAATAACCTATACATCTGATTGTTAGAGAGCTAAAATAATGGTATATTATCATAATTTTATACCAAAATATTTTTTAAAAAAATTAAGAATACGTTATCAAAAAGAAAATATCTTTCATTTCACCTACCAAGTGTTGAGATTTGATGGTTATGAATTCTTGGTCAGATCATTGTGGGTTCTTAAAAGCTGCTTCCATCTTGCTCTCTTTGGATGGGGTGTTCAAATGGTGGGGCCGGAGGGAATTGAGTCCCTTATATGACGAGAAGACAACGGTCGAGATCTTCTACGGAAAGTATCCAAGTATTGGATACGCGGTATGCGCTGCTTCTTCCCATTGTACTCACGGTATTCTTGAAGTCTTCCATGAATGTTTATTTTTCTTTCAAATTCTTTCCCTCAATGTCCTTAAAAACACTTCTCAAGTACTAATATCCAAACTAATAAAACAGAGCCTAAATATACTAAGAAAGTTTGCATAAAAAGATGGATAATCAGGCATTGATCATCCTTAAAGATGATATATTTCAAGCTAGAGTTTCAATTTATGCATGCACTTTAGAAAGTATCCTTATGTCACATGGCAGCAATCTAATAAACACATTCCTTCTTTCTTTGTTTATGCTCCTATAGTACTACTTTAAATCATTGTAGGAAGTAACCTTATGTCACGTGGCAACAATCTAATAAACACATTCCTTCTTCCTTTGTTTATGTTCCTATAGTACTACTTTAAATCATTGTAGGAATAACCTAAAAGATATCAAACAAAAGAAGAAATATAAAAATGGAAATGGATTATTGTATAAAATAGAATTTAAATCACTTTCACTCAGTAGACAGAAGTCAGACATTAACAATCTTTTCAAATATATACCCAATCATGTAATTTGCTTCTATACTGGTTGTGAAGTATATTTTGGTCATGGATGTTTGGCAGCCTCAAGTGTCTTCTGCCACTCTTAGTATTAAGACTGAAACAGCATTTGTGTGGGCTGTACCTGAAGTCAGAATTGCACAAGATTGGCAGAAGGAGTTAGGGGAAAAACTTGCAAACCACTTGACCACTTATGGATTTAAGTCTGGCCTTAAAGATAATCTCTGATTGATAATACTTTGCTACCTTCTTTACACAATATGGCCTGTGCGATAGAAGATTTTTATGGCCATTATTGGCTTTGTTATTCTAGGTCACATCTACTTATTATTTAAATAACTATCATTTTCCATGCTTTTCCTTCCTAAACAACAAACCTCCGACCACCAACCATACAAAAAAATGAAGAAAAATCTTTTAGATGCTCTGGAAGTTGTGCCTGTATGACTATTTGATGAACTTAAATCAAATATATTTTTTTTTCTGAAATTCATCATTGATATTTGATGCATTCTGTCTTCAGTTAAATTACATGTTCTTGAATCGGTGAGCATGACATGCGATCCATCAATTGGCTATTTAAGACTTGTGGAAATTGGAGCTTTTGATTATGTGGGTCCACAAAAGACAAAGACTCTATCAAACTCTTAGAATGCCTTTTTTGACCTTATGACAACTTTTTGGGCAACTTATACAATCTAATTAAATCCTAATAACTCTTGATTTTGGCATGCATTCACCTACATGATTCTATATACAATTGAGCTCTCATTAACTGGCATGCATGTTGAAATTGAATAAAGTCTTCCTTCAAATTTATTTCAATTTTTAACTAACTTTGGACATTTAAATCTTTAAATATGGGTAAGGGCCTAGGAATGTAACTTGTAGAACTTAAAGGAACTTTCTCGATGGCTATGATACTATAAAATTCAATATCTACATGTAGCATATCCCGAAGAAATTTGCTGGCATTTTGTATACATCTAATTTTGAACCACTATTTTAACAGACCCTGCAATCTTCTTACTTTATAATTTATGCTCAAGATTAAGGACAATATTTTCATCTTCTTGTGTTTCTGCATCTTAGTGATTGTAAACAATAATAACAACTTCTTTGCTTAATTAGTTGAAGAAAAAGCATCTTCTATGTGGGTAAAGCCAAAAAGTTTACACACAAAGAACAACAAGACTTTTATTTAAGTGAACAAAAAGGAGGCATCTTTTGTTATCAATTACAACACAAATATTTGAGAAAATATATAAAACAGCTCAAATTAAATAAAATGATCTCCAATCCCATTCTTCAACTAAATGTCAGAACTTACTCCATCCACATGGTGTCAGCTATGAGAATAAGTTATGATCCACAAAGGTTTGAGAGATTGCCACAATGAACCTATCATCCTGACATTCTGCAATTGATGCTAATTCCATGTCTATGATGGACAAGAAAAGGGTTCATTGTGAAATCTGAAGGGTCAGTTGGTGGGTAGAGAGACCTACCTTTGTGATAGTGCAGTTTAAGCTCATGCTAAAGGCATCGCTAAACCGTTCATCGTAATTTCAATTTGTCGCAATTGCATCACTTAACAACGACTCTCTACGATGCTCAAAATGCATCGCAATATATTGCGATGCCCACAAATGCGTCGTAATATTGCGAGCTAGTTTATAAATAAATTTTTTAAAAATATTTGCGACATAAAATCTCATCGCAATTGCACCGCTAAGTAATTAATTTATTTATTAAAAAATTTAAATAAAAAAATTTATAATTATTTTTAAATTAATTACGATGAAAAATAGCGTTGCTAATTAATTTATTTATTTTTTAATAAAATAAAATAAAATAATTTTTAATTTTTAAAAATAATGGCGACACCCCTAAATGCGTCGCTACTTTAAAAATAGTTTTTTTAAAAATAGTTGCGACGGTAAATATTGTTGCAATTGTGCCGCTATTAATTAATTTATTTTATAAAAAAAATTAAAATAACATAATTTTTAATTTTTTTAAAAATTAATTGTGATGGAAAATAACGTCGCTAATTAATTTATTTATTTTTTAAAAAATAAAGTAAATTAATTTTTAATTTTTAAAGTAAATTATTTTATTTATTTAAAAAATATAAAATAATATAAAATAAACTTGCTAATATAATGTAATTGCTAATATAATTGACCAAAACAATCATTACAAAAATTTTAAAAATAAATAAAAATTTATTTTATTAATTTTTTTAAATTTTCATATACAAAATAGAAAAATAAAAAAAAATCAAGTAGTGAAAAAAATACATCATGTATCTGCAGGCCGCTGTGGAGGCTACGGAGGCTGGACTGAACCCTGCGACAGGAGACAAACTAAATCCTGCATCTGACGCATCTGGTCTCTCATCTCTGCAAGCTCCTCCCGAACCTCCTGGCGAAGTTCCTCCTTTAGAGTTCTCCGGATATTGTCTATCTGCTTGGGAGGAATATCACTAGAACCACGCGAACTGGAGCCCTAATGGAAAAAATATCTGGAAGCTCTGGTGCCCAAACCATAGACCCTATGGTCTAGCGGCTGGGCACCAACAGCCTCCAAAAACACACGTCGACTCTCCTTCGGTGAGAGTTCGACGGGCGTCCCCCCATCAGTGGAGTCGACCTGTGATGCCTGAGACTAAAGCTCCTCGACTCGTGCCTTTGAGTTATAAAATCAATGAATAAATGAATCAATAATAAAGCTGAAATAAAATTTAAAAATTAAACAAATACTATAAATCTAATTTCTTACCCAACCTCCCGTGATCGTGTATCGACCCAGGAATTATCCCTCCTGGTGTGTGTCGCCCTGAATAGACGAAACTCACCAGGATCTCCGCCCTCCTGCTCAGACTATAAAAGCAAAAAAGAATATAAATGCAAGTATTTGTAAATGAACTAAATTAGTAATTAAATTATTTATGTTTTCTTACCATACGCGTCTGTGCTCCTGAATCGAAATGGAGCCCGACTATGACAGGAGAGACCCATGCCACGACCGCCCTTCTCAGATCGGCGGTTCGTGCTGGCTGATGCGGACCTCCTGCGCCAGCCATCGGACTGCCACACCTGCTGCCACTCGTGCCAAATACCCTCTGGCACATGCGCAGGACGCTGACCCGAACTCCTCCAACGATGAAGCATGTCGGAGTATCGGCGTCCGTAAGAGCCTCCATGCTGCCCTAATGGCATCATGGATGGCAGGGTCCCACGTAAACTTTTTCTGCATTAAATAAACAGTTAGTTTCTAGAATTTATTAAGATTAGAAAATTTTATATCAGTTATAAATGTATTTAATAAGTTTACCTGAAACTCTGAAAAATAAAACTCCCTCGTAGATACATGGCGCCAATCGTAGCCACTGGGATCTGCACGCCTCTGAAATATAGAGCTGATGTGGCTGATACATATGCTGCTCAATAAATCTGTTAAAAAAATAATTAAAATAAGTAATTAACTTAAAAATATAAACATATATTATAATTAGTATATACTTACAGTCCATCGAGCATCAAGTCAAAGTACGGTGCGATCGACCAAAGAAGAACTCTCGGAGGTCTGTGCCGATCGGGTAGATGGAAAATATGCAGGATAAGCGTCGACGCTTGGAGAGGCGAAAGTCCGTGCGTTAGGGCTGGTAGTGGGATGTGACGCAGCATGGCTATGTCCGTCAGGGGTAGATCTACCTCTGCCGTCATACTGAAAATACTAAAGATTAATGCAATTAAATTACGATTAATGAATAAACTATACAAAAATTTAACACTTATAAAAAAAATTAAATTGAAAAACCTTATGTTTAATCGTGTCATTTGTTTCGTGAAATGTTGGTTCAACATCCGATGCCGTATCGGACTGCGATTCAGTTTCATTATCATCGGAAGGAAACCGAACATTTGCATCCGCAATTTCTTGGACATCACCATTTGGATCTCTAAGTGATGTTTTAGGAGTCCATCTCATCCTCTTGAAATGCAGGGCACTCGTTGATTGACTTGATGAACTCTCCTCTAATATGATTGTTGAACGTGGGACGATTTTAGAAACAGCCCACCAATCTCGCTTGTCGTTGCGCAAACTTGGATATCCGCAGTAAAACACTTGCTGAGCTTGGGATGCAAGGATGAATGGGTCATATTTCTGCAATCTTCGTCGATGGTTCACTTCAACCAAATTGTAGTCGTTATGAACCCTTTTGCCCACAGGAATTATCGGATCGAACCAATCACAACGAAACAATACGGTTCGTTTCATAGGCCAACCGGGATATTCAACTTCAACCACCTCTACTAACTTTCCATAATAATCCTGCATATTTGCTCCAACACTTTCTCCTTTAACACACGCCCCAGTTCTGCGTGCCTCTTGAAGCTGCTAATCGTTCAATCTGAAATTTGTACCCATTAACAAAATAGCCAGTAGAGGTTGTTACGGTCTTCAATGGCCATTGCGATAGACATTTAATGAAAATATTGTCGGTTGTGAACCATGGACCGTTTACCTATAAATTAATAAGCTATTCACATCCAATTCAAAAAATAAAAGCCATTATTGAAATTGATTGAGTGATACTACTCACAAATTCATAAAACCAGTAAGCAAACTCCGTTTCTAACTTCTGCCCAATGCAACTTGACTGATGTGGGATTCATCTGTTGTTGTCTATCACAATACATCCTTAAGGGATGATAAAATTAAAACTTCTGTTAGCAATTAAATATTATGATATTTTATAATTTAAGGTAGAAGTTCTAATTAAGCAATTGAAGTGTACATATACTTACTCAATATATGGATCGACTTCTCTACAGTTCATTAGGATGTAATAATGTGCTGCATTATACTCCATATCGCTAAGATTTCTTGACTTCTGCCCCCAAATGAACGGCCGATACTTTTAAAATTGATATTCTACCGTCATTAGGTTCTCCTTCGTCCACACATACGTCATCGTTACGACCAAGATTTCGGCTCCTCGTGTGGACGTGACCCTCAAAGTAATGCGAGGCAAAAGCTGAAACTTCTTCGACCAAGTGTGCATTGCATATAGAACCTTCAACCCTTGCCTTATTACGCACATTATTTTTTAACTTCTTAAGATACCTATATGTAAAGTTGAAAAAAAATTAACTAATTCCTCGCAAAATGAAATAATATTTGAAATGTCAACATGTATCAATGATGTATATATTTACCTCTCGAAAGGATACATCCAGCGATACTGCACGGGACCAGCTATGCTCGCTTCGTATGGCAAGTGAACCGGTAAATGCTCCATTGAGTCAAAAAAACTTGGAGAAAAATATTCGCTCCAGCTTGCATAAAATAATTGGAATTTCCTCCTCAAGCCTTGCCATGGATGCAGAAGTAATGACTGCGGCAGATCTGTCAATGCCTTCCAGACATGTTGCGGAAGCAACTCACGAAAAGCTATAGGCAATAACCGTTGCATGAAAACATGACAGTCATGACTCTTCATGCCGAACAACTTGAGCTTATGCATGTCCACACACCTACCGATATTTGAGGCATAACCATCTGGAAATTTTAACCCTCTAAGCCAGTTACATAAAACTTCTCGTGAATTTCTGTCAAGAGTGTAACAGGCTTTAGGATAGGTCCCGTCGGCACTCCTTCTCAAATCACCTCTTCTGCAATACTGATTAAGTTCTTCTCTTGACTTTGCAGTGTCTTTGGTTTTTCCCGGGATGTTTAGCACCGTGTTAAATATGTTATCAAAGAAATTTTTCTCAATATGCATAACATCCAAGTTGTGCCGGATGAGATTTGTGCTCCAATAAGGCAAATCCCAAAATATACTCCGCTTCTTCCAGTTATGTTCTTTACATATACGGCTATTTATTCTATCTGCATCTGGTTCCCAAGCATACCTCAACCCCAAATGCTCTATAGTATCAAATATATCCGTGCCGGACCTAACCGGTTCGGCAATTTTGTGACTGCTTTGTTCTTCCGGAAGGCGATCAAGTTACGCCTGTAAGGATGATTTGGGGCAAGAAACTTCCTATGATTATCAAACCATGACTGCTTACCACTCTTCTGCAATGTAAATGCATCCGAATCATACATGCAATGAGGGCATGCCAGACGTCCAGCAGTGCTCCAACCAGACAACATTGCATATGCCGGAAAGTCACTTATTGTCCACATCAAAGCAGCTCTCATGATGAAATTTTGTTTCATAGAAATGTCGTAGGCTATGACTCCTGTTTCCCACAACATTTTCAATTCGGCCCAACGGTTGCAGAAGACATCAATCTTTTCCTTTGGATTTGATGGTCCTGGAACCAAAACTTAAAAAACATTGCAGTATCTTTCATGCACTTCCACGGAGGAAGGTTATATACAGTCAGTATCACAGGCCAACATGAATACTGTTGCCCCGCTTGACCAAATGGTTGGAAGCCATCGGTACAAAGACCTAATCTCACATTCCTTATATCTTCAGCGAAATCAGGATGATTTTCATTGAAATGCTTCCAAGCTTTTGAATCTGATGGATGCCGCATTTCATCCTCTTTAGATTCATGTTCGCATGCCATCTCATATCAGCAGCTGTAGCCTCAGATCTGTATAATCTCTGCAGGCGTGGAGTAAGAGGAAAGTAATGCATCCTCTTGTAAGGCACACTTTTCCTCCTACTTGTACTAGCTCCCCCTTCGCTTTTTGTACCTCGATTGCCCACAAATCTTACACCATCTCAGCTCTGAGTCTTCACCCCAATATATCATACAATTGTTCAAGCAACAATCGATCTTATTAACTGGGAGCCCAAGCCCACGCAACAACTTCTTCGTTGAGTAAAAACTGTCTGCTACAACATTATCATTTGGCAAAATTTCCTTTGATTAACCCAGCTACAGAATTGAATGCCTTTTCTGATAATCGATGTTCTGCCTTAATATTCAACAACGAGCAGCTGTAGACAACTGGGAATGACCCTCACAACCAGGATACAATTCTTGATTTGCAGCACGCAACATATCATAAAATTGTTGTGCATCTGGATTTGGTTCTTCCATAAATGTATTCTGATTGAATTCATTACCCGATGCATTCATCACCATTTCTTCATATGTGTTTAAATTCACAAATGGTTCATCAACGGGAATTGACACTTGTTGGCTATAACAGCTGCAAAATTTCCTCTGGTTCACCATGACAGTACCAAACATCGTAATCAGGAACAAACCCTTTTTACACAAATGCACCTTAACAGTTTCAACATCTCTGTAGGCTTTATTCTGACACCTTGGAAGTTGCATGGGCACCTAATCCTAGGCCCATCCATCCATTCAGGTTGGCTACATGCAAATGCGATAAATTCTTCCAATCCATTCAGAAAATCTGGATTAAGCAAGCCATCTTTTATCCTTGCATACATCCACGAGCGAGCCCGCTCATTTTTGACCGACTTATACAATTCTGGTAAACCATTAAAGGAAACCAACAATTTAATTTTACATTAGTATTATAGCAATAATTAATTCTTTTACACAACTAAGGTAAATAACAAATATTTGCCTCTTTAATTATACCGATAAATCAAGGCCGGGCCATGGCTAGGATCCTTGACTTGCTAAGGACCGAGGCCTAGGCGGGGTCGTTCAATCATTAGACTTCACAAGTAAGCAAGTGTCCTAAATAATTCTACCTTCACTCCATGTCTTAAGGTAAGGCCCTATCCCATTCAAGAATATTTTTGTGATATGTTATTCTGCTATTAATTATCATCGTTTACGTTGAAATTTCGGCAGCATTTCCCCATATGTTCTCCTAAATGTGTGGTTATATGCCACACTAGGAGAACGTATGAGCAAATACAAACCGCAATCTCAACTAACGATGATTAATAGCAGACTAACATATCACAAAAAATATTCTCAAACTGTCCACCAGGACAATTTGAGAATTTGCAAGACTAAGTCTTACAAAGTCTCAAACGGGTCTAAAGGTTATAGTGCTATGAGAAATAATATGAAAAATCAAAGAACGAACTTGAATCTAAGTTCACTATATCAGTACTTGAATCTGAGTTCACTATATCAAATTTTATATTCTTGTATTAAATTTAGTTCTAAATGAGCTATATCATTTTTCCTTCATGATATTGAATTTATTTTGATTGGTTGGTTTAGAATTTGAGGAATTATATCACATTATGGTATGCTATATCAAATTTCTTTCAATTGAAGAACATGAATATTCTAAATTTTTTTCTAATTTGCTAAGAAAATGATTGTGACAATATTTAAAAACTAAATATTTAAAATTTGCTAAGCCAAAATATAACAGGTAATAAAGAAATATAAATTCATTAAAAATTTAATCATCTAAACTATCAAAACCATATAAATTGCATGATAACATTCTAATAATAATATATCATGAACAATATTTTAAGAAATAAACAGATTCGATAACACAAGACATTTATAAATCTAAATATATAAATTTTAAATATATCAAATATTATGCAAATATCAAATTATGCATTACAAGATTATATATTACATGCAAATTTCTCTAACATTACATGTAAAATTAACTTCATAAACATAAATAAATTAAAGAAACAAAAATTTAAAAAAACCCCACCCTGCCATTTTTTTTAAAAAAGGGCCTGGCCACTGGCCAGGCCACTGTCGGCCATGGCCGCCACCATGGCCGTGGCCTCAGGGGTGGGGGAAAAATCCCACCCTAACATTTTTTTTTAGAAAAAACAATGGCCTGGCCACCGTGGCCAGGCCACCGCCGGCCACGGCCGCCGTCGTGGCCGTGGCCTCAGGGATGGGGCAAAAACCCCACCCCAATTTTTTTTTAAAAAAATACGGTGGCCTGGCCACCATGGCTAGGCCACCACCGGCCATGGCCGCCACCGTGGCCGATGCCTCAGGGGTGGGGGAAACACCCCACCTTGAAATTTTTTTTAAATACGGTGGCCTGGCCACCGTGGCTTGAGACAACGGCCACGACCGCCGCCTTGGCCACTGCCGCAGGGGTGGGGGAAACACCCCACGCTGATATTTTTTTTTTAAACGGTGGCCTGGCCACCATGGCCAAGCCACCGCCGGCCATGGCCGCGGCCGTGGCCTAAGACGACGACCACGGCCGCGGCCGTGGCCTAAGACGACGACCACGGCCGCCGCCGTGGCCGGTGCCTCAGGGTGGAGGAAAAACCCCACCCCGATATATATTTTTTTTAAACGGTGGCCTGGCCACCGTGGCCAGGCCACCGTCGCCACGGCCGCGGCCGTGGCCATCGTCTCCGGCCACGGCCGGCGCCTCAGGGGTGGGGGAAAAACCCCACCCCGACAATTTTTTTTTAAACGGTGGCCTGGCCACCGTGGCCAGGCCACCGCCGGCCACGACCGCGGCCGTGGCCTGAGACGACGGCCACGGTCGCTGCCGTGGCCGTGGCCTCAAGGAAACGGGAGGGCAGGGGGTGGGGGGAGGAGAGGGGGGCTTATCTTGGTAGATAGGGGACGCCGCCGAGGGGGGGGGGCTGCCGCCGGTGGTTCTTGGCGTCGGGGGAGAGGGCGGGGGAGCCGGATGAGGGGACGGTGGCGGGTTAGGGTAAGAAGAGGAAGAAGAAGAGGCGGGGGGGCCGGGCGCGACTAAGTTTATATATTAGGGATTAGCAACGCAAAAATTGCGTTGCTAATCCCTCGCTATTTTTTTTAAAATTTATTATAGATTAGTGACGCAATTATGCATCGCTAATCCGTTGCTAATTTTTTTTTATTATTTTCTGGAAAAATTAGCGACGCAAATAATTGCATCGCTAATGAGTCGCTAATTTGGCCGCAATATCCGGTGAAATTTTTTTTTATTTTCTGGGAAAATGCGTAGCTAATGCATCGTAATATTTTTATTTGATAATTATATTTGATAAAAATTATTTTTTCTAAAAATAATTACGACGCATATGGTTGCATCACAATGTTTTATTTTTTATCATTTTTAAAATATTTATTTTTTTATTTAATTTTTTGATGCAATAATTGCGTCGCAAAATTAAAAATTATTTTTTTGAATTCTCTGGTTTATTGCATCACTAATGCGTCGCTATTTAACATAATTTATTTTTTTAAAAAATTACAACGTACTGATTTTCATTGCAATATTTTAATTTGATAATTATATTTGATAAATTTTTTTTCTAAAAATAATTGCGACTCAAATTGTTGCATCGCAATGTTTTATTTTTAATTTTTTAAAAGTTTATTTTTTAAAAAAATATTGTGATGCAATACATGCATCGTAATTTTAAAAATTATTTTTTTTAATTTTTGATTTATTGCATCGCTAATGCATCGCTATTTAACATAATTTATTTTTAAAAAATTGCGATGCTCTGATTTGCATCACAATAATTTTATTTGATAAAAATTATTTTTTTCTAAAATAATTGTGATGCAAATAATTGCATCGTAATGTTTTATTTTTTACTTTTTTAAAAAACATTTATTTTTTTAAAAAATATTGTGACGCAATACATGCGTCGCAAAATTAAATATTATTTTTTTAATTTTTTGATTTATTGCATTGCTAATGCGTCGCTATTTAACATAATTTATTTTTAAAAAAAAGTGTGACGCACTGATTTGCATCGTAATAATTTTATTTGATAATTATATTTGATAAAAATTATTTTTTCTAAAAATAATTACGATGCAAACGGTTGTGTCGCAAAGTTTTATTTTTAATTATTTTTTATAACATTTATTTTTTTATAATATTTATTGAGACGATCGATCCAAGCCATGATCCCGGTCGGCGACGACTGATCTTGGACCATTGCGATCGATCGAAGGCATGATCCCGGTCGGCGACGACCGATCTCGGACCATTTCGATCGATTCGATCGGCGATGATCAAATGATTGCGATCGATCGAAGCAATGATCGATCCTAGTCGGCGACGATCGATCTCGGACCGTTGCAATCGATCCGATCGGTGACGATCCGACGGTTGCGATCGATCCAAGCCACGATCGATCCCGGTCGGTGACGATCGATCTCGCACCATTGCGATCGATCCGATCGGCGACGATTCGACAATTGCGATCGATCCAAGCCATGATCGATCCCGGTCGGCAACGACCTATCTCGTACTGTTGCGATCGATCCGATCAGCGACGATCCGACGGTTGTGATCGATTCAAGCCATGATCGATACCGATAGGCAACGACCGATCTAAGACCGTTGTGATCGATTCGATCGGTGACAATCCGACGGTTGCGATCGATCCAAGCCATGATCGATCCCGGTCGGGGACGACCGATGTAAGACCGTTGCGATCGATCCGATCGGCGACGATCCAACAGTTGCGATCGATCCAAGCCATGATCGATCCTGGTCGGCGATGACCGATCTTGCACCGTTGTGATCGATCCGATCGGCAACGATCCAACGATTGCGATCGATCCCAGTCGGCGACGATCGATCTTGGACCGTTGCAATCGATCCGATCGGCGATGATCCGACGATTGCGATCGATCCAAGCCATGATCGATCTCGGTCGGCAACGACCTATCTCGGACCGTTGCGATCGATCCGATCAGCGATGATCCGACGGTTGTGATCGATCCAAGCCATGATCGATACCGGTAGGCGTCGACCGATCTAAGACCGTTGTGATCGATCCGATCGGCGACGATCTGACGGTTGTGATCGATCTAAGCCATGATCGATCCCGGTCGGGGACAATCGATCTAAGACCGTTGCGATCTATCCGATCGGCGATGATCCGACAGTTGCGATCGATCCAAGCCGTGATCGATCCTGGTCGGCGATGACCAATCTCGCACCATTGCGATCGATCCGATCGGCGACGATCAGACGGTTGCGATCGATCCAAGCCATGATCAATCCCGGTTGGCGACGACCGATCTAAGACCGTTGCGATCGATCCGATCGACGACGATCCGATGATTGCGATCGATCAAAGCCATGATCGATCCCGGTCAGCGATGACCGATCTCGGACCGTGGCGATCGATTAGATCGGCGATGATCCGACGGTTTCAATCGATCCAAGCCGTAATCGATCCTGGTCGGCGACGACCGATCTCGCACCATTGCGATCGATCCGATCGGCGATGATCCAACGATTGCGATCGATCCAAGCCATGATCGATCCCAGTCGGCGACGAACGATCTTGGACCGTTGCAATCGATCCGATTGGCGACGATCCGACGATTGCGATCGATCCAAGCCATGATCGATCCCGATCGACAACGACCTATCTCGGACCGTTGCGATCGATCCGATCAGCGACGATCCGACAGTTGTGATCGATCCAAGCCATGATCAATACCAGTAGGCAACGATCGATCTAAGACCGTTGTGATCAATCCGATCGGCGATGATCCGACGGTTGTGATCGATCTAAGCCATGATCGATCCGATTGGCGATGATCCGACGGTTGCGATCGATCCGATTGGCGACGATCTGATGGTTGCGATCGATACAAGCCATGATCGATACCGGTAGGCGACGATCGATCTCAGACCATTGCGATCGATCCGATCGGCGACGATCCAATGATTGCGATCGATCGAAGCCATGATCGATCCCAATCGGCGACGATCGATCTCGGACCGTTGCAATCGATCCGATCGACGACGATCCGACGATTGCGATCGATCCAAGCCATGATCAATCCCGATCGGCAATGACCTATCTTGGACCATTGCGATCGATCTGATCATCGACGATCCGTTGGTTGTGATCGATCCAAGCTATGATCGATACCGGTAGGCGACGACCGATCTAAGACCATTGTGATCGATCCGATCGGCGACGATGCGACGGTTGTGATCGATCTAAACCATGATCGATCCCGGTCGGGGATGACCGATCTAAGACTGTTGTGATCGATCCGATCGGCGATGATCCGACAGTTGCGATCGATCCAAGCCGTGATCGATCCTGGTCGGCGATGATCGATCTCGCACCGTTGCGATCGATCCGATCGGCGACGATCCGACGGTTGCGATTAATCCAAGCCATGATCGATCCCGGTTGGCGACGATCGATCTAAGACCGTTGCGATCGATCAAATCAGCGACGATCTGACGATTGTGATCGATCAAAGCCATGATCAATCCCGGTCAGCGATGACCGATCTCGGACCATGGCGATCGATCAGATCGGCGACGATCCGACAGTTGCGATCGATCCAAGCCATGATCGATCCCGTTCGGTGACGACCGATCTCGGACCGTTGCGATCGATCCGATCGGTGACGATCCGATGGTTGCGATCGATCCAAGCCATGATCGATCTCGGTCGGCGATAACCGATCTCGCACCATTGCGATTGATCCGATCGGCGACGATCCGACGGTTGCGATCGATCCAAGCCATGATCGATCTTGGTCGGCGATGACCGATCTCGGACCGTTGCGATCGATCCGATCGGTGACGATCCGACGGTTGCGATCGATCCAAGCCATGATCGATCCCGATCGGTGACGATTCAACGGTTGCGATCGATCCAAGCCATGATCGATCTCGGTCGGCGATGATCGATCTCGTACCGTTGTGATCGATCCAATTGGCGACGATCTAACGGTTGCGATCGATCCAAGCCATGATCGATCCCGATCGGCAATGACCAATCTAAGACCGTTGCGATCTATCCGATCGGCGACGATCCAACGGTTGCGATCGATTGAAGCCATGATTGATCCCGATCAACGACGACCGATCTCGGACCGTGGCGATCGATTCGATCGGCGACGATCCGACGGTTGTGATCGATCCAAGCCATGATCGATCCCGGTCGGCGACGACCGATCTTGGACTATTGCGATCGATCCGATCGGCGACGA
Source organism: Calamus simplicifolius (assembly GCA_900491605.1). NCBI lineage: Eukaryota > Viridiplantae > Streptophyta > Magnoliopsida > Arecales > Arecaceae > Calamus > Calamus simplicifolius. Next base: position 2,625,956 of record UESW01003863.1, read on the forward strand.
TCCAACGGTTGCGATCGATCCCAGTCGGCGACGACCGATCTCGCACCGTTGCTATCGATCCGATCGGCGATGATCCGACGGTTGCGATCGATCCAAGCCATGATAGATCCCAATCGGCGATGATCGATCTCGCACTGTTGCTATCGATACGATCGGCGACGATCCGATGGTTGCGATCGATCCAAGCCATGATCCCGGTCGGCGACGACCGATCCGACGCATGTACCAAAATTAATTTTTTTAAAACAATTCCAACGCTTTTCATTGCATCGCAATATTTTATTTTTAATTTTTTATCTTTAAATTATATTTTATAAAATTTATTTTTTAAAAAAACTCTGCAATGCATTATTAGCGTCGCTAAATTAAAAATTAATTTTTTTTAATTTTCTAATTTATTGCGTCGCTAATGCGTCGCTATTTAACATAATTAATTTTTTTTAAAATATTGCAATGCACTGAAATCGTTGCAATATTTTTATTTCATAATTAATTTTAATTTTTTTAAAAAAATTATTTTTAAAAAATATTGTGATGCAATACTTGCGTCGTTAAATAAAAAATTATTTTTATTAATTTTCTATTTTATTGCGTTGCTATTTAACATAATTAATTTTTTAAAAACATTGCGACGCACTGAATTACGTCGCAATATTTTTATTTCATAATTATATTTTATAAAAATTAATTTTATTTAAAATAATTACCACGCAATACTTGCGTTGCTAAATAAAAAATTATTTTTTAATTTTCTTGTTTATTGCATCGCTATTTAATATAATTAATTTTTTAAAAAATATTGTGATGCACTGTTTTGCATTACAATATTTTTATTTAATAATTATATTTTATAAAAATTAAATTTAAAAATATTGTGATATTTGACTTCTCATCGTTGGTCTTTTTTTCCTCACCGCTTGAGATCTTAGAAAACTGTGGACTGTTGATATTGTTGTCTTTGTGTGTAATTCCACCCCCCCCCCCCTCTTTAAAAAAAAAAAAGAAAAAAGAAAAGTAATGAGCTGTGCCCCTCAAAGCATCTCAATAACTGAGAGATCTCTTAGTGTCAAGGTCACTATATGATTTTTATAAAGTTGAACTTTGCTGAGATTCTTCATAATTGAAATGGTACATGTCTTTTCTCTGCTTGTTTCAAATTTTCAAAGGGAATTCCCTCTTTATGAGCAGCAACTTAGTAATCTTTCATTATTTCTTAGCAGAGGACTACCAAATCATTTTTGTTTTTATAGATGAATTTTTGTGGCAGTTGATAGTCTCAACAAAAGAATCACGGTTTGGCTGGAGTTTTATTATCATAGAATTCCTCTATTGTCACTCCTTTATTTGGGGTGTTACCTTCCATTGAAGAGTAAAATGAATCTGATTTTTATCAGGCAACTAGTAGCAAAACATAATTACCAATCAGATCTGCTTGTTGTGTTATGATGTTACTTTCTATATGAGGTTCCAGCAATGTAACTTTCTATATTTGGTTGAGTTTCTTTTGATTGTTAGACATGAAATTTCTCCAGTTTTTCAAGCTCATTCCCCTTGATGTGGTTGCAGAAAAGCTGCAAGTGCCACCACTCAGCTTCTTGCAATAGCTTGTTGAATGCTTCATATGCCCAGTGACCGAAAAATTAAGTTATTCCTTAACATGCTTTAAAGGTAGGTGTGCAATAAACACTTGATTATATCATGCAGATAAGGCTGCCAGATTGATGAGTTGATATTCTGTAGTTGTTTAAGAAATTTGTGATTTTTCCTATAACAATAAATCAAACTTAAACTATAATGTTGGGTCTGATTATGGTAAAATAAATGATATTATTTAGGATGGGCATAATAGAGAAATTATAGATGCTGCATTGACTAGTGATGGGGTGAAGGCAAACTGATGAGATAGTATGGACATGTAAAAAGAAAATAATAATTAAGTTGAGGAAAAGACCTCTACTAATATGGATGGAAGTTGAAAAGGATTTTGGAAAGCTTGTGATAAATAGGATTTGTAATTTAAATATCGACTTGGTCCTGAATAGAGCAGAGTGGGGGAAGCTGATTCATGTAGCCGACCCTATGTAGTTGGAAAAACGCTTAGATGAGTTGAGTTCAGTTCAGTTGAGTTGTGATAAATAGGATAATTGACATAGAGGATTCACATAATTAGGACAAAAATGATAAATATGATTAAAGCAATCTTATCAACTATTGTTAGTTCATGGAGTTTGTTGTGCCTATTCTAAAGCTAATAGCTTCTCACAATATTTAACGAACATGTTATTTAGTTCATCACAATTATTAAATCCAATTCAAAACTTGCAGAGATTGGTTAGATTCTAGAGCATGGTTGGATCCCAAATATGTCAAATTTTCCATCCCATGAATCCATCGAGATTTCACATGATCATCTAGACAAGCCATAAAAGAAGCCAGGATAAACTATCCAACCTTCATTATATATCAGAGCCATGATGGTCTTGGTGAAACTCTTTTGATTTACTGAATAACTAAAAATAAAAAGAACCTAAAATGGTAGACATTCAAAAGCTCCGGTTCTTGTTCTTAGATGTTCTATTCAATTAGTTTATAATATATTTCTTTATCAAATCATTCAGGACATGACTAATCAAAACTCTAAAATATTAGAAACATTATCGAAGGAAAGAGAAAATCTCGCTTTACTTCCCCTTTTTTTATATTATGGGAAAGTTTTGTTATAATTTTCTTCATAAAGATAGTCACGGAATGATAGGAACAGGAGAAACGTTTCGTAATTAGACGCACATACCATAGCATTGTTCAGAGAGATTATGAAAAGTTTCGTAAGGAGGACTAAGAGGTTGGATTAAGAACAAACATGTAGTTGAATTGGAAGTTAATTTAGATTTCAAAAAGAATGGGGAGTTGGTTTAAATTTGGGATAGGATTCAAAGTTGTCACCAAGCTTATAATAGATTTTTCTATTTTTGATGGCAAGGAGGAAGACGTACTAGAAAAAGACCGATGTTTAAAAGTCATGAATAGTAGTGAACATATAATGTGATTCATTAATAATATATATAATAATCAAATATTAATTTTCTTGTGATCAAAATTCTCTAAAACTAATTTATCAAGCTCATTAGTGGATTCAAATCTTGCTAAAAATGACATTAATTAAAGGTCAGAGACAAAATAGAAAGTGATTATAGTGAAAATTTAAAATTATGATTTTTTAACATTAATTTATAAAACCCTAAGGATTTGTGAATTTGAACTCATGGATCTCCTTGATCAATATCAAGATTGGTGTTAGAGTCATTACAATGGGTTCAGTTTATGGCCATGTAACCATGTCCCTGCACCTGAAAAGAGCATCCTGTATCGAGTGTAAGAGACCAAATAATGCCCTTCTAACTCAAATTGCATGGTTATGCTAGTCAAACTATCCAATTCTCAACCAGTGAGCAGCCCAGCTTCTACCTGTATCCATGACTGAAATTATCCTCCAGCACAGCAAACCAAGAACTGCTTAATTGTTTCTACCTGCCTGTAAAAGTATTTCATTTCATGACGCACTTATCCTAGGCAATTGTCTTCATAATTAATTCTACTAATTTTACTAATAGCTAGAATATCTTGGAGCAAAGAAAATTCAACCATACCCCAAGGTAGTCCTTGTTAAAAGGTACTGACGTCTGTCTGTCTCCAGGTGAATCTAAAAGCAAAAGTGGAGGGTTTAATTGGAGCCCAACACTTGTACCAAAAGAGAACTCCATGAAGATCCTGTGATAAGACTAACCTCCCCTTGTAACATGGCATCCTGGAAATGATTTTTTCACTGGTGGAAAAGACGGAAAAGTAAAGGTACAGATGGTCTACCATCATAGGACGATAAAAAGAACGTAAAGAAAACATCGGTCACCTTGATTGGCTCCTTTTCACGTGCGTCACACATGCGCAGGATGCTCTAGAAACTTTCGTAGATATAATATATTCGGCCAGCCATCTTAAATTCAACTTGTCGGACCTGATATTTACTTGGTACTTTAATCTTTAGGTCGGTCCATGCGTGATGGATCACATTGATTTTGTTTGTTTGATCCACTTGCACGCCCAAGAGATGCAGGTTTTAAAGGAAAAATAGCCAAAAACCCAGTATGCTTAATAGACTGGTCAAAAACGAAATCTGAACCCAACCCACTTCATAGAATAAGTTACATGATTTGATGCACAATCCATTTAAGAAAATAGGTAAAATCTAGGGCCGCAATGGGCTGGCTCAATAAGGTATGCATGACCTTGACGCAACCTGATTTCATATTTGCATGATTTTAGACCCACAATCCATTTGCTAATCAAGTTAGCTCAACGGAAAGAATTTTAGACCTAAAGAGTCATTTGGATATGGGAAGAATGACCGGGACCAACTCGAAATGTTTGAGTTCGGGTCGAGTTTGCATTCGAGTCAAGCATCTAACTATTATTTTATTGTTAAAATCTAATAATTGATTATTATATATAGAGTCATTAATAAGTTTAAATAAAGCTAAAAAGATCCTACTTAAATTTTTGTTCAAAAAATTGAGATTCCATCCAAATAACTGATCATTGTTAAGTTACAAATTATGATTTTTAAAATAAAAATTGATATTATTGAAGGCACTATAATAATAATTCACCAAAACAAATAATCACAATAATAATATAACAATCAATGCTTGTTCAATCAAACTCATTGGTGCATGCAAGATAAATAACAGAGAACCTACATACAGCTTCATTTTAAAATAAAATTTTAAAAATAACCTCATGCGCTTAGTTGATATCTGTACTAGTAAAAAGAATACTGAAAAGGAGGATATTCACAGGATCAGTGAGCTTGTTCAGTTTCAGCTCATGATATATATATATATATAACTGATCCAATGGTTGAACCTGTTGATTAGTGATCACTTGATCGAAGGCCTAAATCATAAATCCTAAATCCTTCCGAGTCTCACTTCCCAAATCCCACGAGCCCACTTCACCAAATCTCCTCCACATCCACAGCATCCTCACTAACTCTCTACCCTCTGGCTTCCACCACTGCGCTACCTCTCTAGTTCCCCATTTCCTACAGTCCCACCATCACCTTTACCTCTCCAGCTTCAGCTCTCCTCTGCCTCACTCCACTCCTCTTTTCCTGACCTCTCCAACTCCCCTATCTTCAGGCTTCAACTTGAGATCCTCTATTGGGTCAACCTAGAGGGACTGCTTTGAGATCTCAGCAAGATCCTCTCTCCAAAACCTTGATGCCATTTTCCTAGTGTTTCTTCACAAAACTTCAAGACCAAGGCTTGCTAGTTTCTATAAATCAAGTTTTGAACTTCTTATTTGCATTCTTGATTTCTGACTTAAAGTTGATATTGCTTTTAGGTCTTAGTAGCCGTGGTTAGCTCATATGATATCCGATAACAATAGTGCATCAAACCTTGTTGACTTGAGAATTATTTGACCAGTTTAGCTGGAATCCTAAAATTGGCTTTAGTTTTAGTAGTCATACAATGCTCAACTATTAACAGTGCTGAGATATCTAAATTTAGTTTAAGTGTTTGTCTTTTATGATGTGATATTATTGAAAGAATGGTGTTTAATTATGTTGTTTCCATTGATTGCTTTCAGTCATGGTATTTTTATAGTAGGTTAGTACCATCATATTTTGTACAAGCACAATTTTTTCTTTAAAAAAAGTCTTATTTTCTGGGGTAAAGCCTTTAGCTTTTCCCTGCTTTATATAACTTTTATTGAGCAACACTATGGCTGATTCAAGTTCATTATTGGGCTGAGTTCATAATTGAGCTTGTCAAGCTAGACACAAATGGTTGAGACGATTTGAGTGAGTTCTAGCTTTGGCTTGATCCAGTTCTCGAGTTTCAGCAAGCTGAGCCTGAGCTGTGATTTCTCAGCTCATCTCAAGACCAAACATGGCTTGAGTTGGGCTTCTTTTATTTCGAGATAAGCTCAAACAGAGCTTTGCTCACTTGTGTTCAGCTCATTTAAACACCGGCCACCCTTTACCCACATACATTTGACCTCTTCATCTATTGTCTCATCTCTTCACACCTCTACTGCCCGCCAGATCTTATCTGATAGGCAAGCAATTGTACATCCACACAAGGCATTAGTAAGTTGAAATGTTAATATGCCACAACTCATACACAAAATAGTGTACAGAAAGCCATCAGCACTAAAGGTTTATAGTGGTAAGAAAATTTCGTATCAAACACAAAAATAAATTATTGAAATGGGTATTATCATTGTTTTAACTAAAATGGTAGATATTGCTTGGCTCACTCAGGTTGTCTGACTTGTTAGAGGCTATGATGAGCAACTGCTTCAAATTTCATGTTGTCAGTTTGAGTGGCAATCTAATTTAAACCTGTTAACGCAACCAATTTAACACAGGCTGTTGGACCCACAGGATGGGTTCTTGTCAAGCATATATGACTCACTAGCAGGTCAGGTTGCGCTTCGGCCATAGAGCAGGTTTTTGTCAAGCATGTGACCTAGTAGCAGGTCAGATTGAGCTTGGGCTAGTGAAACCTACCAGATAATCAAGTATGCACACACTCCCAATAGAGTAAGAAAGCTCACTATTTTAGCTTAACCATAAGCACATATAAAAAGGTGTACCAATCATGGTTTTAAATCCAATATCCTATTTGATGCTAAGATGAGTCACCATATCAAGTATGGAGACGAGACCATTCCTCTATCATCCCAACATTCCAATTGATGCTTCTTAGGACATCCCCGATACCACGTGTCTAGATGAGGCGGGACAACAACACATCTCATTCCATGAAAAAAGGGGATAACTTCATTCTATGGAATTTAAAATCTTGATACCAATTAAATCAAGGTTTATTGTCAAAGTATCATAATAAAAAAATCGTAAGTCTTCAAATGGAATAAAAGCCATCCATTAGAAATTAGAAAACCTTAACCTAGTGGTACTCCCACTTCCCTTTCTTCCTTGCCTCCACCTCCCTCCTTTCCCATCTTACACCCACTTTCCTCCTTGCCCTTTCCTTCTACTTCCCCTCCTCCTTCCTCATCTCTTCCCTCTCCCCCATCCCTCACTTCCCATGCTCCTCTACTCCCTGCTCTCCCTTTCCTTACCATCTCAACCCACCTAGTGATGATCAACCGCATCACCATTTTTGTGTCGACCTGATTTTTCTCTCAAGCATCACCACCACCTAGTCATGCATCAAGTGGCTTCAACTAAAATTGTCAATGACATAACATAATGTTTTGAATTTGGGGTGACTTTTTTAGTCCATGAGACATCTCTAAAACATATGATTTCTTTTGTTTATAAGCATAATGTATATTGTAGATCTCATTGAACTTCTTAGATTTTCATATTGAAGTCTTCAATAATGAAAAGATCATCACTACAGTAAATGCAAAGGCTAACGACGCTTTTAAAGTTATTTTCCGACGCTTTTTTAGCGTGGGATATAGCCTTTTGACGCTTTTAAAAGCGTTGTTAGGAAGGGAGTGGAGAAGAAGTTTGCCGACGCTTTTTAAAGCGTCGGTAAAACTGCCGACGCTTTAAAAAGCGTCGGCAATGTTTTTATTCTCCGCCAGCCCCACGCCACACCAACGCACCCCCGCTCATCCTCTCTAAAAAAAAAAAAAAACAAATAAGTGAGATTGAATATCGATTCATAGAAGTGCTACATCGCTAAACACCGCAACAAACGACCAACACCTCAATAAGAACATGTCAACAAGTTCAAGTGCAAATAAAATCAGTGCCTGTAGGATGACATTTACAAGATTGTAGCTCATTTACTTCCTTTGTGAATATATCGAGCATGAAACCCTAGGGAATGCCCTGAAAGTTGTAGTGTTTCAAAAGCAAAGTAAATCAAAACACCTTCTCATATGTCAAGCATCATGCCATTCATCTTCTAGGGAAAACTAAACATTGTGACTATATCATGATTTGAAAAGATTAGAATAATATGCGTGATATGTGCAGTCAAGAGGTAATCAAAGTCACAGTCACTGCAGTAAACAACCCAATAATAAAAGATAGATAAACATGAAGATTCAACAAGCGCCAAACAAAAACTAATCCCATCAGTTTCTTTCTCAAAACTGAGATGTTTCTAAAATGATAGAGGAAAACTCCTCTAAACTACTCTAAACATGATCGTGAAACTCAAGGAATGAACAATGACCTGCCTTGTTTTGAATCTATCAACATAGATTACACAGAACATAAAATACTAAAGCAAACTTTCGCTAGATAGTCACAAATCCGGTAAATGATTTTGGGCCCTGAGAAGCTTTGCTGCTCTACCTTGTTGGCTCATTTAACAATAATATATACAAAATCAGGAACATGCCACATTCTGCTGATAAAAACGTCTGATAAAAATGTGGGGATCATTTGACATGCAACCAAGATCCCTCACACTTCTCTCAATTATGTGGGGTTGGCTGATGATGGTCCTTTTATAACTAAAACTTTTCCTACAAAAGATTTAGTCCATAAAGGGGCATCAAATACAACAATTTCTAAAGGTTTTATGCTAGTATACAATACCAATAGATTAACAATCTTGCCTACCTAATGAACATGCAGTATAAACCTGACTTTTCCGATGTAAACCTGACTTGGAAAGGGGCCATACATCAAATATAAGCTTCTCAGTATACCTAGATTAACTGGACATATACAAGCAAAAATGGAACTAATAGATAACAACAAAACCTTGTTGTTTGATGATTACCCCTTTTTTTGCAGGCCAATATACTCAACACATTATTATCTCGATCAAAGCGTAATAAAATATTTACTAATATACATCATGCAAACGATTTAATTTCCATCTTTATCGGCAAAGCGTAATAAAAGCTCATGAATTATAGTTAATGATTTTTTAGAGAAAAACAATGATCCCTTTCCATCTTTATCGGCAATAAAGCGTATATCTTCTTCCCAACTAGTGATAACACCGAACATAACTTGTCACGTAGTTATCTAATCATTTCATCCTCAATCCTCTATTACAATCTTGTTATTGTTATAATACCTTAAAAATAATCATATCAAATAAAATTATTATTATTATTATTATTATTATATTTAAAAATAATTATATATATATAAGTTTAAGTATTTATAACTCAAATTTATCTGTTATTAATTAAATTATACTTTAACTTTTAGAATCATATTTTTTGACCTGCTATTGTGTTAAGTAGATCAGCATTATCCTGATTAACTTATTAACTTTTAGTTTTAGTTAGCTTAAATTTTTACCTTCTAATTATTCTTCTCATCGAATAAACTTCGAATAAAAAACAAAACAAACAAACAAACATCTGCACGTATCCTTCAGAATTCCACACCACACGCCTTCAAGATCCTCTTTCCATTTGGATTTCCAGCATCAAGAGTGACACCACCACGAAATCCCAATATTTATAAGACGGCAGTAGTGTCAACTCCACTGGTGGTGAATGCTATCCAGACGGTTCACATGTAAGTGCGATGTAGAGTAATGTGATGGGATGGATACAACCCCCAAGCACAAGGTTTTGAGCACAACACCATTGGCGATGTCCTCTGGAACCCAAAACAGGGGAACGTGCAGCCCGGGGACCATCCATCTTTCTTCTCATCATCACTCTTGTCCTTCATCCGAACTGATTAAGAAAACAAACCATAGGAGACATTTATTTAACTTGGGCTGCTGCACCTCTAATTAAGACCCAAGTTAGAGCCTTGGGGGCATCAAACATTCTGGGATCGAGAGAGCACACATGTTTATTATAAATATGTTGAGTATATTAGCTTCAATGTTTCCAAACTAACAAAAAACTTTTTATTACGCTTTGATTTATCATAAAAGTTCACTGGGTTATTAAACAAAACCATTCATCATGAAAATGCTCAGCGATAATCCAAAAGAGAAACAGAGCAATGCAACATAAATCAGCATATATGGGCCATAAGCTTTAAACTTCTTATTACAAGCACTGGACATTGATCAATACCAGGGGTGCAGCACATGATCCTCCAACACAAAAGAGAATGGCTTTACTTGGTGACGCAGAGATCTAGTTGATTTGAATTTACCTTCCGTGATTTTGCCAACCTAGTATAATGATTTGGATGCAAATGCATTAACAGTAGGTAAGAAGATAATTTTATAGAGATGAAACTGATCAAATAATCTATCACAATATAGAAGGACATATTTTTCAACTTCTTCAACCAACAGTTATCCTACAAATTTTTGGCAGTGTCCAACATTCCCCAACCTCAACTTTCAGCAGAACAGATCAAAGCCTGGACTTTCACGGCAGCGTATAGCAAAATAATTGTAGCATAGGAATTTATGGCAAACTTAAGTAGTTTGACGAATACATCTGGATTTGCAAAGTTCAAGTACATAAAATTTGGTTGGGGACAATGTGATCATGTTGTATATCATTACTATAACATATATACGAATAGTCCAGTTAGGTTGGGGACAATGTGATCTAAAAGAACCAAATATAGAAAGAACCACAGATAACCAAATGAAGTAAGTGTTCATGCATTACCCTTTGGAGGTCTTCTCGTGCGTCCACCAGTGGCCTGAGTTAAAAACGATCACATTGGCATCTTCAAACTTAGAAGATGACTTCTCCATCAGATCAAGTCGAAGCGTCTCCCTGCTTCGTCCCTTTGCATCCACTGCTTCCCATGGTTGCACGAGAAATGGCAATCGAAAGAACTCGATCGAACATTCATAATCCTATACTTCCAAAGTAGGAAAACAAATTAATAAACCTAAATCTACCACCACATGGCAATATGGAATGCAATAAATCTTTCATCTTATAATAATGTTGAGCAAATGTACGTATGAACATGCTTACAATAATCTAATGGCGTAGGAGTTATCGGTTCGGAACTCCGTTCTGCGAGATATCTCGAGTGCCCGTCGAGGGTCTCTCAGAGAGTTTCTTAGGATGCAGACCAGGGACTCCCACATATTCCGGTTCAGCGAATCCCCGGCAAACACCAGCCTCTTTCCCCTCAACAGTTCCAGCATTCTCTTCCCTTCCAGCCTAAGAACATGAATTTCAAAGCTGATGAGAAAAATTCAAGCTGCTGTGAGGAAAACACTCATTCAAAATCTCCATCCTGATTTCAAGCAGTGCAATTCTCAGCAGTTGAAATATAAGAGTAACTGCCCAGATGACAAATTCAGCAGTAATTCAATGAAAGAACCAAAATTTACACATTTCCACCTCCAACTTCTAAAGGAAATATCGAAAGAAAAAACTTTTTTTTCCCCTTTTTTTGGCCAGAACTCCTTGCAAGAACTGTGTATAGTTCTGAAGACATTGTTTTCCCAAGCTAAGAAAGAGTCCACATTAATCAAACGGATTACAAGAAAGACTAGGAGATCGATACTAGCATGAGAAAGAAAGGCAAGAACGCAAACACCAACGCCAGAATTCAATGCAACAAATCAAGAAAATGGAGGAGGTTCCATGCCTTGGTCTGGTCATCAGCGGCAGAGGCGGAGAAGGGCAAGGCGGAGAGGGGGCAGAGAAGGAGCTTAGAGAGGAGGAAGAGGAGGAGGAGGCGAGAGGCGGCTGACGGGCACTGGCGGGGGGAGGCACCCGATAGGGAGGTTGTTTCTAGATGGGGGGGGGGGGGGGGACGCTTAATTAAAGCGTTGGCAAAAAAAGAGTTGTTATTTTTAATTTTTACTGTAGTGCATGGGTGTGACGTCCTATCTTTTGGCTCTAGGTATTCTAATCATTACATATGTACAAAAGCGCATAAATAAAAATTAATTCTATTTTCTATTAATAAATATATTCCAACTAGTTTGGGATTAAGGCATTGCTATTGTTGTCAGTATTATTAAAAGCGTTATAGGTGCTTGTTTAAGCGCAAAGGCGAGATGAGGCATGCACTCTTAGTGCTTCAATTGGCTTAAAATGAGGCGATGTAGGATAATCGCTACCTAGGCTGCCTAATGCCTTAAGCAAAGCGTAAGACATTGAGGTGCTCATCTGTTTCGTGCTCCAATCAAACATAACCTAAATTGCCACATGTACATCTCTCTGAGCGAAATAGAAGGGCATTTAATGAATGAATCCAATCACATAGCCCTCATTTTTCCTATATTCGAGCCCAAAGGCCCTTCTTAAGCAAAGGAAACTCCTCATTCTCTCGCCCTAACAATTTGTTGGCCCTCGCTATCTATCTGAAACCCACATTCAACTTGACACTACAAGGTAAAGAGTCAGCCTTCGAAGAAGAAATACAAAACTGGCGTCACCTCTTACTACTTGGAGACTTCTTGTTGGCCCATATGGCAACCCAAGAGGGGGGGGGGGTGAATTGGGTTCTTTGAAAATTTTAACTCTTTGAAAATATTTAGATTGATACAAAGGTGCTCAAGTTAATTAAGTTAATTAAAGCTAAGCACAAATAAGAAAGATAGAGAGAGAGAGAGATAAATGCACGATAAACACAAAAAATTTATAATGGTTCGGTGTATCCAACACCTACGTCCACTCCCAAGCAACACTTGGGTCCACACCGATTATAGTCGAGTTGTTTTACGAGCTCACAACTCTAACTTGTTGTTTTACCCGGGATCACAACGAACCCAGCTGGTTTTTTTGGGCTCACCAGCACAAAACCCAAACCACAAGCTAACCTTAGCTTGTCCCAAGGTATACTACCTTTACTAATTCAGTTCCCTGATTGAATTAGTAAACAACAATTTGAAAATAGAGTTTACAATACAAAACAACTCCTTAAATGAGCAAATATTCAATTTAAATAGACAAGGGTAGAAAGGCCTGTTTGAAGCGATTTGAATGCAAGCTTTCTTCTTTTCTTTTTTTCCTCTTCTCTTTTGAATAGTTGAATCAAGCTCTAGCTCTGATTCTTTATAGAAGATTGTTGTAGAGAAGTTGAGGAAAAAGGGGCTTTGAGCTTCTTCTTTCTTTCCTTGTGAATCCTCGAAAATGATCTTTGAAAGCTTTGGATTTCTTTTGAATCTCTCTCTAGAAGATGGATGTGGATTCGGAGATTTCTCTTTTAAAATATCTCTCTCTTTTTCTCTTGATTTTTTTGATTTTTTCTATCTCTCTTTTTCAAACGGTCGGTTGCCCCCTTTTTATAGATGTCTTAATCCAAGATTAGGTGAGAAAAATAGCCGTTACAGAGTACTTGGATTGCTTCTACACACAAAGAAAAATAGCTGTTAGAGATTAGATGAAAAAATATTACCGTTGGAGTCCGTTCTGACATTTAAAAATCTATTCCTGACAGGTTGGAGTCGGCTCTAACTTTGCAGGTGTCGGCTCCAACTCGGGTTTCTAAAAATAGTAAATAAAAAGTTAGTTGGGGAGTCGGCTCCAAAAAAGTGATGTGTCAGCTCGCCGCATTTAGGTGTCGGCTCCCGAAATCGAGGGTGTCGACTCCGCCGATGTCAAAAAAATACGCTCTTTATTCTCAGGTTAGAGTCGGCTCCAGAAATCCCAGGTGTCGGCTCTCGAACTCCAGGTGTCGGCTCCCGAACTCAAGGTGTCGGCTCCAAAAACTGACGCAGAAAGCACTTCTCTGTATCTCAGGTTAGAGTCGGCTCCAGAGTTTCAGGTGTCGACTCCAAACCATGCTGAAAACTTAAAAATATTCTGATACTCTCTGGTGTCGGCTCCAGACACTGTAGGTATCGACTCCAAGATCTGAACTTAAATAATTTTTGTTTGAAACTTAATTCTAAACTGATTTCATGTGTCATTTGAATAATTAAACATTCTTAATGCCTGAAACACTTCTCAAATTTGTCAGAAATATAATGAATATACCCATGGCTTTTGTTAATCATCAAAATCAATAATTGGGGGTCAACAATCTCCCTCTTTTGATGATGACAAAAACATTGAGTATATGCATGATTAAACAATGAAAGTTTCAAAGCAAATTTTAAGTTCTCATAGTCAAGCTCCCCCTGAATGAGGTAGGCTATGATACTCAAATTAACATATTCTCTCCCTTTATCATTAAAACTCATGTGATTAAGTTTATTAAATACTTGATATCAATTAATCAAATTCATTCAATATACTCATTCAATTCTCGATGCATATACAATTATCTTCTCTCCCCCTTTTTTGTTATCAATAAAAAGGTTAAGAAAAGATTAATTTAGCTTAAAGTTGAAACAATAATCTTCGAATAGAACAATATCAACTCAAAATCAAAGTTCAAATATGATATTCATTGAGTACTCAAAATTTCATTACAAATTTCATAAAGTTAAACACTTCATTACATCAAACTTTATTACATCATAAGAAAAGCTTCATTACATCAAAAATTCAAACTAAACTTCAGTACATCAAAAGGTAAATCAAACAACAAAAGCTAAAAACATCAAATTCTAAGGTGTTTCTTGAGTTCTTCTAAGATTTTTTCCATTCCATCACTTTGAATCCTGATAAATTCATTCAATCTTCTATCAAAGAATGCAGATGCCACTGTGATTTTCTCCTATAATTCTGCATTGGATTTAGAATATATCTTAGAATCTTCTCCAATTTCTTTGAGCTCCTCAAATATATGCATGCGATCAGTCTTCAAAGCTTCTAAAGAAGATCCAAGGGTGGATTCAATCTTCCTCACTCTATCATCCAAGGAATAGAACATTTCCATCAAGCTCATAAGACTATTGTCTAGCTCAGTTTTCATTTCTTCTTTATGATTCAAAAGTAAAGATTTCAATTGCTCCATATAAGTGTCAGAAAAACTAGTAGAACCTTGAACAAATGAACTGGTAGCTGGTGCAGGAGCTGCTGAAGGTGCTGGCTATTAGGTCCTGACGAAATATGTCTTACTGAAGGTTCAAGTGTTGTAGCTCCAACATCAGTTGCTCTTTCATCCAAGTGACTTTTTCTTTCCTAAATTCCATCCTTCTTCACAAACCCCATTCGATGCACGGTTGCTAAACTATAGTAATCAGTGTGCCTTAAATTTTTCTTGGGTTCATTGTCTGAAATAGCTACACCTTGGCTTTGGAATGCTAATGTCAAGATCATGCCATATGGAAGTATAGACCTCTTCTTACTTCCTGCCTCGACCATGTACCAAATTATCATACCCGAAAGGTTAATAGGTTGGCCGGTCACAATAGAGTCCATAACAAGAATATCTCTTTCGATACATACTCAAAATGACCAGTTTTGGGAAAGAGTATCCTGCCACAAATATTGTGTAACAGTCTAAGCTCAAGGGGCAGTTGGTTAGCCCTAACCTCTTCAAAATCAACAACATCCCTGCCAAGCATTCTAGATAAAGCTGCTCCTCTTCACTATGAGCATTGGCAATGGGTCTAGCAACAGGAATATCTAATAGTCTACCCAAAATTTCGGAGGTGAGATGAATCCTTGTTCCTCTCACAAAGCTAATCAAACATCCATCTCCTCTAGATAAATTCAAGTGAAAATCTTTGATAAGAGCAGGATAGGTCGGAACATCTAAAGAGCATACCTTCTCCCATCCCATATCTTTGATTTGCTTGCCTATGGAGAAGCCCTCATCCTCAAAAAATTCAAAATTCACTTTCCTACCCATTGTAATCACCTTTCCCGCTAATAAATCTACCTGTGGTGAAGATGGACCTGGAATGGCACTTGGCGTGGAGGATGAAGACGAAGAATCCGAGCTAGACGATGGTTGAGGAGCCAGACGCCTCTCACTCCTCTTCCTCGTTGCCACGGGAGCTCCAAAGATTGATCCCCTCCGCTTTGATGCCATTGAATCCTAGGGAATAGTAGATTTGAGGGATTTTAAGTTTAGGAAGGCTTGAAGAGGGTTTGGAGAGAGTTTGGAGACGATTAGGGATGAAAGGGTGTCAACTTTGCCCTAATATAGTCAATTTGGGCTCACAAGGTGTCGACTCCCGCAAAGTCGGGTGTCGACTCCAAGTCGCTAACTTAGTTAGCGCCCGAGCTGGAGTCGGCTCCGCTAAGGTGGGTGTCGGCTCCAAGGTCCCAGACCGAGAGCGACACAGACAAGGTATCGACTCCACTGATTGGGGTGTCGACTCCACTGATAGTTTCAAAAAAAAAAAATGAGTTTCAAGGATCCAAAACTTGTCAAAAGAAAATCAATAAATTTTGGATAAAATCTTTGGAATGTGGTAAATCAAATGATTCAAATATCTAAATGAATTGTCCTTAGAATCATGAAATAATTTTCAAGAAATCGATTGAATTCTAGGTAGTCAATCTTAAGGGTTTCAAAATCATTCCAATGGGTCACAAATCCCTAACTCTCCTCTAAGATAACAAAATCTCTCTTCACTAAGGGGTTTTGTAAATATATCAGCTAATTGTTCCTCAGTACAAACATAATCAAGATAAATATCATTATTAGCTACATGTTCTCTAATAAAATGATATCTAATTTCAATATGCTTAGTTCTTGAATGTTGTATAGGATTTTTAGTTAAGTTTATTGCACTAGTGTTATCACATCTAATAGGAGTTTTATCAAGTATTATGCCATAATCTTCAAGTTATCGCTTAATCCAAAGGATTTGAGTACAACAACTTCCAGCTGCAACATATTCAGCTTCAGCAGTAGATAATGCAACTGAATTTTGCTTTTTGCTAAACCAAGAGATTAAGTTACTTCCTAAAAATTGATATGCACCACTTGTACTCTTTCTATCTAATTTACATCCAGTATAGTCAAAATCAGAATAAGCAATTAAATTTAGTGTTGAGTCTCTAGAATACCATAATCCTACATTTTTAGTTTTGCTTAAATATCTAAGTATTCTTTTTATAGCAATTAAGTGAGATTCTTTAGGTTCAGATTGATATCTATCATATAAACAAACAACAAACATAATATCTGGTCTACTTACTATTAAGTAAAGTAGAGATCCGATCATACCTCTATAATTCTTTTGATCAACTTTCTTACCATCTTCATTTTTATCTAACTTGCATGAAGGACTCATAGGTGTTCCAAGGGGTTTGATTGATTCCATTCCAAACTTCTTGAGAATTTTCTTTATGTACTTTGTTTGGTTGATGAAAATCCCCTCTTTACTTTGTTTGATTTGAAGTCCTAGGAAGAAATTGAGTTCTCCCATCATGCTCATCTCGAATTCACCCTGCATTAACTTTGCAAATTCTTGACACAAAAGATTATTAGTAGCACCGAATATAATATCATCTACATATATTTGTACTACTGATAAATCTTTATCTTTTCTTTTCAAAAATAAGGTTTTATCAACATTTTCTCTAGAAAAATTATTTTCAATTAGAAATTTTCTTAACCTATCATACCAAGCTCTAGGTGCTTGTTTTAAACCATAAAGTGCTTTGTGTAATTTAAAAATATGATTTAAAAATTCATGATCTTCAAAACCTGGTGGTTGTTCAACAAAAACTTCCTCATTTATAAATCTATTTAAAAATGTACTTTTAACATCCATTTGAAATAAATTAATATTCATATGACATGCAAATGCAAGTAATAGTTAATTGCTTCTAATCTAGCTACAGGTGCAAAAGTTTCATCAAAATCAATTCCTTCTTCTTGTTTATATCCTTTTGCAACTAGTCTAGCTTTATTTCTAATTACTATGCCATTTTCATCTAATTTATTTCTAAATACCCATTTAGATCCTATAACCGATTGACCTTTAGGTCTATCAACTAAGGACCATACATTATTCCTAGTAAATTGATTTAATTCCTCTTGCATAGCTAACATCTAATTACTATCTTTTTCGGCTTCTTCGATAGTTTTAGGTTCAATTTGAGATACAAATGCAAGATGATTATTGATATTTCTCATTGATGATCTAGTTCTTACTCCTTAAGATGGATCACCTATAATTAATTCTTTTGGATGACCATAGGCATATCTCCAATCTCTAGAAAGATCTACCTCATTATGATTAGTATCAATAACATCAACCCTAGGAGAATCATCATCTTTAGCTTCTTATTCATGGTCTGAAGATACATCTATATTTAATTTTTTAATATCTTTTTCTAGCAAATTTGTATCTTCCTCATCATCAATCTTTTCTGAACTTGATGCTAAAGACTCATCAAAAACTACATGAATAGATTCTTCAACAATTAAGTTTCTCTTGTTAAATACTCTATAGGCTTTACTAGATGTTGAATATCCTAAAAAATATGCCTTCATCAGATTTTGCATCAAACTTTCTAAGGTTGTCTTTACCATTATTATGAATGAAACATTTACAACCGAATGCATGAAAATAACTAATGTTTGGTTTCCTATCATGCCATAATTCATAGGGAGTCTTTTTAAGGATTGGTCTAATTAAAGCTCTATTTAAGATGTAACATGCCGTGTTTATGGCTTCCACCCAAAAGTACTTTGGGAGTTGGTTTTCACATAGCATGGTACGGGCCATGTCTTCTAAAGTCCTATTCTTTCTTTCTACAACTCCATTTTGTTGGGGTGTCCTAGGTGCAAAGAAATTATGATGAATGCCATTTTCAATGCAAAAATTTTTAAATAGATGATTTTCAAATTATGTGCCATGATCACTTCTAAGAGACACTATGGTAGTATTTTTCTCATTTGTGACTTTCTTGAAGAATTTCAGAAATATCGAGAAAGTCTCATCCTTGTGAGCTAAAAACAATACCCAAGTGAATCTAGAATATCATCTACTATCACAAGACCATATTTCTTTTCTCCTAGACTTGTGGTTCTAGTAGGTCCAAAATGGTCCATGTGAAGTAGCTCTAGTGGCCTAGAAGTGGAAACAACATTTTTAGATTTGAAAGAATTTCTAGTCTGTTTTCAAATTGACATGCATCACATATTCTGTTATTTTCAAAATCTAGTTTTGGAAGTCCTTTAACTAAATCCATTCTGATTAATTTTGAAATTAGGTGTGTGCTTGCATAACCTAATCTATGATGCCATAACCACCCAATCTCATTCACATTAGCATTATCAGCAACTAAGCAATGATTACTAGTAGACAAGTTGTCTAAATCAATTAAGTAACATTGTCATTTCTATTTCCAATAAATACAATGCTATTGTTAATGGGATTAGAAACAGTGCAGATAGAAGCTTCAAATGAAACTTTGAAACCTTTATCACATAATTGGCTAATGCTAATTAAATTATGCTTTAAACCATTAACATATAAAACATTCTCAATAAAGGTGGATGGAGTTATTTGAATTTTACCAAGGCCCATAATTTGACCTTTGCCATTGTCCCCAAAAGTAATAACTCCTCCTCTTTTATCTTCAAGGGTGATGAATTGATCCTTATCACCCGTCATGTGCCTTGAGCAGCCACTATCAAGATACTACTTTTTTTTGATCCTTTGGCCGCAAGACACTCCTGCAAGATAATCAAACTTTCTGTTTAGGTACCCAAGCTTTCTTGGGTCCTTCATGGTTAGTCGCAATAAAAATTATTCCTTTTAGAACCCATATTTTTTTCTTTAATATTTAAATTCTTATTAATTTTTCTAAAATTGCATTCATAGGTTTTATGACCTTTCTTGTTGCAATGATAACATGAAACATTATTTTTAACTTGTTCCTTTATAAAGAAATTTTTAACAACCTTTTGTTTTATGTTAGGCCTATAACCTAATCCAGCTTTATCAAATACATCTCTTTGATTACTTAATAGCAAATTTAATTTTTCAAAACTATATGTAAATTTATCGACTATGTTTTTATACTTATCAACTTCTTTCTTTAAATGAACATTTTCATTGAAAATTGATTCTTTTTCTTTTATTAAAATTTTATTTTCAGATTTCAGATTTTCAACTTCATGAGTTAGTTTATCCTTTTCTTTGACAAGATTTAGATTTTCATTTTTCAAAGATTTGTTTTTAATTCTCAAACTTTTGAAATCATTTACTAGTTCATTAAAGGCATCATATAACTCATCAAAAGTTAAATTATCACAAGGGGTTTCAGAACTTACCTCATTGTCGTTTACCATAAAGCAAATGTTTGCAACTTCTTTTTATTCCTCCTCAAAAGAGGATTCTTCACTATCACTCCATGTTGCCACATATGCCTTCTTCTTCTTTTTGTATCTCTTCTTTAATTGAGGACACTCATATCTGAAATGCCCCGGCTTCTTACACTCATAACATGTCAAGGGTTCTTTTTCTTTGTCCTTCTCTTTGTCCTTTTCTTCTTCCATTTTAGTTCCATACCTTTTCTTATGGAAGGGTCTCCTTCTTTGCATAAATTTCTTAAATTTCTTTGTAAGGAGAGCTGTTTCATCATCATCATCATCATTCTCATTGCTGCTTTCCTTAATTTCTACAGCCTTAAGAGCTATAGTTCTCTTCTTTTTGACCTCTTCCTCTTGATGTTGTTTCATTGTTAGTTCATGGGTCATTAAGGATCCAAGTAGCTCCTCCAAAGGTAGAGCATTTAAGTCTTTAGCTTATTGGATTGCACTCACCTTGGCTTTCCATGATCTTGGAAGAGACCTAAGAATTTTGTGCACCAATTCTGAATTAGTACAAGTTTTTTCTAGACTTTTTAGACCATTCACAATATCAGTGAATCTAGTGTACATGCATGTGATTGATTCAGTTTGTTCTATGCTAAACAATTCATATTTATGTACTAAGATATTAATTTTAGACTCTTTAACTTGATTAGTGCCCTCATGAGTAACTTCTAATCTATCCCAATTTTTTTTGCAGAAATACAAGTAGAAATATGATTAAACTCATTAGCATCTAAAGAGCAGTACAAAACATTCATGGCTTTAGCATTGAGCTGAGCCAACTTCCTATCATGTTCATCCCATTTCGTTCCCGGCTTAGGAATCACCATGTTATCTACTCTTATTGTGGGTGTGTGAGGATCATTTACTATGATGCCCCATAGTTTATAGTCAAGTGCTTGAATAAAAATTTTTATTCTAGCTTTCCAATATCCATAATTTATGCCATTAAATAAAGGAGGTCGATTAGTGGATTGACCTTCTGAAAAAGATGATCCAGCTTGAGCTGCCATTTGGATCTTTGACTTTTGATCATTAGATCAAATTTAAATGAGCACTAGCTCTAATACCAATTGTTGGCCTAGATGGCAACCCAAGAGGGGGGGAGGGTGAATTGGGTTCTTTAAAAATTTTAACTCTTTGAAAATATTTAGATTGATATGAAGATGCTCAAGTAAACTAAGTTAATTAAAGCTAAGCACAAATAAGAAAGATAGAGAGAGATATATAAATGCATGGCAAACACAAAGAATTTATAGTAGTTCGGTGTATCCAATACCTACGTCCACTCCCAAGCAATACTTGGGTCCACACTATAATCCCACCGATTACAGTCGAGTTATTTTACAAGCTCACAACTCTAACTTATTGTTTTACCCGGGATCACAACGAACCCAGCTGATTTTTTCGGGCTCACCAGCACAAAACCCAAACCACAAGCTAACCTTAGCTTGTTTCGAGGTATACTACCTCCACTAATTCAATCCTTTGATTGAATTAGTAAACAACAATTTGAAAATAGAGTTTACAATATAAAATAGCTCCTCAAATGAGCAAATATTTAATTTAAATAGACAAGGGTAGAAAGGCCTGTTTGAAGCGATTTGAATGCAAGCTTTTCTTCTTTTCTTCTTTTCCTCTTCTCTTTTAAATGGTTGAATCAAGCTTGTTGAGAAATTATTGAAACATAATTGCCCCAACTCTATTGATTTTGATAATTTCCAAAAGCCATGAGTATTTTAAAGAAAATAACGAGTTTATTAATCAAAAACCTTGAGCTTATTCAAAATGAAAGCAATGGACTCTCAATATTTTTATTCACTGAGTTTTTGAATCAATCTGAAAAAGAAGTTTCAAGCTCTACATTTAAGATTACAAAAAGAAATTTTTACATGTTATATTTCAATGAATGATTTCTTGAAACATGTCTTGAATCCATGCTTAATGTCATATTTAATGTATTCAAGTCAAATTTATATTTAAATTTATATGGGACGAGTTTTAAAGTCTATCAGAACATTTTTCTAATTTTTGTATCGCTCCCGAGCCGACTCAAGGGTTTCCGAGTCGACTCCCCAAATGTCTGATTTTCAATGTTGTCCTGAGTCGACACTTGAGTTTTCAAGAGTCGACCCCTGAACCTTCGTGAGCCGACTCATGGACTGTGCGAGCCGACTCGACTCAGACGGCAGAGAGGCTCATTTTTGAGCACTTCTCGAGTCGACTCCCCGCATATCTCGAGGTGACCCCTAAAAGTTAGGTGTTTCTGGATTGGACTGTTCGAGCCGACTCCCACAAAGCTCGAGCCGACTCCACGGAATCTGGGCGCGATTTTTCACGATGACACATCAGCTCCAATGGTAAGATTTTTAAATAACGGCTATTTTTCTTTGTTTCTAATGGCTATATCTTTGCAGAATCTATAAATAGAGGAGCCTATTTCAAATCAAACAGAGAGATATACAAGAAAAAGAGAGATTACTGCCTTATTCAAAAAGAGGGAAAAACAGAGCTTTATTGGAAAAATCTTCTAGTTCAAAATAGAGTGATTCAAAAGGAGTGAAATCAAAGAGAAAGTTTCATCTGCTCCAGATCATCAATCCACAAGAGTCAAAAGAAAATCCAAAAGCTTTTCAAAGATCAAATCGAAGGATTTTCAACATTGAACAAAAGGAGAAAAAGCTTCATCTCAACTCCAAAGTTTTCAAACGGTCAAGAATCTTGGTGAGGCCTGATTCAATACTTCAAGAGGAGTTAAAGAGGAGAAGGAAGAAAGCCAAAGCCACAACTATCTGCAATTTTATCAGGCTTTTCTAACCCTTTTATTTTTTGTATATTTGCTCAAGGGGAGCGTTTCGATATTTAAAACTCTGATTTATTTTCTTGAGTACTAATTCAAAGTAGATTGAATCAGTGGAGGTTGTTGTACCTCATTGTAAGCTTGGGATAGCTTACGTTTGGGTTAGTTGTGAGCCCATGAAAAATAACGTGTAGGGTTTTGTGCTGGTGAGCCCATGTAAAACGGCTGGGTTCGTTGTGATCCCGAAAAAATAATAAGTTTGAGTTGTGAACTTGTAAAATAACTCGGCTGTAATCGAAGAGATTATAGTGTGGACCCAAGTGAATCTTGGGAGTGGACGTAGGTGTTGGTTGCACCGAACCACTATAAAATTATCTTGTGTTTGC